>JAABKJ010007545.1:37887676-37948939 GCA_011634705.1 Andricus grossulariae | reverse complement strand
AACATTTGCTGGTGACGTCTTTGCAATATTGGAGAGTAGTAGCTATCTTGCTGGAATATATGCATATATTTATTGCACTGACTCTACATTTCGGGTAAAAGTGAACATGCAAAGTGGAATGATTACCCTATTGACCACAGATGATACAATTGAAACTCCAGTAGGCTGCACGCGCCCCCTCTTAAATTATTTTACAGTACAGAACGTAAACCACAAGCATCCACGTCATTCAATCAGTTAAGAAAACGTGGAAAAAATTTGATTCAAATCCGTCTTAGATATTACAAGTAACTTGTGGTTAGCAAAGAGATAATAATAATAATAACTCAATGTATTACGGTTCCAGTTAGCCTTTTTTGGAAACAGATGAAAAACTTCTGTTCAATTTCCTGACAAAAACATTTTTAGAAGACAATTGTTATAGGTTCAAATTCTTTAGTCATTATAAATTTCCTATGACATGAGATTTCTTTGGCAAATGTAAAACCAAACCCAAATCAATCTCTAAAATTCAGGGGTTGATATCTGATACCACGTTATTCAAATGCGAGCGATTACGTCGTCAGATTTTCATTTACGTCTTTAGGACATATCAAAATGAAATTTAGCCTGTTATTTATCCTGAGAAAAAAACCACCCAAAAAATATTAGAAACCTGAATTCTGACAATGCTACAACAAATAGTGCATTATTCTTTTCAAATCATGAAGTGTAAAAGCAAAATCAAAAGAGGACAGCCGATATTTTTTTGAACTGCCAGAAAAAAGATTGTGTTAGAAAACAACAAACATTTGCAAAACTCAGGGAAAAACTACATTCTTAGGTACCTTAGCAATCATACGAAATGTATTTGTGCAGGTCGCACGAGCAACAAACAGACACAGTTTTGAGAAATAAATGTAGATATTTTGTCTCAGGCATGTACAGTATCACAAATAATATGCTTAATTTTCAAACCAGATGTGAAGCTTAAAGAAAGGGACAACTCTAATGCATTACAAATGTATTTAATATATCAATGTTTGGAATAAACGAAATTTTAGAAAGCAGCATTCAAACCTCTAGCACAATAAGCAATTTGAAACCTTTCTGACCTCAAGTTTATATTTAAAACTAAATCGAATCAAAAAAAAATATCTTTCTTTGATGCGAATCTAAGTTATTTTGTTTGCGAAAAGGAATAAGTGTTACTAACTATTCGAACATGGATTATAATTTAGGTTTCAACCATTTTGCACGTAGTTTTCCCATCAAGGAACGCAACAGACATGGTCTTAATGTGTCAGATACCTCTTACCTATTTTTTTAAATCAAGAAAGAAGTATGAACTGCCACAAAAACCCTAAAAGTCACCCACTATTAACAATTAGATATGTTATACACTAAAAAACTTCATTCTATTTACAACAGCTTCCGTCTATATCAAATTTTTGTTCACTTTTCGCTTATAGTGATCTACTAATTAGTGAAATTTAACAAACATCATTCTTTAATCACTCTACTATTGATTAAAACTATCTTCTCTTGATAATTGAAATGTTGCGGGTTTTCCTGAAATTTCTTACTTTGCTTTGTCGTTCTAATTATGAACATATAATAAATAAACAAAAAAGAGAATCATTTCTTATACAATCTCTTTCTTTTTTCTGAACATATTTGTCTGAAACAAAATATATATTTGCAATATTCTCAACATTTTCTATATAAATCATAATAAACATAAATTTTCAATGAAAGCCTTTTTGTTTAAATCAATATCAATATTTATTATTTGTGGGCTTCCACATGAAAAGGGCCTTCGTGGGTGGTTCCACTTTGGGAGATTTTCGCGTTTTTCTGAGTCAGGGTCATAATTATTATTTTCGAACTTGAGTAGGGAATATTAGGAGCTATACTGAATCTTGTGACACTACAATAATGTTCTGCAAGCCAGCGGAAATGGATATATGTGATTTTCAAAGAAAAATTCTAAGACGTGAGCTTATGGCCCTCGCCAACATTAAATACATTTTTCTCGAAAAGCGATTTTTTGAAGTTCCAACTTCAAACTTGCACCGGTGACTCATTTTTCAAGCCAAATGGTTCTTCTTGGGCTTCAAATAATAATACTTCAATTGAACAATTATGTTTGTTAGAGTTAAATAATGTTTACCTCACTCTAAGTCAACATTTGACAAAAAGTAAAAAATTTCAGAAAAAAAACCGCAACTCTCTACACATTGATATACAGAAGAAGATAGTCATGATGAATAATAATTTGTTGAAACAATGATGTCTCTTAACTTTAATGTGAGTTCTTTTAATTTTTCGGATGCCCTTTTTTACACTTTTTCTCTGAGGTTAGCCGTCCCATTCACACTTTGTGAATTGATAAAGTCTCAAAGTTTCTCAAGGTGGTATAATAAAACAGCATACGGTTACTTTAAATATAAATTATTAGAGATTCTCGAAATGAAAAAACTATGTTTATGCGAAAGTTTAACTTCGACGAAATACATTACTTTTATAGTAATTAAAATTTCTTATCTCAACAAGTCTCGGAATAATGTATATACGCGTTTCATACAGGGGAAGGGGAAAACACAAATATTTCAGAACAATATGAAAAAACGAAATATCAGAATACTAGTTAGTTGCGCTGCGCTTAATATTCTGCGTTAATCAGTTGCTCCTACATTTTGAAAAATGAAGCACCTCATTACTCTGCTTTCAACCCTGGACGTTATTTTCAATATTATTAGTGAATAAAGAATGAATTAGTGAAATATTTTTATATTTTTGTAGTTAGTATGCTGAAACATCTGTTATATATTACTAAATGTAAAATAATATGTAAACTCTATGATAGTAATCCATTATTATTTATATAACTTCTTTGCTACTTAGGTATAATAATTGGGCAGATTTTGAGGACCTATTTATCCTAATCGGTGTCTCATAGTTTCTACAATGTAAACGTTGTACCCCAGGAGATTTAATTATGAACGCACTTCGCCAAATTTTGAAGTTTCGAAGCCAAAATATAAAATATCTCTGTTTAGAATTCGAAATTTTTGAATTCTTGTCCATTTAAAAAAAAAATATATCTCTTACGGTGACAAACAGAATGAAATCCTGAATTTGTAGGATTGTAAATACGTTATATTCATGTAGGTGACGCAAAAGATTTGAAAGTTTCACAATACACTTCTATCATTATGTAAATAAGTCTTAAAATGTTACATAATCGTGTTCTTTCACGAACTTCTCACAATTATAGATTTCTCATCAAACCAAATAAAGGAAATTAGTTATATTTAAGAACTACTTAGCAAACTTTGATTTTACAATTTATGTTGATAATTGAGTATAAATTACATCCAGAAAAGATATTGGCGTTCTTATACTTGGCGGTGATTCACTAATGCGAAACAACAAATAGTGCATAATTTTTTCAAAATCATATAGTATAAATTTATTATAGCTTCTGTAATATTCATTCTTTAAAAAAAAATACATAAGAAGTTTCGGTAGAAATATAATCTTATCTGTTATGTTTCTTCATAAAAAAAACACCCAACAAAATTTTAAACCTTAATGTCAACGATGCCACAACAAACACTGCATTCTTTCTTTGAAATCATGAAGTGTTAATAATTTCTAACTCCTGTGGCATTCATTCATTTGAAAAAAATAGATACAAGGTTTTGGGCATAGTGAAACCTTGTCTGTTGCGTTCCTTAATTTAAAAACTATAAACTGTTTTGTTCATAAGTTACCCTTTTTGCTTCAAAATGAAACATTTTTGTTGAGAATTTGGTCTTCTGAGTTGAAATTTCAAGTAACTTTGTAGAAAATTTACTTTTTGTTCGAAACTAATATTTTGAATGCTTGTTTCTTCTTCAGTTACGACTTGAAGGTTCAACAATTTAGGTGTAAATTTTTTCTTTCAGGACTGAAAAGTCTTTATTTGTTGAAAATTCGTCATTTTGGTTTTATAATTAATTTTTATGATGAAATTTCATCTTCTTTGGATGAAATATCAATCATTACACTTCTTCGTTGAGAATTCATCACTCAAGGTCGAATATTAAATTATTTTGTCAAAAATTCAACTAGTTTCTCGAAAATTTGAGAAGTTGGTGAAAAATCATCTTTTTTGGTAGAAAAGTAAATTTTTAAATAAATAAATAAATTTTTTAATTTGAATCAGTATTGGTTTATTATTTCTGGAAAGCATAACTTGCATACAGTAAGATTGGAGGGAAGGGGGTAGAAACAGTCGTTATGGTTTGTTACAGGAGGTAGGAGGGGTCTTCGAGAGGGCTTATACACCGTTACGTAATTTAAGTGCAGCCCCGAATTCAAGCTGTGGGAAGATCTAACACATTCGATCAATCTCTCTATCAAATTCTATACACCTAGAAATTCTATACCTTTCCAGTAATATATTTTTATTACAATTCTATCAAAATTAAGTTCACAATATGATGGTTTGCCTAAGGTCGCTCTTTTTTCAGGTGTTTCTCGCGGCGGCCCATCTTCTTCTTCTGGCAGACAAAATTGTCCTGCCAGGTCTGTTTCCCCTGCCAGGACTGTTTCTCCTGCCAGTTCTCTTCGTACAAGGTCCAGGTCTCCTTCTGCCAGCGATATAGCCCCACCGACCGGGGTGCCTTTTACTGACGTGCTGGGATATAGCCTCGGCCAGCTTAAATTTATTCGACTTATTTCCAAAAGAAATCCGAAACGGCTTTTCGAACTTCGAAGATACACTTTTCCTGCGGATAAACGAATTAAAGTACTCGAAAGACGTGATACCTTTTCACTCGTGTCACCCTAAGAACAGATTGTACTATCAACATCCGATGGTGACGTCTTTGCAATTTTGGAGAGTAGTAACCATCTTGCTGGAATATATGCATATATTTATTGCACTGGCTCTGTAACAAGCCACGAGCATGCTAACCCACCTGACTCTGGGAACAATAAGTTTAGTCGCATATTTTTCTTGGAATAATGATGATTTTGAAGAAAAAATATCGTACCGTCAGCAATAGAGAATGCGTATAAGAACAATTTTGAGCTCGGATTCGGATTCAGCGCATCATTATCCTTCGGAAATCTTAGGTCTGGTCTCTGGCTTTAAAATTTGTCGGCCTGTGTTATTGGTTATTAAAAAGCACATAAATTTTAGTTGTGTGAAGGAGTCTTTGGAAAAAGATAGCCCATTCATCACAGCTTATTCAGCAATTTCTGGTGAAACACAGCCTTACACAACTTCGGCAAACCCCATACAGTCCTGAACTGGCTCCCTGTGATTCCTGGCTGTTTCTCAGTTTAAAGTTTTCTCTAAAATGAAAACAATTTCAAGGAGTGGAGGAAATAGAACAGAATACGACGAAGCAACTGTTGCCTATTTCGAAAGGTGACTTTAAGGAGTGCTTCCGAAAGTGGAAGGATCGCTTGAAGAACGTTGTGGCTTTCAAAGGGGAATACTTTGAAGGGGATATCCTGGCCGTCAACCAGATTTAATTCTTACTCCTAATACCACAAGGTCAACTACTTTCAGGATATACCTCGTACTATTAAAAATCTTTTAAAATTGCTTGGCAAACTTTAATTTTAATGATTTCCATTTCAATTTCACTCAACTTCTATGTTGACTCAACTGATAACTTTTTAGTTGGCGGAATTTTTTGCATCGTAGATGTTTGTGGGGATATATATATATTTATAGTTATAACGATAATTAATAATTGTTAAATACAAGAGCGTCTGGAAGCGGCTTTACATTGTAGAGTGTCTCTCTGGAGGTAAATCTGAGGCATTAACACATGAAAGCAAAGCGTGTATGCATGAAGCCTACCCAGTGGTGCACACGAACGCGGGTAAGATAAACAGAAACACGCTGAACGACATATGCGCATACAGAGAGGTGTCGCATCATAGTATATTTCAATGCACAGAACTTCGTGCACTTCCCGTAATGAAGCAGTCTGTAGTAACAGACGGGAGGCGAGCGAGAACTGTTAATACGTTTCAATTTCCATCTCTGCTATGCTGTTCAGTATGAACTCACCTCAGAAGCGTATATCCGTATAGAGTTCAAGGAATTATCTAATATTGTTTGTGTAAACACTGTGCTCCGAGCGAATGAAGCTGCTCGCAGGAAATGAAAAATCTTCCATGTGACGAGAAATAGGGATGGGATTAAGGGAGTCGGAATCAGCAGAAACGCCTAACCAAAGACTTAGAGGAGAAAGTAGAGAAATGTAAAGACGAGTCTTGAGTCTTCCTTGAGAGGACTAATTATACGAGTAGCATACTCTGGTAAATTTGTAATTTACATCGCCTTACGAAGTTTGAGCTCTTGAACCGTAAGATAACTTAACATTTCTAGAAATAATTGACTAGAGAGGCTGGTTATTATTCAAAAAGATGTTCCCTGTCTTAAATAGAATGCAAAGTGTACATTAAACGTATTCTGTAATTTAAAGAGTTAATTCATTTTTTCCATTTTTGTAGATTGTGATTTTATTGATAGAGATGTTATCAGAGAAGAGAAGCAGCGACTCTTTCGTCAGAATTGTTTTCAAAATAAAAAAAAATTCTAATTTTTATAATTTAGAGACAGTTTTTAAAATGTAACATTTCATATTTTAAACAATACAAAATATTTCTTTCATTTAAAATAACATTTTTATGTTGAATTACAAATATTATGCTAAAGAAACTATCTACTCATTATTTTAATTGGAAGAATAAACAGCTTCGAATAAGAAATATTTAAAAATGAATCGTGTATATCTGTTAGCTTTTCATATAGAAAATTAAGATATAGGGCTGAAATTTTGATAAATCGTTCAAAATATATAAGGTGACGTCTGTCTGGCATATATGAGTTTTCACTTTTCTTAAATCATCTAATTTTATTGGTTGTATTTTTGCTAATACTCTAAAGCCGTGTTCTCAATTTAATTCCAAATCGAAACTGATACCTTATCTATTTTTGATCATTTCCCAAATTTTCAACACACTATATTCATTTTTCTAATTAAAAACCGCCAAATAAAAACCATTCAATTGGTTACGTGATACTCCGGTACTTGCCTTAAATTGAAATACTGTAATCTAAAACCAATGTTCCATTTAAAACATATAGCCCATTAAAATTGAAGACTGAAGCTTTGAAAATGCCAAAATTTTAAAAACAAACTAGAACCATGAATACTTAAAAAGTTTAAACCAGTTTAAAACTTTAGTGTAATTAAATTATTTGAAATCTTAGGCATTTCATTTGCAAAAATATGATCAGTTAATACAACAATTTTAGGTGAAAAATGTCGATAAAAGTTTTAGTTTAAATATCTTAAAAATTAAACAGATTTGTAATTGAAACTTGAATTGTATTGTATTGAAAGTTCAGCAATTTAAATTAAAACGTCAAAAATTGTAGGGAATAATTTAAACATGCAATTTAAAAATATTAAACTACTGGATACTTTAATATTGGAAAAATTGAAATCATCAAACCTCAAATAAAAATTTTTCAGAAGTTCAGTACTTGAAAATTCGTATATGCGCTCACTGATAGGAAGCACAACAAATTCAAGAATTAGAAAAAGAAAGTGTTCAGTAATTTGAAAAATTAAAAAAGTACCTCGCACAAAATTCATGGGAAAATGTCTCATAGTGTATTTTACTGACACTCATTCATTTTATAGTTGATAAAACTGGAAGTTTTTTTTCGTACTATTATTATAGTATTATTCAATCTAAAAATTCTGAAAAGAAAACATATTTGAAAAAACGTTTACCCCACAAAACCAAACTGAAGTAGATGAATCTTAAATGCTTTGAAACTGAAAAAAAAATTTATTCGTTGGAAGTCAAATAAGTTTGATTTTGAACCGTTTAACGATTAAAAATAAAAACTTTAAGCAAACAAAATTGAATTTTTCAAATTTAAAGCCAAAAAAACTTACGTTGCTATTTGAAAAATTTAAATATAAATCATGCATAATAGGAGTGATTTAACATTAAATCTTAAGCATTATATTTTTTAAATATTTTAAAAGTTTAAAATTAAAATTTAAGACCTGAAAAATGAAGTAAGCAATTTTTATTTTAAATTAAAATTGTACATATCGAAAATCGAACAGTTTTAATTGATTATTGTAGAAACAAATGAGAGAATTTATTTGAAGAAAGTAAATAAATCGAAAATTACGACTTTACTTTTTCAATTACTGAAGAATTTTTGTTATCATAAATTGATAAGAGTAGGATACTTTATATAAAATTAGTAGTATAGGGAAATTTTGGTGAGGCATTAAAGATCTAGGTTGAATTATAGGTGATAATTTGAATAGAAGCAATTCTTTTGACTTCAATTTTTTAATAATTCTTCACATTGAATGATAACAGTAGTACAGATCGATGTTGGCCAGACACTAAGTTTTTTATATCATATCAAATAATAATTTTGTATGTAGTTATTTTCAATAGTCAAAAATTCCTTTATTTCTCTTTATTTAGAGATATAAATAGTATAGGCCAATGTCAAAGAAAAAAGAATGTTTTTGGCAATATTATAAATAATAATTGCTTGAGAAGAAATTCTTTCTACTCCTTTTTCCTATAATTTTCTAGAGTGAATAATATCAGTAGTACAAATAAATGTTGGTCAGGCATGACGTTTTTGATGATATGACAAACAATACTTTTATTGTCTTTTAGTTTGGTATTATTCGCTTTATTGAGAGGCAATTCCTTCAACATCAATTTCTTCTAATTCTCTAGACTGTATGATTACAACATTGTTAGTATCTCTATCGCACAATAAACGAATGAAATTCTCCCTCTTCTCGTATTTTTATTAAATGTTTAGACTACAAATCTTCCTCAAAAATGTTCGGAACGTCTGGGTCAAGGCAGATAGAAGGGACAACTCGTAAATGCGGGCATTCTTGGTCGAAGAGAAGCAGAGAAGGGAAAACAAATGGGAGAAAAGCGGAAGCACCATTTATTTCGTCGAGGTAGAACGACGTGACGCTTTACATCCCCACGAAACAGTATCATCCTAAAGAGAATAACTCGGACGCGGAAACCGCACTGCCTGTGGACATAGAAAAACATTTTACTGTTTTATCGCTCCATTCATACCGACCACTGAGCAACACATCCTAGCATCTACTATTGGATAATTTGATATTTCGTCCCGAACAAACCCTAAACTGTTCCCAATATACGTGAGCAGGGGCTCATACGCTAAATCTGTGGCATTTATTAATTAAATTTCGTATGGAATGATTGCATAATTTAATTTTGCTAGTAGTTTAATATTTTGCATGATTATCAGGGTGAAAATCAAAAGGTTGGAATAATTTGGGTTTAAATTGAATGGGGAAAAAGTATTTGAGATCCACATAAAACATCTTTTTTCTATGCATACTGATTATAATAAATGTAGAGGTAATGATTTGCGAGATTAAGAAGTAAGCTTTTTATTTTATAATTGTTTCTTTTCTATTTAATAGTATTCTTTTTATATAAAACATTTACGATATTATATGAGACAAAATAACAATAAGATCTGCTTCTCGAGGCTCAACATATTGAAATTAAAATGCTATTATTATTATTATTATTATTCAGACAATTAACTACACAAACAATTACTGGAATAAAATTATTATTTTATTGATTTTTTTCGGGCATAGAATTTCCCAAACCTAATTATGACTTTGAAGGGTTTCATAGGATTTGAGAGGTTAGAGTATTTTCAATGTTTCTGATGGACTTCACTAAATTTCAAAACATTTTATAATATTTCTATATTATTCAAATAATTTGGCAAGAATCAAGGGTTTTCGTAGGATTATAAGTGATTTTAAATGTTTCAAATAGCATATTTTCATGAACTCCAAAGAGTTTAATGAGTTTTAAAAAATTTCTAAGGATATGAAATATTTTAGGGCATTTAAAAATATTTCTAAGAATTTTCAATAGAGTTGAATAAAATTAAGGGATTTCAAAGAATTTGAAAAATATTTTAAGCTATTGCAAAAGATTCCAAGGAATTTTTAATAAATTTAAGAAATGTCGAGGAATTTCCAAGGATTTCAGTGATTTAAAAGGGGTTGAACCAAATTTGCGTGTCGTTTCAAAGAACTTCGAAAGATATAAAACGATTTTTAGGACCTATAAGTATTTTAAAAGGTGCCAAAGGAATTTTTAAGATATGTTAATTTAACAGATTTATTTTATTAAAACATCAATTAGTGATACACAGGTGAAAGGAAAATATTTTTGTTAACATTTTCTTCATAAACTCATCTCCAAAAAATGCTTCTTTTAATAATAAACCCGTGTTGCCGGATGACAATAAATTGTTGTACAATCTTTTTCGTGCTTCTAGATTGGTTATTTTGGCCAAATAAGGATACTTTAGGTATCAGAGTCGGAAGAATATTTATTTTGTATCAACTAAATTGTTTTGATGTAATACAACTTCAATAATATGAAAATGATTTGCATTTACTTTCTAACATATTGTTTGAAATTTACAAAGTGTAATACTTTTTTATATATAGCCTTCCAGAAGGATACAGTAAAGTGATATTGTTAATTTTTTTATTGATATCGATGAGTCAAAAAAGAAAACTTGAAGTATTCAATTTGAAATCTTCTTACATTGATACTTCATTAAAAACTGTTTTGATTTGTGTAAAGTAGAAATCAAAACGGAATTTGAAACTCTTTATTTTTTAATCAATGTAAAGTTTTCTTTTCTTGGAACTTCTAATCGTTTGGATGTTTATTGACTTGCTGAGCTACAATAAAATGGCCATCAATATATTTAAAAAATTGTTTTCCGTCGGAAGATAGAAACACCCAAGAATTCAGGACGAGTAAAAAGGAGTAAAAAGGAATGAGCGAGTGAGTAACGAATGAAAGCACGGGTTTGCTTTATCAAAATCTTCGATCAGGAGCAAATGGGATTGGAGACGAAAGGACCTGTGGAAGGATATACGTGTATTCACCCACACGGTTGTAAAACTTTGAGCAATCTATCTTAGAACTCACCCCTTTTCAGACCACCTACGAAGTCCCTGTCTCCTTCGCTACATAGGTAAACGTTACTGCTTCCGTACAACCGGACGCGAGTTTGAAACACTGCAAAAGCTCCCCTTGTCCATATATTTTAATTATATACCTCGCTACCAACCCATACTTTGCATGATATTCACGAAACATGAAAAAGGCGAGCGTCCTTACAATGCGGAAGGTAAATTGCGGGAACTTGGAAAACAAATATTCTTGTCGAAAACTTGGTTATTGGGAAGGAGATTCTCAAATAAATTTTCACTTCTTAGTTTGTTATTTTACATCATAAATCATTTTATCAATAATTTCCGCCTTAGTGTAAAAGTCCCATACAATTGAGTTTGGTCCATTCATAAATTCATAAATTAAAAATTACAAACAGAACTTATTTTTTATATTAAACGTTTTCCGTTGCAAAGAAGAGGTACATGAAAATTTTAAAAGAGTTTAAAGTCTAGTATTATAATTTAATTATAATGGTACTCATATCAGTAAACAAATAAGTCCATTTACAAAATTGTACAATGATACATTGGTTCCTTCCACTTTTCTTGTACCTTGAAAAAGTTTTTATTGAAATGTAATTAAAATAGATTGAATGAAACATAATTATTTGGTATTGAGTTGATAATTTTGCATGGTTATTCTAAGATATTTTCATTTTAATTATCCAATTTAAAATCGTTTAGTATAAAAAACGTATATTTAACCTTTTACGTTCTGAGGATATCCATCCTATTTTTTGTTTTTATTTATAGGATTTTCTGGTTTATTATGGTTCCCTGGCATCCCATTGAAGTTTTTCAACAAAAATGTAGAATTATTGCCTCTGCCATTTTTGAAAAAACTCAGCTTCTAAAAAAACGATGTGATGTAAAATTTGCACACAAGTTGATAGAGAGTATGATAGAGAGCATGATTAAAAAATTTGTTTCAAAAGTTAAGCTTAATCGAAATCCGCCAAATTTCAAGCGCTCTCAATTTTCAATTATACAATTTTAGAATCTGAAATTTTCAATAGTTTTCGTTTGAAATACAACTTAATTTGAAGTCCATGAAATTTAACTTACTCTCACCAGAGTGCGTTTAATCTGTAATTGGTTGTTTATAAAATTGCTCAGTTTTCAATATTATAATTCTTTATTTTTAAGGAGTGTTGAAAACTGGGATTTCAAGGATTTCAAGTAGTATAAGTAGTTTAAAGGCAGCCATACGGGGTGTAAAAGTAGTATGCGTAGTTTAAGTCAACCAATGAAGTGTGTTAAGTAGTAGGAGTAGTCTTATTTCAGCAATAATTATTGTTGAATATTCAATTTCATTTTCAATTAATTATAAATAACATTAAATACTATAAGTAGTTCTGTGTCACATCGATTTTCAAGTAGTAGAAGTCATTTCATATCAGCCATATGAGTTATCAAGTAGTATAATTCATTTGAAGTCAGTCATGAGAACACTCAAGTCACATGACAAAGTTAAAGTTAACCGTATAGGTTTTGAAGTAGTGATAGCAATTTTAAGTTTGCTTCGGCTTACATCAAGTAGTATGTCATTTTGAATCAGAAATATGGTTTCAAGTAGATAGGTCATTCAGTCATAAGGAATATCAAGTTGAATTTTCAACCAAGAAGGATGACTTTTCTGCCATAAAAGATGACTTTCCAATCCAAATAGAGATGAAATAAATAAATTTTGAACAAAACAGTTAAATTCTCAATGATGAATGACAAAATAGTTGAATTGCCAACAAAATAATAGAACTTTAAACAAAATAGTTGAGTCTTTAACCGGATAGCTACATTTTCAACCAAAAAAGATGAACTTCTTAAAAAAGTAGATTAATTTTCTACTCAAAAAGACGAATTTTCAAGAAGAGACTTAAGTTTCCAAGCTACGGATTCGAGTGTTTAAAAAAAAATTACTTTCAAACCAAAAAAGAAGAATTTTCATCCAAATATATAAATTTTCTACCAGAGGAAAAATTCTGAGCCTAAAATGAACCTAATTAGTTACATTACCAAATAAGCTGCTTGATTGGGAAAATAGCAGAGTTTCGACAGAACACATATATTTTTAAATAGTTGTTGAATTTTGAAGTCAAAAGGCGGATAATCTACAGAGCATTTGAATTTTTAACTCGAAACTATCATTTTTTAGCAAAAAGTTAATTTTCTACCAAATAGTTAAATTTTCAAATAACAATTTTAATTTTTAACTAAATAGTTTCACTTTTAATAAAAAATATGACTTTCCACAAAAAAAAGTTGGCTTTTCTTATTGGGTTCTGTTAATTCAGTTCGCATTTAACCGAAAAACGAGAAGAAGATTAAAAACGTTAAGTATCTTGAAAATACAGGAAAAAAGAAAAATTATTTTAAAAAATGAGAAAAGAAGGGAATAAGGGAAAGAGTGTGAAGTCTGGAATATGGATTTGATTTAAAAAAATTTTAATTTATTATTGAACTCTGCGTTTTGCAGGGACACTTCAAATTGGTAACGAAGTTTATGAAGGACCCCTAAAAAATGCGAATTTAGAATTTTTTAGTCAGTCACAATATGTGTCAAGTAGTATGATTCAATTGCAGTCAGCCCTGCTGTTTCGAAATCCTTTGATTTTAAAAACATTGAAATTGAAAAACGTGTGAAAAAATGCATCGCAGACAATTCTTTTGTGTTGATCTGACAAAATGGTGGAAATATTGACTGTCCGGATCCGCATGAAAATTTTTGAGCATAAAGCGTGCACATCTCGACGACTGAAATATACCTGACGGGTGTTTCGGAAAGCAGTGGCATGTAGGGAAAAGCGGGCGGCGTGCGAAATTGAATTATGTGGTGGTGGGTTAACACAGTCCCGCGACATTTTCGCTCGCTCGAAACACACGCTAGTGTGTAGCCTCCCCGTAATTTATTGTCGGGTAATAATCCACTGGACATTAGCGTTTCACGCGATACTATGGATGCCGACGTCGCTCTTCAATTCGGAAATTTTCACGAATTGTCTTTTGCGAAGGACACCTCCATTATGTGAGGACCGTATTTCTCGCGAATGAAAGCACCCAGCCATATCCTTTTGCAACAGTAACGACGCGTGGCGAAGTAGATTGGCTTAAGTATAACAGCCCGAAACATTGAGTTACGTTCGTCCTGTCGGTGCAAATCACATTTCTCACATTAACGTCACAAAGGAGAGATTTCTCCAATTTTCCGCTGACGTACGCTTATCCACATCCAAATAATGAATAACATGAGAAAAAAAGGTTTTATAATGGATAGGGAGCGTCCATTAATTAGTAAATGGATTAGTTAAGGTTCAGGCACCCAAAAAAGGCAATTTTTACTATTTTTTTTGAAGACGGGCTTATTTACATTCAAATAAATGTTATGGCATTTGAATGATACAAATTTTAAGAAGTCACAGTAATTTTTTCATTATAAAATATTGGTAAACAAGCGAGTTATAGCTAATCTCCCAGAAAAACAAAAAAAAAAGCGTTTTGCAATAATCAAGATATCTGAAGAAAGGCTTCTCCGATCGTTATAAAATTTTGAGCAGTTATTGATAACACTAAGTTGTCTTCCTTGATTGAAGCGTTTCGCGATATTTCAATTTTCGACAAAATGACGCATTTTTAAACTAATTTTTTTTGGCCAAAAAACGACTATTTTTCGCTATACAAAAAAATCGATGAAATGAAAAATCCTTTGATCAAGAACAACATTCATTGTTCTAAATAACTGGTCGGAATTTGGTAACGATCGGATAAGCCGTTCTTTAGATATCTTAATTACTACAAAACGCCGTTTTTTTTTGTTTTTCTGGGAGATTGACTATAACTCTCCTGTTTACCCATATTTTATGATAAAAAATTACTGTAACTTCTTGAAATATGTATTATTCAAATGCCACAACATTTATTCAAATGTAAATAAACCCGTCTTGAAAAAAATAGCAAATATTGCCTTTCTTTGGGTGCTTTTTCGGTCATTTGGTCATTTTCGAAATCCTTTAAATTTTTTTAAATCATGTTAAAATTCTTCGAAATCCTGATAATGACATGGAAATCATACATAATCTCTTGAAATATCTTCAAAGCTATTGGTCTCTCTGGAAATTCCTCAAAACCCTTCAAAAACTGTGAAAATCCTTGAAATCGCTTGAATTCTTCAAAATCCCATAAAAATCTTTCAAGGTCCTTCGAAATTCGTAACACTCCCTTAAGATTTCTCAAAACCCAAATAAAATTCTTGAAATTCAAGTGCAATATTTCGAAATCTTAAAGGTCTCTTGAAATCTTAGAAAATACTTTAAAATTCACTGACATTTTTTAAACTCGTGTGAATATTTCCGAAACTTCTGAAACCCCTAAAATACATCAAACTTCAATGAAATGTTTTAAAAGTCTCACCAATTTTTGTAAATCCTTTAGAATTCTTTATAATATTCGGCATTCTTCAAAATTTCTTTAAATCTTTTAAAACGTGGGGAAATCCTATTGAATCCATGGATATACTTTGTATCTTTTGAAATCTCTTAAAGTTCTTTAAAATCCTATTAAATCACCGAAACTCCTTTCGTTTATCTTGAAACGCCTTGCAATTCCTTTAAATCCTTTGAAATCCTTGTACATATTTCTGTTTAAATCCCTTTACACCTTCGAAATCTTTTTAAAATATCCTGATATTCTTCATAATTAGTAGAAATACTTCGATATCGCATTCAATCCATTGAGATCCTATATTTTGAAATCTCTTGAAATTGTTGCAGACCTTGAAAACTATTAAAATATAAAAATTAGTTTAGAGCATTGAAATTTCATAAAATAATTTAAAATATTATGAGATCCTTTGAAATCTTTGAAATCCCTTTAAAATTGATTGAAATCTTCAAAACTCGTGGGAATCTTTTACAAATCTATTGAAATGCTTTGCCATATTTTAAAATCCAATAAAATGTTTCAAAAGCCATTAAAATTCATAAAAATGCTTTCAAATCCTTTTTAATATTCCAAATTGTTCTATATTCCGCTGAATCTTTTGAAATCTCATGAAATCCTGTTACTTATTTTAAAATATTTTAAAACACCTAAAAATCACTTAAACCATGGAATATTTCGAAATCTTACGAGATTCCTTGAAATCTTTGAAATCCCTTTAAAATTATTCTAACTCTTGAAAATTTGTCGAAAGCTTTCCGAATATCTTGAAATCCTTTACAATATAATTAACTCCAATCAAATCTTTTAAAATCCAATAAAATTCCTGAAAATCTTTTGAAATTCTCTAGAATATTCGACAATCCTTTGCAATTTAGTTAAATCTTTTGAAATCTTACGAAACCCTCTAATATCCGTGGTTATGCTTCAGAATCTTTTGAAATCTCCCTGAATCCTTTGAAATACCGTTAAAATCTTCGAAACCACTTAAATCTCTTAAGATCCCTTACCACTGTTGTAAGTCTTTTGAAATCCTATGAAATCTCTTCAAATCCCTTGAAATCTCCGGAATCCCATAAAAATTCCCTGATGACCTTCGAAATTTGTGAAAATATTTCAGTAACACATGAAATCCTTTAAACTCCTTTAAAATTCCGTGACTTATTTCAAAAAAATTTGAAATCTTTCAGAAACCCTCAAAATCTCTTCAAATTCCTTCAACTCCGCGTAAATCATTTTAATTCCTTAAGACCCCTTAAAATCCTTTGAAATTCAGTCAAATTTCTGGAAATGAAGTCTTATAAAATTTGGTTAAATATTAAGATTCTCTCTGAAATTTTACAAGGTAATTCCTTCGAACACGTGAAATCTTTTTAAATCATTTGGAATCTGGGAAACCTCTTGTAATTATTTCAAATCATTTCAAATACCCTAAAACTTTGATAATCCCCTGAAATATTGTGAAATATCTTAGAAGGATTTGAACCGAAAATTGTAAAACTATCAAAATATATATATAATAATTTCATATTCTAGAATTTGAAAAATTTGAAAATTGAATCGAAATAATTTTGAATATTGTCTAATTATGATGTTTCTATCGAATATCATTCCATTTTTAACATTCTGAAGTTATAATTGTTTAATGATTGACGCTTTCTAATTTAAATTACTGGATAATTTCGAAACTTTTGGATGCTTTCAAACGAAAACTATTCAATGCTAAACACTCTCAATTGTGAAATATACAGTTCTAAAATCTGAAACTTTGTAGTTTCTGAAAATTGTTCATTTTTTGATGTTATAATTTTTTATTTTAAAGGTGGTCGGAAATTGGGATTTGAGGCATTTCAATTAGTATAAGTAGTTGAAATTCAAGCATAGCGGATGCAAAAGTAATATACGTAGTTTAGGTCAGTCAATGGAGTGTATCACGTAGTAGAAATAGTTTTACGTCATACATCATTAGTGTTGAATGGCCCATGTCATGTTTAGTAATTTCTTCGACCACACGAAATCTTTTAAAATAATTTGATATCTGTGAATTTTCTTGTAATCCTTTGGAAAAATTTGAGATACTCCAAAACTTTTATAATCCCTTAAAATCTTTTGAAATAATTTGAAGTTTCTTGAGTTCTCATCAAATCCCTAAAAGACTTTCAAATCGCTGGAAATCTTTCAAATCTTTTGAAATCCCTTGAAACTTGATAAGAATGTTTAGGGAGTGGTGTAATATGAACCTTAAGAATCCTTACAATAGGGAGGAGGATGTCTGAAATTTCAAAAATCATTCCTACGTAATTAATGGATCTTCCCATATAAAAAAGATAAAACTGTCAAGGACGATCTCCAACAAGTCTCTAAATTAATATAAATACATAGAACGCACTAAATGGAACAATAAAAAGGAGATAATCTAGAAGAATGGGGTGGTACGAAAAGTGTGATAAAGCTTTAAAAAAGCACGATAATACGATTGAATAAAGGACAAAAGCAATAAGTAGAAGAAATAATTGAACAATATGAAGATAAATCATCTGAATAAGAAAAGCTTTCCCTAACTTGTATACATCGATCTTAACAAAATTAACGTGATGGCTTGGTTCTAGGATAATTTATCAATATTATATGTAAGTGAATTAACGACTGGAGCAAATTCGAGGGCCAATCATTCATTCGGACGGTTAGATTATTAATCTAAGTCGCAGCAAGAGAGCAGGAGGTGGGGAGAGAAGGGAAAGTTGGATGCGGTCTCTTTGCAAAGCAATGAACTTCTGCGTTACTCTTAATCCCGCTTCCGTTCAAAGTTACACGAGTTATGGCTTTGATTCCTTCGAACTTGGATGGAATTGGCTATACAGGAAGAAGTAGCCCTGGATCGCGGGATTACACTTCTCTTGGAACTTATCCTCGATGGCCCAGAACCGGTTCGATTTCACACGAATCGCCGCTAACCGCCCGAGTTGAAACTTTATTGTATTTCCCCCTAAAACACTTCTACGCACCAAGCATATAAATTAAGGAATATGATTTTCTATTTGAATTGCACTTTGCTAAATGGAATTTTCCGCAGGGGATCAGAAATTATACATAGGACGAGGAATCCCAAATTTTTATTTAGCTTAAATATGTAAATGAAAAAAAATCAGTCTGAGAAGAAGTCGGCAAGCGAGCTCAAATAAAGGTTTTATATAAGGCAAAGGCACAAATTGAAATAGAATGTTGGCAAAGTTTTCGGCAGATTTTATATTGTTTATTTTTTGAAAAGGTGAATAATTCAACATATCAAATTTGATTTTCTACCTCAATTTTACATGTCAAGAGCTTCCATGTGAGCCATCCTCGAAGAAAATGGTACTGAAAGTAAAGCTTTCAGAATAGGGGTCTGAATAACCAAATTTTCCACATTTTTTATATCTTTAACCACTGATATAAAAATATAAAATTCTTACATAGCAGTTTTTATTTTGTGTCTTAATTGTACATGACAAAATCTTCGATTTGAGCCATCTCCGGAGCAAATCGGATAAGAAGGAAAGCTTCAAGCATACTCGTAGGCGTCTAAATAACCCAATTTTCCTGCTTTTTTGTCTTTTTTTAACCACTGATGTCAAGAAAAGGAAACTATAACATATACAATTTTCTTTCTTATCTCAATTCTACATGCCAAGAGCTTAAGTTTAAGCCATCTTCCAAGAAAATCGTACTGAAAGAAAATCTTTTACCATAGGGGTCTTCTCACCCCTCAATTTCCCTATCTTTTTTCCTTCCAAATCATTGTTTGTTTAATATTTGGAATTGAAATATGGAGCAGATTTTTTCAAGGTTCTCCATATTTTTGAACTCTCCGCAGTGGTCAATTATGCGACAAATACAAAACCTTAGGGTGGTAGTTTGAATACTTTTTATGTATAATGCGAGGTAAGAAACGGACAGACGTTGGCACGAGATTATAAAGGTTTCCTACGAAATCCTAAAAAATACCAAGTTGGAGGTTCATGATTTGCATTTTGTATCAGGTAATTTTATTGACGGAAAAGATTTTCCCCAAGGTTAATAGAAAGATATCCCAAAAAAGCTTGAGTTTTCTAGAATTTTAATTTAAACAAGAATTAAAATTTCCTCGATTCGGGAGGCAATTTTTTACACTAAATTTTTGAAATGTTCTCATTAGGAAAACAAGCAAAATGTTAATGATTTGAATACTTATCATAATTTAAATGAAAGAACTAAATTAAAATCAAATTCAAACTTAAATTCTTCTTTAAGGTCCAAAAATAAACACCGAAAACAACATTCATTTATTTAATTTGTTCGTTTCAGTTTTCGAAGAAATGGCCAATAACTTATAATTCTGCCCCCTCTCTAACCTTCTTGTATGATGAGAGTTATATGTTTTTGTTCAGGATTTTTTACAATTATTTGAACAATTGAAAAATGTTTAAACAATATCTTTCACTGTAAACCGTAAAAGGATATTATTTTAGGGTATTAATGACACATATATTTTTTGCGAAAGACAGTGTGAAATTATTTAAACAATTAATATCACTTGCGCTCTTTCATAGAAAAGGTGGAGAAAATTCTTATTTTTTTAATCTCTTAGACTATGTCGCTTATTATTCAGTATTTCCTTATCTGAATAAAATTGATCTGAAAAAATAACTATACATAACATACTGACGAAAATAGTTTTAAAAAATTATTATTGTTTGAGCAATTACGGTAAAAGTTCTGAGATATGAAAATGCTGAATAAGAAGCGACATAATCCCTTCATTTAAATTCGGATAGCTAAGACCTCTTATAGCTTTCAATCTATTTTAGAGAAGATATTTGAACTCATATTATAACCATTAAAAAACATAAGATAGGTAATATAATATACTTATACGCATACATGAATTCGAAGATCAATTAACTTTGATGGTATCATACGTGAAGCAGTAAAATTTCCTTTCTCTGATTCTCGACTAAACAATAAGAAGAAGATGGAGTTAAATGAATCAGATTTTCGATAAAAGAATAAAATTCCCGACCCTGAATAAAATTCTCGGGTTCTTTCCGCGTTTTCCCGATTCCCTGGTCCGCTAGACACCCTGATAGTGGAAGGTGGGTATTTAAGAAACTCGTGAATCTTGGTTGTGCTTTTCTGAAGACTCAGCTCTGAATAAGCAGCGCTATCCTTGTACGAAAGCAGCCTCTCCTGAAATATGCATAGTCTGAGTGCAAATCTTGAAGTAAGTAATTTATGAATATTCAGGTGCTACTCGAGGATGATAATTTCACGTGGATTTTCGCTGAAAGGTGAGTTAGCTCGTCGCGGTAGTCGATGCTGGTAGAAGAGGAAAGTGTTTACAAATTTTTGAGAGCATCCCCCACTGCCTGCCTGTCCTCTAGGTGAAACCCATTCACGGGGCAAAATTCCAAAGTGAATGCGTCGAACTCAGTGAAGACGATGACTGCGAAGCACGAGAAACTTCCGGGAGTGCAGAGTACTGAGCTAATATTTGAATTTCCTGCAATGGTTATGTTCATGGCTCGGATAATGAGCTGGCGCCCTAATAATCATTCCACCTAAGATGTGCGCATGCGCAGAACTTTGAAGTGGATAAGGATAGAAATATGAGTGAGAGTGAGAGCGAGAGGGAAAGCTCAAACGAAAGTTACGAGACCAAGATGAAGGGAGAATCTGCTTCATTTGGCAAGCAGGGCTTAATAAGCTAGCTACTAAGCAAGCATCGCCTGCAGCAACCCTTACTTCAATTCGAGGCTCCAACTCTCTCCTCAATCATGAATATTTTCACCCGTGTTTCAAAGTTCTCGCTTCAATACAAAATCATATTTTCTTCCTCAATTTAACACCTCCAGTCATTATATTGAGATCCTTCAGATGCCTCAACGCATGAAAAATTTATGATAAAGTTGTTATAAATAACTTGAAGAACCGAGATATTAATAAATGAGCACATTTATGGAAATTATTCAATTTGAATTCAATAATTTCAAAAGGGTTCACTAGGGTGGTCCAAATTTCTACCTATTGAAAAGATTTTTTTAATTTTTGGTGAACCGCCCCCCCCCCCCAATCAGTGGTACACAATGATAGGAAATTATAGTTTATCTCGTTGGATTTGTTTGAACTTACAAGAAATTTTCAAAACGAGATCGTCAATTTTCATTTATTTCTCTTTATCTTATTTCATCTTAAAAATTGAAACCACTTCTCGTTAGAAGTGATGAGGTGACAATCGGTATCAAAAAACATTAAACGGTTATGAAACAGAATATGAAATGATTTTTAAAAAACCTTCAAAAGAAAATGACATTCAGGAGAACCTATATGAAGGCTCTTCCAAGTATTTTATTTTCAATTCAATGATAAAATTTATTCTTCATATGTCTTATGTGCATTTAGAAAAAAGAACACCGTTTCTGGATGTGAATTAATAAGAACAGTCTGCTTGATTTTCAGATTTAATTTTATAAACAGAATCAATAATAATTAAGATCCTCAAAAATGAGCAACAGTCTCCCTATCAAAATGAAGAAAGCATAAGGGAAAACCTTTAAAAAACTCTTCCGCTTTTGTTCGATGCAAATCAAATAAAACGGGGAAATGCTAACTGTGCCATTTGGACGATCCTACAAGCGAGAAAATAAAATGACAAGAAACAACACCACCGATCTACATTATTCAATATTGAAAGCATTTGATTTGAAACTATTCCATTTGAAGTGATTTCAACTGGAAATTATTCAATTTTGCCATTTTTTATTTCAACTATTTCAGATTCAAAAGAACTAACTGGATATGCTTTGAACGTGTGTATGAAAGTTGACACTTTGTTTATAATTTTGGTATATTGGAGTTTCACAGTGAAATTTTACTGCAATTTGCAATATTTGAATTTGAAATTATTCGATCTAGAAAGTTTCCAAGTGGAAATTGGTTGAATATTAACGCTTGATATTTGAAATAAATTCCAAAATTTTCAACTTCGAACGCTATTTAATTGGAAATTGCCTATTCATTAAGTCTTTTAATTTAACATTATTATGAAATTTGTAATTCTTCAAGTTGAGAAAAATATCAGCCTGAACTTTTAAATTAAAAAGTATTCAATTTGAAATTCGTTGTATTAACAATTGTATAATTATTGTACATCAAATATATCAAATATATCAATTTTATGGGTTTTAATTTTACAACGTAAACGCTTTTTAAAGAGTATTCTATTTTGGAAATTTTATATTCAAAACTAGTATTGCATATTTAACATTTTTCAGTTTTGAGAATGACTTTGTTGTAACAATTTCGATTGTATCAAATCATTACAAGGAATACATCCGATGGAAGATTTTTACGTATAATAATATTATGCTCTCATTTTTATTTGTAGAGCTGACATTGTAAATATTACAGGTATTGATATGAGAAGTTTTCTCTCGGCGATGGAGTTTGAAAAATAAAAATGGAGATGAAAAATCGCGATTTGGTTCTCCTGACACGTGATTTCTGGCTGAAAATACGTCTCGAGTGAAAAATACTCAAAGCAAGGAAATTTATGTTTCTGTAAAATGGAACATACGAGTTCCAATAGAAAGAGATTTTGATTTTTTCACTGATGTTTGATTCCATTTTCAAATTCAAACTTCAGTCAAACATCATTCAGTAAATTTAAATTCATAACTTTTAAGAGCTCTAATATAAAATATGTTGCAAAAACATTTTCGAAAGCGAGTTTACAAAGAATTTTATTCTATTATTTCGTAATACCATTGTGAATTGATAAAGTACTTTGTCAATTTAATTTCAGGTAGTATGTGCAGCTAAATAAATTGCTCTCTATACAACTATAAATTGAAATTCGGTATGTGTAATAATTATTATTGAAAATCGATATTTGTTATGCATTGAAAAATCAATAATTAATTCCGAGATATAAATAATTTAAATCAGTATGTAAAATAGAGACAAATTTTCGTACTCAAGTTGAGAATATTATCCTAGTTTACATGTTTGATCATTTGAAACATTGATTTAAGAATCTCAAGGATTACTTACTTTTTCGTATTGAATTACTCTTGAAAAATTGTTAATTTCGATACCATAAGAAAAATATACTTTTAAACATTAGATATTTTTCAATTGCATCCTTCCCACTTCTACACAAATATATATTGTACACTAAATATATTGCACTTAAAGTACTAATTATATTTCTTCTACGTATAATATTTTGTACACAGAATATATCATATACAGAAGTAAATAGTATTATACTTTTCCTATACAAAATATTTTCTTCACAGAATATATTTTACACAAAAATAAATAGTCATTATTTTATTCTGAAAATGTTCTAAAAACATTGTACATAAAAATATTATGTATAATATTTGTCTACACAAAATGCATTCTACAAAGAATATCAAGATTAGTAAGTGAAATACTTTTGACCAAAATATTATGTTTTAATTAATATAAATCTTGATGTTAAAACGATTACTTCGGACAAATTAAATTTAGGAAATAAGAAAAAAATCTGCCTCAGCCCGGATTTGAACCGGGAACGCCACTATCCATGAGTGGAGCGTCAACCAATTACGCCACCGAGGCTGTAGCAGATATTTTCTTGTTTTCGATATTATATATTATATTATATTATATATTATATATGTTCATATAGAATCATAGAATTTTATCAAAATAGTTCAATTTTTAACTCAAAAATATAAATTTCCAACCAAAGAGTGAAATTTTCAACTAACAATGATATATTTTAACCAAAAATGAAAAAGTTAGATTTTCAATTAGGAAAGTCAGTTTTCAACAAAACAAAAAAAAACTGATTTTCAACAAAATTGATGAATTCTTAACCAAATTTGAATTTTCTCGAATTTTGAATTGAATTTTGAGTTGAATTTTCTATCCAAAAGATAGATTTACAACTAAAATTTTGAATCTTCAAAAAAAAAAGATGAATTTTTAACAAAATAGTTGAATTTTCAACCAAAAAGATGAACTTTCAATGAAAGAATGGAACTTTCAACTAAAAAAAGATAAATTTTCAACCGAAAATGGTATATTTAAATTTTCAGTTATAAAAGTTAATTTTTAACAAAAAAGGCAGATTTTTGAAAAATCAGTTTTCAAAAAAGATGAATTTTCAACCAAAAATAGAATATTTAAATTTTCAGTCATAAAAGTTAATTTTTAACAAAAAAAGTGGATTTTTGAAAAATGATTTTAAAAAAATATCAATTTTCATCAAAAATGGATTATTGAAATTTTTAGCTATAAAAGTTATTTTTTAACAAAAAAGCGGATTTTCATCGAAATAGATGAATTTTTAACCAAAAAGTTGAATTTCCAACTGGAAATATGGATTTTAAACTTAAATTATGAATATTCAAGCAAAAGAAAGACGAATTTTGAACAATATAGTTGTATGTTCAACCAAACGGAAGAATTTTCAACCAACAAGAAGAATTTGCAACTAAAATGGTAATTCTTCAATAAAAAAAAAAACGAATTTTTAACAAAATGGTTGAATTTTCTACCAAAAGGATACATTTTCAATCAAAGAGAGGAATCTGGAAATAAAAAAGATAAATTTTAAACCACAAAGGGATTAGTTAAATTTTCAATTATAAAAGTTAATTTCCAACAAAAAAGTGGATTTTCAACAAAACAGATGAATTTTTAACCAAATAGATGAATTTCCAACCAACAAGATAAATTTAGAACTAAAATAAAGAATCTTTAACCAAAATAGACAAATTTTTAACAAAATAGTTACATTTGTTAACAAAGGGATGAACTTTAAACCAAAGAATGGAACTTTCGACTAAAAAAAGATCAATTTTCAACCAAACATGGAATATTTAAATTTTCATTTAGGACAGTTAATTTTCAATCAAAAAAGCGGATTTAAATAAAAATTAGATCAAATTTTAAGTAAATTGTTGAATTTCCAACCTAAAAGATCGATTTTAAAATAAATTGTAAATCTTTAAACAATAAAGATGAAATTTTAACAAAATGGTTGAACTTTCAACCAAAAGGATGAATTTTAAACGAAAATGATAAATATCTTCAACCACAAAAATTAATTTTTAGCAAAATAGTTTAGCTTTCAACAAAATAATTAAATTTTCAACCAAGAAAGATGAGTTTTCAACAAAAAATGTAACATTAGATATTTCCATGAAAAAAAAATCTTTATTTGAAACATAAGAAAGTTGAATTCAATAAAAAAAGGCAAAACTTCCACAAGATAGTTGAATCTTCACTCAAGAGGATAACTTTTAAACCAAAGAGTGACATTTTCAACTAAAGAAGATCAATTTTCCACAAAAAAATGGAATAGTTAGATTTTTAGTTAGGAAAATTAATTTCCAACAAAAAATGGATTTTAAGCAATGCGGATGAATTTTTCACCAAATACTTGAATTTCCAACTAATAACAAAAATTAATTTTTAGCAAAGTAGCTCACATAACTTTCAACCAAGTAGCTAAATTTTCAATCAAGAAAGATGAATCAACAACGAGAAACGTGCTAAGTTTAATTTGAAACAAAATACGGAATTTTCGATTTTGTGTATCAATTTCTATAAGTAAATTAAAAAAGAATTTTTATCAAAAATGGTAAGAAGAAAATTTTGTATGGATTTTTAACCGCTGAAATTCCTCCAAAAATGTTTCCTCGTATTTTCCGTCGTTTGTTGGCACACAATTTTAATTTTCGACTTTTTTCATAGTATTTTGGATGAATAAAACCAAAATGAAAAGCTCTATCCAAAAATCGTTAAAATAAATGATGTAGGACTTTTTGAAAGCTGTAATTCCTAGTTGAAATTTGTTTCCGTGTCTCACGCCGTTTGATTCGAAATTGGAATTTTCGATTTTCCGCATATTACTTTCGATAAATAAAACCAAATTGACAAGTCCTATTGAAAAATGGGTAAAGGAAATGTTGTAGGACTTTTCAAAAGCTATAATTGCTCTTTCAGACTTTTTTTCGTATTTTGCGTCGTTTCGTTCGAAATTTGAATTTTGTGGTGTCAAATTTCGGACAAATCTAATACTTACTCAATCATAAATTATGAGAATGTAATATATTATAATATAATTAGTTTTTTTTTGTTGATGAACAACTCTTGTCTACCAATTTTTTTCGTACCTTTTGTCATTTTCCACAACATTTTCATTTTTATTTTAAATGTAATTTTCTGTCATTAAACCCAAAACTACGCGGCCTATCAAAAAGTGATCTATAAAAAATTTGTGAACGTATTTTAGTTGCACAATTTTTGTTTTCTAATTATTTTCGTAGCTTGTGTAAATTTTCCAAAAAGTTTTTTATTTTTTTTTTTATTTTCAATGTTATTTTTCACGAAATAAACCAAAACTACGCATCCTATCGAAAAGTGATAATTAAGAAATTTGTAGATCTTTTTTGCGCGCACAAATTTTCTTGATTCATCTTTTTTCGTATTCTGAATAGTTTAACCATAAAATGAAATTTTTTATTTTTCATATTTTTTTGTGCGATTAAAATTTGAATTTTCGATTTTTGAATAAAATTCCAAAAGTTGTTTCAGGGATAAATTGTTCAGCTTTTTGAGTACTACGAATAGCCGTGCATAAAATTTTTAAAACTGAAAAAAATGGTCTCAACAATTTTGAAAATGCTTTAACTTTTTAAATTTATGTCCAAAATGGTTGTCTAACGAACTCGTTCTTTCTTTTAAGACCTAAAAAAAGTGTGCCAAAGCACGAATTGATCCGTTAATTTTTTGGAAAGTTATCGTGTTTACGGACGGACGGACGGACAGACGCTATTGCCAAAACTTGATTTTCGGGTTCATGGGGTCTAAAAACGTGGAGATCCGTTGAAAAACTGAGGTGTGAAATTTCTGACAATTCTAATACTTTCACAATCATAAATGATGAGAATGTAAAAAGATAAAATATCAAGAAAATAGTTGAATTTTTGATCAAATAGTTGATTTTTCAATTCAATAGGATACATTTTCATAGAAAGGGTGGAATTTTCAACTAAAAAGATCAATTTTTCACCAAAAATGGAATAGTTGGAATCAAACATGAAAGTAGTTCAAATTAAAAATGTTGACTATAAAAAAATGTTAATATAAAGCTTTTTTTACTTCGGGATTGTTGAAAATTGAATAGAGTAAAAACAGTTCTACAACACTTTTTGTGAAATTATATCTTATTTTGCAGAATTTTCTCGTCGGATGATTTTCGGATATTTCCTATATGTAATATTGAAAAGATCGTGGGAGCGCTTTTTTCAAAAAACTATGTTTATTCTGCTTGTTTTTCTTTTAATTTCTAGATATTAAATATATATGACTCCTTTTTGCTTGAAAGTTGAATAAAAAATGATTATATGATCCAAAATGAGAACCGTATAATCTACAGAGGAGTTTTTTATATTTGAAAAAAAAACCTTTCATCACAGCCAATGTTGCTGAAACAGTTTTTTAGTCGCTGGTTCATCTCAGGTTGTAATTAAATTATGCTGTCAATATTTTAAAGAGAAGAAAATAAAAGTCTAAAATGTTGACAAAAAATTTTATATTGGGAAACATTTTTTTAAAGTACTTTAATAGCAACATAAGACAGTATCCAATAAATATAATCTAACTTCAAGGATATTTCGGCCAAAGTTGGTTCAGGCTCACCATGCTGTAGACACATTACGCGTTTACACATATTGCATTAAAATTTAAAAATAAGTATTATTTACATACTTAATCTGCATAACCTTGACTTTATTTCCGTAAAACATACTGTCACACGTACACTATTTTATGCAAAAAATAATCTACAAGAAAAGTTCACTGATTCCTTAGTAACCGAAAGCTTTGTCTGAATACGGAAAAAATGAAGATCGTCATTTCCTTCTTTACCTGCATAGTTTTTCTTGATTTTACAAGTAAGTGTAATGTTATATTATAATCATATTAATTAAAAAAATAAAAAACACTTTCTGCTCGCAAGTTTGAGCGCGCCACTGTTGTTTCTCGAGCTTCGCGCTCAATAACATATTTATACCGCGCTTCGCGCTCAATAATCGATTTAATTCGCGCTACGCGCTCGGTCTTTGTATTTTCCCCACATTTGTGCGCAGACTTTTTAAAATTAAAGGTCAAAGCATCCGCAACTGTAATTTTGTCACTGTGAAACACACTAAAAACGAAATCTTTTTGATCCAAAATTCAACGGTTTGATTGAAATTTAATCTGTTTTAGTTAAGAATTAAACTAGTTTGTTGAAACTTCAACTATTTGGTCAGTTTATGTAGTTAACTAGAATTCGTCTTTTTTTGGTAGAAAAATTGTCTTGTCGGTTGTAAATCTAACTAGTTCATAATTTATGTATTCTCTTGTAAATCGATTTTTTCATATTGCAGGAAATCAATTTTCTGGGTTACAAATGCAATTGGTTAATAGTTAATGTATTTATGTTGAGGATTCAAGTTTGTATTTCTAAAATTTGCCTTTTTTGGTTAAATTAAACTGCTTGATAGAAAATTAACTTTTCAATTGAAAATTCATATTTTTGATTTAAAAACTCATCTGTTTTGCAGAAAACTCATCTTGTTGGCTGGAAAATTATTCAATTTTATATAAAGTTCAAATAAATGGTAGAAAATTAGTTTTTTGTTCTTGTTAAAATTAATTCTTTGTTATAAAAATGTAACTATTTTATTTTTGTTTAAAAACTGATTTTCTGCTCATTCAAAAGTTCAACTAGTTGGTTGGAAATTTATGTAATTTGTAAATTTTTTTGTTTCAAAAAATTAATCTTCTTGGTTGAAAATTCATATTTTTGGGTTGAAAATTTAACTGTTTTGTAGAAAATTCGTCTTGTTGATTGAAAATTCAACTGTTCTTGAATTATTTTTTTAAAATAAAAATTTAGATATTCCATTTTTTGTTGAAAATTGATGTATTTTAGTTCAAAAATTGAACTATTTGGTTGGAAAATGTAATTTGTTGAAAATTGGTCTTTTTTGATAGGAAATTATCTGCTTGGTTTGAAAATGCAACTATTTGGTTCAAAGTTGATGTATTTTGTCGAGATTTCTTCTTTTTGGAAGAAAATGAATCATCTTGGTTGAAAATTCATCTTTTTATTTGAAAATTCATATTTTGGGTTGAAAATTTAACTGTTTTGTAGAAAATTCGTCTTGTTGATTGGAAAATTCAACTGTTTTTAATTATTTTTTTCAAATAAAAATTTGAGTATTTATTTTTCGGTTAAAAATTGATATTTTTAGTTCAAAAATTGAACTATTTGCTTGGAAAATGTAATTTGTTGAAAATTTGTCTTTTTTTATAGAAAATTAATCTTCTTGGTTTGAAAATGCAACTATTTGGTTCAAAGTTGATTTATTTTGTTGATATTTCGTCCTTTTAGTAAAACATTAATCACCTTGTTTGAAAATACAACCATTTATTTGAAACTCTGAATGTTATGTAGAAAGCTCATCTTTTTGGCTCGAAAATTAAACATTTTTAATCAAATTTTTTTCTGTATTGACTGAAATATCTGTTTTATTTAATTCAACTGTTTTTGATTTAAAATGAAAATATTTTCTTGCTTGAAATATCAACTGTTAGATTGTTTTTTGTGAATTCATCTTTTCTCATTAAAAGTTCAACGTGGATCATCTTGAAATACATTCACGAAAAAAATTTGTTCGGCAAAAATTAAATATGATATGAGGGCGGGGGGGGGGGAGGTTCAAACTGTTGCACCCTGACATAGAAAAATCTTATAAATCTCAATTTTTTCTTACGAAATTAGGTGCAATGGTAAGAACGCCAAGTCCAACAAGATCACGTTCACGATTCTTGCCTACAGCTTTTCCTCCCAATACCCGTGCTTATATACAAAATCCAGATGGCGAAGTTTTCTCTGGATGGCTGCAATGGAATTTGGGCTCTCCAGCCTGGGTTAATGATGCAAATGAAGGGAATCATTCAATATGGCACGTTTATGTAAAAATGGATGAAGATTTTGGCTACTGGTCAACTACGAAATTTCGCCCTCATCATATTGATATTAATGATCGTATTCCTGAAAAACACCGCTGCCTTATTTCATACAGAGATGATATTTTGATAGCAGTTCTTGAGCCATACATTCCTCACCCAGAACAGATTGTCAGAGACAGGCAGGTTATTGTAAAGACGCCAAATGAAGGTAACACTCGATATACGGGAGTTCTAGAGCATTACTTCGGTCGTCCTCCTGCCTGGATTACGACAATACCTCAGCAACAATAAATTAACTGGATATTAAAAGGCACTGGCTAGTAGTATGGAATTTTCTGCAAAACTAACCAGCAAAGTATGGCGCTGGGGATATAAAGTGCGCACTAAACAACAGGTTAACGCTGAACCCTTTAAAAACTAAAGTCCTTGTCCCTGGTACATTGTCGTCCTTACTTCAGCTTAAGATTGATAACCTTGACATTGTATTTGTTGATTTGGTTTGGGATTTAGGCTACATCCTTCACCGTACCCTCTCCTGGAAAGAGCCAATTCTTGTAATCTCAAGGGACATCTTTAGTCTACACCAACAGGTTAAAAGGAGCAATGAATCCTTGCCAACATCAACTCGGATTCTTCTTGTTAAGTGTCTTATCCTACCGTTTCTATATTATGGTTTATTATGTATGATGGTATCATGAATGAACTGCATGCTGAAATCGAGCGAACTCTTAATGCCTGCATACGATTCATCTATGATGTATCGAAATATGAACACGTTACCCTATATCGGCAACAGGCGAGATTTCTTGATGTTGCTAATAGGAGACAAATTTTTCATGGGCTATCTAATTTATAATCTCTTTTATAATAAAACCTTACAAGGAATTTCAGTGAACCTCTTCTAAGGGATCCAGAAGTTGGGAATTTTGAAAACTAGTACAACCTGGGTGCTCCAGAGGTGTCACGAGGTCGCTTCAAAATATTCTTCGAAGAATTGAGAGACCTTGCATCCCTACGAAGCTTAAAACGCGTTTTCGAGAAAAAACGAATAGTTCAGGTTCACAGAAGGCTTCTCAGGTCAAGTTTTATCATTTTAGGAGAAATTCAGAGCAAACTCTCCTAAGGAATCTGAAAGTTGTAAATACAAGGACCACGACAACCCGGGTGCTCCAAAGGATTCATTATGTCACTCAAAAATATTCTTCGAGAAATTGAGAGTTCCCGCAAAAGTTACGTTTTTTTCTGGAAATGTAAGAATAATCTTAGTCAGCCAGAGGTTCGTCCTGAACCTCAACTCGGTTTAACCAGGAGACAAAAGGCGACCCGGATTCAAACAGAGTCGAGTTCGGATGTAGTCCAGAAGGTCGAGCTTTGAATTTTTTTTTAATAATTCGAAAAATAACCCTCCATTAGGGCTCGCAAGTTTTGATTATCAGCGGACTACCAACATGCTTTATAAGATTCACTAGGTCGCTGAAACATATTTCACCAGGTTAAATTCAAAATTCTTCAGATAATCTAACACCTAACATTCTTCTTAAAGACTTTGACGCTATGTGTCGAAAAATAAAGTAAATGTATTTGTTTTCTTTCTGGAGATTAGGAGTCTTAATTATCAAATATTTGTGAGCAAACTTGAATTTCGATCCGGTATTCACTCGAGGGGACCTAGATTATCTTTACTTTTTCCGAAACACTTAACCAAACTTTCGCAGGGATACAGTGTGCCAACATTCTTCGCAGAATATTGTTTGAGCGACCTAGTAGATCCTCTGAAGCACCTGAATTATCATAAGTACATTTTCCAGATCCCTTAGGAGTGCTAATGCGGATGTGCCTCTGAAGAATGATAAAACTCGACCAGGTAAGCCAACTGGTGAATCCTCTGGAGCACCGGGGTTGTCTCAGTTCTTATATGTAGTTTCGACTTCTAAATCACTTAGAAGGGTTGTACTCAAAATGCCTTCGAAGATTCTTAAAATTAAGGGAATCGTCGTGGCGCAGATGGTATTGCCCTCGTCTTATGTTCCAAGACTGCGGCCTTGGTAGCCACGCTAGCGCCAGTTCGATTCCTAAAGCAGGAAAAAAGGAGAAAGAAACACATCCAGCGTGGCTGGATGTGTTTTCAGAAAGCTACACTGCTGCCCTTTGGAATACTATCCTACAGATACCCAACAGTTTGTAATTAGCCCTATGGTACAGTCACTAATGACCCTGGTAGTTGATGCGACTATAAAAATTCAATTAATAAAAAAATGTTAAAATTCATTCTGGTAAGTCTTCTAGAGCGAATACTAGAAATCCTCCACTACCTATATAATTTTCTTCATTATTCAATTAATACAATAATGTATTGATGTCCATTACTAAGATTTGTTGTTGATCAGAATATTATTAACGAACATAAGGAAAGTTTCGGTACACATTAACGTAACACAATGAAATTGAACGTATTACTTTGTCTTGAACTATTTCTCTACTGTTTTGTATTTCCATTTTCAATTAATTCAATCAATTCAAAATTCAATCTGCATTAAAACTAAACTTTATTATTGTCATTACTGTCAACGTGATTTCTGAAAGAATTTTTTGGGTTTTGGAAAATTGGGATATATTGCTCAATTAGCGTAATGCTGAATGTGTAAAAAAGTAGTCAAATCTATTGTGTGAGCTTCTACAAAGGAAGTTAACCTTTTTGCAATTATTAATTTTCATTGCTAATATTCGTTCTTTTTGGAATCCAAACTAAATCTTAATTTTTGCCTACTATCAATTTATATACGTCTATAATATGTTATGAAGTTGTTTGTTTTCTTCCACGTTTAAGACCAGTGGAGTATAATGCTGCGATTACGCAATTGAAAACGAATTTTATTATTTTATCATTACTCTATGTTTGGAGAAGTAGATCTACACATACAGTATAATTGTACATGCGATAGTAGCCTATTTTAGTTGGACAACGTATTACACGTCAACTGCTACAGTTCTCCGTATGTCACAATATAAATAATGTAGATACTCGTACGTTTAAGAAATGTGTTCTCACAAAGTATGATTATTACCTTAAAAACATGTTGAAAAATTAACTTTTTTTCGTCACTATAAAACTGTAAGATAAACATTCCTTATGCTCGTTTATTCAATTTCCTAGAACCTGATATCTCATTTTGTCGCTGTCTTCGACAGGGTGTAGGTACCCCTGGCTAGTTCGTTCGTATAAAGTTCTTTTTTTCAAACAATAAAAATGATCTGAAGAACTGTTAAATCCTCCGCAAGGCTCCTAAACTGTTATTAAATCTTTCAAATCTTTTGAAATATCATTAAATCCTATACAAGCTGCACAATATTGTCTTGAACCTATAGTAGTTTTCAAAAGTTTGATAAAAAATTTGATTTTATGAGATCCGTTAAAAAAATTTAAATAAAATTTGTTTAATTCGCCTATTTATAACATGTATGAAACTGAAAAATTGCCGATAAATAGGAATAAGTATGTTTATCACATACTATGCGTTGACCGTATAAAACTTAGGCAATATTTTTACACGTTTGATAGCTCACTTTTGATCAAAAGTACATTTTAATAAAATAGTTCATCAAATCGTATGATCAGACCGTTTTAGGTCCTTTTAAATTGCTGGCGCGAAAATCCGTCCCGAAGTTGATGTTATTAAAGAAAATTTGTCAATCAGAATTTATTGAAGCCTGATATCAATAGAAAAAAACCCCTATATTAAATTAATAAACTCATAACTTTTGAACTATTACTTAAGGAGGATTTTATGATATATTATTTGAAAGCTCATTCTATTGTCTACCACTTACACAGCCTCACAAAACTGAAAAGCGACTCATCCGGCAGACTAAACCACAGTTGTCTCATGTATTTTGATCCGTTAAGTACGAATCTGATGCAAAGTTAATGATTTAATCTTGCACTTTACGCTGATCCATTTGGTGATCATATATGTGTTATTGGTAAATTTCTGTACTTTGAATTAATTCTTCTAATCTTTGCTTGAGAAAAGATTTATTCCATTTTTATTATGTCAAATAAAATATTTTAGATGAGAGACGTAAAAACCCCTGTAGCTATCCTGAATTTCGACTATTTTACATCATATTAGAAATCAGTGACCCAAAAACCCCTATCACTGTTCCGCTGCAATGAGTTCTACCCAAAGGTGCAAACACTTAGAATGTTTCTCTTGATTTTGTAACTTAGAAGTCTTACAGCATAAGATCTTCGCCTGAGCCATTTTTACAAAAAATCCATTTTTTAATTTCAAAAAATCGAAATAGACAGTTTTTTTTCGAAAAAGAAGTGAGACATAAAAAAAGTTAAAGAAGCAAAATTTTTCCTTGGATTCTTATTAACAACGGCTTCAGTGCAGATTTTTTTTATCGTAAAATAATTGTAAGACATCCCAGACACAAAATCAAGAAAAACATTCTTGGTCTTCGTAACTTTGGGCTGAAGTCATTTCACCGGAACCGTTCTGTAGATACAATTTTATGAAAAGTTGATTAAATTCTCGTACCAGCGGCCGCCATATGGGATCAACATACTATTTAAACAACATTTCGATTTCTGGGCAGGTTTCTTATACTTCTATCCTACTCAAATATACTGCACGGTCTTATGTACCATACATCTCTAACTGCATAGCTCTTTCTTCTTTTCTATCTCGTTTTTCTCTCTCCATCTCTCTTTGGCATTCCTACTCCTTGATCATGGCATTCACAGATTCTAACATTCCCCAATTCATAATTCTCACAATGCTTACATGTATTTCAAATTCTGCTAAATTGTAATTTCCCTGCGATGGATTTAAAATGTGTATTGTCTGCATGTATTTTGTATTTTAATCCCAATTTCTCCTTGAATTTGCACTTTTTAACCAATTTCACACTTTTCCTGTGACTGAGAATATTATTTAAAATCGTCATTTACAGCCCTTTGTGTATATCTTTCAAAAAAGTTGACCACTACTATTGAACGAAATGTTTATAAGAAAGAAAATGTAATTTATGTTATAAAACTGAATAAAGTTAATAACTAAGTAGAATCCACAGCTCTAGTCTGCATTCAGCAGTAGCGGTGGTCTGGCTTATCGCTGACCACTACTACTGATTAGTTCCACACGCTGAGTAAAGTCACAAAGCTTACCGTACAATTTTGCACAATTTTTCCAACTCACAAATTCTCAATTTATTTTCTCATTTTACTCAAGAATAAATTTTTACCATTCATTTAATGGTGCCTCGAGAACTGCACGATTTTAATGGATTGTTGCCGACTGCGAGGGACTTCGAGAGACATTTAGGACATCAGTAACTGCACAGATACTTCAAAGGATTCAGGGACAAACAAAGTAGTTAAGATGCTGAGATCCAGAACCATTTAACTTCTCCCGCCAAAATTACGGCAACCAATCGAACGCTTCAGCGAGTACGTTGCACCTCAATGGATATTTTTGTCGAGATGCAGACTATACACAATAGGTATTCTAGACGATTTAAAAAATGCAAATTGGACTTCTCCACCTGGAGTGAAACTCAACAATACTTTTTTTTGAGAAGTTTTTATACTCAATTCCCCAACATGAGTTGTGAGAACTCTATAGCTTAGGTCCGGATTATTACTATTGGGGCTGTTGGTACCAAAGGAGATCTTTTGCTGATGCCAAGATGAATTTGGGCTCTAATCTGTCGCGAGCAGGTCCTACCGAAGAGTAAGGAAGATAATTGTTCATCGATTAAGCTACTTTTGATCCGTAAACAGTGTTACTCCTGCACACAAGTTTATATTGAAAAATGAACACTATAGACTCAAAGTTCGCTGCTTGTACTCAAATGCGTTTACCCAATATGCCGTCCATTGTCTACAGTTTTCCATTTAGCTTGTCTCCGTCGAGGCTTACTTTCGACCAGACTTTCGGTCATAGTGGAGGCGATCGACTTCATTGCTGACCACATTTTTTTAATAGGAGTAAGGTCTGGAGACTCCGCGACTCTTTCCATAGTGGCAGTACCATTTTCAGCTTTCCGCGAAGTGCAGAGTCGGCCTCGATGCTTAGGAACGTTTTCCTCTGGCAATATCCAGTTATTGTTATTGGTTTATAACAACTTCTTATTAGATTGGAAATAGTGACATATAGTGGAAACACCATTTTGAGCTTTACATGAAGTTCAGACTCGGTTTGGATCCTTAGGATCGTTGCCCTCTTACAATATCCAGTTATTGCTACCGGGTCCGAACAACTTCTTAGAAGATTCCCAATCTGTTGAAAAGTTGCTTGCACCCTTTGAAAATAACTGGATATTACAAGAGGAGGACGATCCTACGCATCGAAGCCGACTTAGCACCTTGTGGAAAGCTGAAAGTGGTATAGCCACCATGGATTGAGCCGCACAGTCCCAAAAAATTTGGTCAACATAGAAACTGAAGCTTGAACCAAGGGTATTTACGATAAAACAGTTGACTAGTCAACTTCGGGATATCTGGAAGTCTTTCTCCTCCACTATGGATAAAAATCTGGTCGAAAGTATGCCTCGACGCTACCAAGCTGTGATGGAAAACTGTGGAGACTGGACGACATATTAGGTAAACGCATTTTAGTACAGATAGCGCAATTTCAGTCCATAGAGTTAACTTTTTAAAATAAAATTGTTTGCAGGAGTAACGCTGTCCAAGCTCTTGTGCCACATACTGTATTTCACTATTTTTGTTGAGGATTTCTTTCGATTTTTGTTGGCAATTATACAGATTTATGCTAAACATTCCTTATTCTCTTTTAATTAATTTCCTGAAACTCAACATAAGATTTAATACATATCCTTAAATACAATTTTTTAAATTGATAACGAAATTATCTCTGTTTTCATGATTTTATTAGAAAATTCCAGACATGAATTGTCAGAATTTTCAGTAATGACGAAAACGCCAATTAAACCCATCATGAGATTGTATCATTCTTTGTCCTTGACTTTTTCGTAAATCGTTTATGTTAATTTTATTGCTTTTTTTCTTACGTAAACGATACTTGCTTGCCTCTCTGACTATGTAGTAATAGTACTCCCTAAATCTAAATTAGTGAAATTTCTCTAATTAATAGTAAAACTGGACTTATTCATTTCGAGTAAAAAGAGCTACTATAGTTTAGTAGAAAATTAATAATTCGATTAGTCAAGTTTCAAGTTATTTAATCTTTTACTTGATTTATAAAATTGACAAAAAGAGGTCCATTGATTATTTAACAAATTTTAGAAAAGACAACTGAGCGTAAATAATAAAAAACAGTTCAGATCGTAACTACTTATGTCTATTCGTCATGTTCTTGTGGAAATCACTTTATTTAGAAATAATAGTACAATTAATTTTATTTACTCAGCTTTTAAATGAAACAATTTGATAAAAAGTGTTCCATAAAAACGTGACGAATGTAATTTTAGCAGAAATTTTAAGAGAAAGAATGAGCTGTAAATTAAGATTGAACGAAAAGTTCGAATTTTGCCTTTGTTTTTTAACTTTAGAAATCAAGTTAAGGATGAAGTAATTTTGAACTTGGCGGTACACCTATAATATCCTTAAGAAAGCAAAGTTGTAAAACTTTTAAGTATGCTGCAGTACCTTCACGAACGTGACGTATCTACACGTTATTGCTTAAAAATAAAAGAATTATTTATACACTTCATCAATTACTTTATTCTCGTAAAAAAAGAATCCTGCACGTCCTCCATTTCACATAAAAAGTAATCGGCAAGATAAGTTGATTAATTGATTAGTAACCGAAATCACTAAAAAATAAGCTAATATTTCTGTCCTCCACCTCTATCTACATACAGAAAAAATTAATATCGTCATTTCGCTCTTTACTTGTATCATTTTTCTTGATTTTACAAGTAAGTATGATTTTATATAATAGTCATATTATTAAAAAATACGAAACACCGTTGGAGACGATAGGATTCGATAAATGCTTTATTTTTGAGCATGTGGAAAAGATGTGGTACCCAACTAGGATGGAACGAAAAGATTTTCCGATTTTTGGGATATTATGTTAGTCTCAAGATGAAAAGTAGTGAGTTAACAAGAAAGAAAAATTTTATATTTAAAAAAATGAGAAAGAAGTGATTTTGCTTGTAGAAATTGTTTAAAAGAATGAACGTTCTTTTTTGGTTGTAACAGGATTTTTAATCAAATTAATAATTCACTTACCTGTTACATGGCGACTCAACGTGGCTATTTACTGTAATTTGTAATCTTAAAGAAACTTTGAAAAATAGACCAGACCAAATGTATAGTGCTGGCGCCAGGCGCCTGTGGAGACGCCACTCAGAATTTATTATCTCTTTTCTTTTGGTAGAAAGGAAAATTAAACTAATTCAATGCCGACAACTCAGAAGAGGGAAAAACGTGGGGACGATTAATGAGCAAGGTTGATACACGTTTTCATAAATAACAATTACAAATTTATTGGAAAGAGAAACATTCCAGTTTGAATAAAAACATAAATGGACTCAACGATTTAAGCGCGAAAAGGAAACGGCAGACATCTTTATTCAAACCTCGATGTTATTGAGAAAACGAACCTTAAATTCTAATCATGAAAACTACAAATAAAACATGAAGGAAAGTAAAATTTAAATCCTAATAACAAATAAACAATTCATTGTAATCAATGGAGGAATAAAATAATAAAAAAAGAAATCATGAGCTTTTACAAAAAAAAAATACAAATCGCCGACCTAGCACAACATTTCTAAAGATGTCAAGACGAGAAGGAATACTGGCACCCACCTGATTCTCACTCCCTTGTGTGATCTTCAGATCTTCTCTATGATTATCTTTGGGTCTCTGTCAAAATGGATTAATTTTAATAGTTTAAATTCCCCTTGAACCTCTGTTAGATTAGATTAACTTTGGTAAATCACGCAACTGATGCTCTCTACTCAAGAGTTGCACAGAAACTGCGTAGCCGGAAAAAGACTCCCAAGGTCCACGGGAAAAAGTCCAAAAAGGACATTGAGGATCCATCTAGCGGTTCGGGGAAAAGTCCCATACCGTGGACTCCATAATATATTCAGTGTATGGCAAGCAGTGAGGCAACAGCTGACGTTGTTTTGATAATAAGAGACAACACAGTGATAAGAGTCTCATTGAATATTCGGATTTTAGGTTCATAGTTATTAAATGAACCTTGTAACATTGTTGGACCAAGCAGATTGTTTTTCTCGGTCACTGGTCGATCAGGATTAATATTATATTTAAAAACAAACATGTTAAGAAGATCATCCTGAAAGATTAATGGAATTTTTCTTGAAATTACCACATGTACTTATGTCGTTCGCTATTAATATTACATAATTTCTAGACGAAACTTATATAATTAATGAACTCTAGCACCAAAAATATCAGAAGATGCTAATTTTTCACATTAATTTGTTTATAACGGAAAAAAAACAAAGATCTTCAATCTATAATGCAAATTTCTATTAAGGAAGAATAAATGTACTAATTCTATGTAATTTTGAGGATATACTAATTAATAGTAAAATGTGGGTAGCAAAAATATATAAAATTATAGATTTTTGGTATTTTCGACTTTGATAATTAATCAGCCATTTTTTAAAATAAATTAACCTCGGCATACCTCTTTGAAATCAAATAAGCTTCTATTCAAAAATAGAAACTCAAAAATCTGTTAAGAAATACAGCCTCTAGAATATTTTGAACCAAAAACTCCACGGCGCTGAGGCTGTTATGAAAGTCAACATTTTTCGCATTACCAAATTCCGGTGCAAATTCAATCATATCCCTTGTAACAGAGATGTGCAAGCCCCGGAACACGAAAATTTCTGCCCGGGTCTCTCAAATACCCAATCCAGTATTATTCGGATCAAATCTCTAGTTGATCCGCCCGAAAAACTTTGGATCAGATCTGTGCGTGATATACGAGACCCGATATTTTTCGGTTCGGGTTTCTAATAGATCCGACCTGAAAAATACCAGATCGGGGTGGATCTGTCCATCACTATCGATAACACTGCCCGAACTTGGTCAAATTTAATATTTCGGAGGTATGTGGAGGTAATTGCATGCAGTAGACTTTTTTGGCATTTGTGGTTGCGCACTAGAGTTAAATCGCACCTCCGGCTGAGCGGTATACTTTTGTACAATTTGTGTTTGCGCAGTAGAGTTATATCGCACTTCCAAATACACAGTAGACTTCTGTGGCAGGTTTAGTAGCGCTTTAAAACTGGGTTGCAGTTCCGGATGTACAGTAGACTTCTGTGGCATTTTTAGTAGCACATTAAAGGTGAGTTACAATTCCGAATGCGCAGTAGACTTATGTAGCATTTTTGGCTGTGCACTACACATGTATTGCCCTTTCAGATGCGCAGTAGACTTCTGTAGAATTTTTAATTGAGCACTATTATACTGCGTACCAATAAACCATATATGAGTTTACTGCGTAGCTGTCTGTGTGACGTACCTTGACTGCGCAGCTTCAAGTGTAATAATATTGTCCTGCGTAGTCATAAACCCTAAAACAATCCACTGCGGATACGCAAGTGAAAAATAACTTTGGTGCGCAACCACTGATGCCAGAAAAGTATACTACACAGACGGAAGTTCGAAATAACTCTGCTGGGCAACCACTAATGCCACATAAGTCTACTGTACATCCGGAAGTGCGACAAAACTATGGTGCGCAACCACCAATGCCACATAAGTCTATTGCGCAGCTGGAAGTAAGATATAACTCTAGTGAGCAAGCACAAATGCTTCAGAAGTCCACTGCGCATGCAGAACTACAACGTTCCTTTAGTGCCCAGTTAAATATACCACATGCTTCTACTGCGCAGCCAGAAGTGCTATGTAACTCTAGTGCGCAAACAGAAATGCCACACAAGTCTACTGCGCAGCTGGCAGTGACACGGCAGACATTTTCGGATCGGTTCTGGTAATGCAAAATGCTCGTTCGGGATCCGAAAATATTGGTCCGGTTCTGGGCCTTGCACATCTCTGTTCTTTAGAAAAGATGTACTTTATACACCTGGTGCACGGATTTGACGTTTCGAGAGTTTCGCGCTCGACTCCCGACAGAGTAACCTAATGAAAACATATCAACAACAAATTTCAATAAGAAACAAAAATAAATAAAAAAATAGAATAGAATAATAAAATAAGAATTAATAATGAATAAATAATTAATAAAATAGAATAGAATAATGTAATATAAATGAATTGTCAATAAAATAGAATAGAATAAAAAATATAAATAGCAAATAAATACAAAATAAACCATTCGCCCATAAAAAGCTCGAATTTCCAGAAAACTTAATGTAAATGAAACAACAATAAATTGCGTATACTCTCCGTACCTTTTTATACATTGCTTCTTTTCTGACAGCAGCTTTCTTCCTTCGTGTGTTCATAAAGTAAATAATAAAAATAAAAACAAAACAATGATAATAGTAAAGATGCTGGTCATATCCTAATTAAGAAAATGTGTATTATTAGATCTAATTTAGCTAGTATTATGTCTATCAGTAGGAATAAATAAAGATATAAATTCGCACCATTATACTGCCGTTTTCCAGAACAATTTTTTTCTTTCCGTTTCCTGTATGTGGCCAATATATGAATGTGCTTGCACATGTTCCAGCGAATTGTACTGTCTATGCAATCACAGGAATACTGTTGTATGCAAGCTTTACAATAGATGCAGTAAAACTGACATTCTCTGCAAGCAATTTTATTTTCACAAGTTGTGTAAATGTTGAAGGAGCCTGAGTAGATGGAATTTTCCAAATTGCATTATCAGCTTCAGTGATTGGTACATTTTCCAAAGTTAGACTGGTAAGATGTCTCCTTCTAAGTTCCTGCAGTTTAAAGCATAATTTCCCCTTGTTTAAAGTAATCAACTGATGAAATAACTGATCTCATAGAAGCTTCCTTAAAGCTCCTATAGCTTTCTCCGATCTTTACACACCTGTACCACGCAAATAAATGTATTTGACGGTTCTATGCAGCCTTTCAATGTGCATATTTGCATTTAATCTAGTGTGTGTTCTGTAGCAATATGCCCAACATTTCCGTTTGCCAAGGTACAGATTTTGAAAGTACTCACCAAATGCTGCTGTGTCTGGGTCATCGCACAGTAAACTGAATACATCATTGATCATACTTTCAAATGCATTACTATCAGTTTCCTGAAGTAATGGTCATAACATTTTGTACACCGTTTCCTGAAAAGATAAATATAGAAGGAGATATAATATAGTTAAATGTTTTTCATAAGGACAACCGCAGGATTTCGCTGGGAGCAGGTGCTAATCTGAAAAATTGCACCTGCTCCCAGCGAATTCACAGTAAAATTTCAGCTGTAACCACGTCCCGCGACTGTGAGATAGTTATATATAGGTATATATAGGTGAGATAGGTAATATATATATATATACGAGGGCTGTTTGATAAGTCAGTGACTTTTTGAATTTTTTGCGCAGTAACTTTAAATGCACCGCTGATCCCGTCATCGCCATGTATGAATAGACTACTGTTAGATTTTGAGCAAGCTGGGTCATTTCTTTTGTGTTTGATAGCCATTGAAAGGAGAGGACCTCTCGAATGTTAACGAAAATGGAAAAAAGTGAATTTCGTGTGCTGATTAAGCATTATTTTTTGCGTAAAACACCATCACTAAAATCAAGGAAAGGCTTGATAAATACTATCGGAACTCTGCAACATGAATTTGAATGGTTAAGAAGTGGTTCACTGAGTTCCGTTGTGGTTGTACCAGCACAAGTGACGCCGAACGTTCAGGTCGCCCAAAAGAGGTCATCACGCCAGACTATTTTGGTAAAAAATTCCACTATTGGGTTGAAAATTAACTTTTTTGTTGAAAATTCATCTGTTTTGTTGAAAGTTATTCTTTTTGGGTTGAAAATTCAACTATTTTGGTAAAAAATTCCACTATTTGGTTGAAAATGAACTTTTTTGTTAAAAATTCATCTGTTTTGTTCAAATTTCGTCTTTTTGGGTTGAAAATACAACTATTTTTGTAAAAAAATTCCACTATTTGGTGGAAAATTATCATTTTTTTGAAAATTCATCTGTTTTGTTGAAAGTTCGTCTGTATGGGTTAAAAATTCTACTATTTGGTTGAAAATTCAATTATTTTGGTAAAAACTTCCACTATTTGGTTGAAAATGAACTTTTTTGTTGGAAATTTACATTTTCGGCTTGAAAATTCATCTTTTTCGCATCAACTTTTTCTCGCCTTGCTTTTACATCTTTTAGATTTTCTACACATTCATCTAGAAATTGTATAATTAAAAACAATTTTTTCCTTTCTTTATAGATAATAAATGATAATAATAATAATTAGACAGACGAATTTTCAACATAATACATGAATTTTCTACCAAATAGTTGAATTTTCAACTTATAAAGGATAAATTTCTAACCGAAGATGGAATAGTGCAATTTAAAAAAAAAAAATTATTGAAAAAATATTAATTTTTAACAAACTATTTCAACTTTTAACTGAGTAGGTGCATTTTCAACTATTAAAAGATAAATTTTTAACCAAATAGTTAAATTTTCAACCAAAAAACACGAATTTTCAACAAAATACATCGAATTTCAGCAAAATTGTTGAATTTTTAACCCGAAAATATGATTTTTTAACAAAAAAGTTTATGTTCTACGAAAAAATTAAATTTTCATAAAAATACTTTAATTTTTAAACAAATAGTTTTATTTTCTACCAAATTGTTGAATCCTAAATCAAACAAGATTGATATAGAACCAAACAGTTGTATTTTTAATTAAAAAAGGATGGATTTTCAACCACGAAGATTAATTTTCGACCAAAAAAGTCGAATTTTTAACAAAATAAATGAATTTCCAACTAGAAAAGATCAATTTTTAATAAAAAATGAAATAACTACATTGTTAGTTAAAATAATTAATTCTCAACCAAAAAAAAAACAAACAAATTTCCAACAAAATAGTTACATTTTCAATAAAACAGATGAATTTTGATCTAAAATGAAAAATCTTAAAAGAAATTGAATCTTCAACAGAAGTTTTCAATCCAAAATATGATTTTTTAATTCGAAAGATTAATTTTGAAAAAATGGAATAGTTAGATTTTCAAACATGTTCTAACAAAAAAAAAAAAAAAACGAATTTTCAGCAAATTTGTTCAAGTTTGAAGCCAAAAGGGCCAATTATCTAAATAGCAGTTGAATTTTCTACTCTAAAGTATGATTTTTTAACAAAACAGTTAATTTTTTATCAAAAAGTTAAATTTTCATAAAAATCGTTTAATTTTTAACAAAATAGTTAATTTTTAATAGAACATTTTAATTTTCTACCAAATTGTTGAATCCTCAACCAAATCAGATTAATTAAGAACCAAACAGTTGCATTTTGAAATAAAAAGGATGAATTTTCAACGGCGAAGATTCATTTTCGACCAAAAAAAAACGAATTTTTAACAAAATACATGAATATTCAGCTGGAAAAGTTAAATTTTCAATAAAAATATCAATTTTGAACCAAAAATGGAAAAGTTACATTGTTAGTTAAAAAATTAATTTTCAACAAAAAAGACTAATTTTCAACTAAAATGATGAATCCTTAAAAAAAATTAATTTTTAACAGAAGAGTTCAACCCAAAAGATGATTTTTGAACCCTGACGATTAATTTTCTAAAAATGGAAAAAATAAATTTTCAATCAAGTAGGTGAACCTTAAAAAAATATGCATTTTTAACAAACTAGTTCAAATTGCAACCACTTAGTTGAATTTTCAACAGAAAAAATATGAATTTTTAACCGAATAGTTAAATTTTCAACCAAAAATGTGAATTTTCCAGCAAGAAGATTAACTTTCTACCAAAAATACGAATTTTAAACAAAATTGTTGAATTTTAAAGACAAAAAGACGAATTATTTACAAAACGGTTGAATTTTCTAACTTAAAAATATGATTTTATAACAGAAAAATTGAATTTGTATCCAAATCGTTTAATTTTTAACAAAATAGTTTATTTTTAATCGAATAATTTAACTTCCTATCAAATTGTCGAATCTTCAACCAAAACAGCTTAATTTAGAATCAAACAGTTGCATTTTGAACTAAAAACGATTAATTTTCAACCGCGAAGATTAATTTTCGACCAAAAAAAAAACGGACTTTAAACGAAATACATGCATTTTTTAATCAGAAAAGATCAATTTTCAATAAAAGTATACATTTTTAACCAAAAATATTATAATTACATTATTAGTTAAAAAATTAATTCTCAACCGAAAGAAATGAATTTTCCACAAAAAAGATTAATTTTCAATTAAAAAGATGAATCCTTAAAAAAAATCATTTTTAACAAATGAGTTCAACCCAAAAAATGATTTTTAAACCCAGAAGATTAATTTTCTAAAAATGGACTAGTTAAATTTTCAACCAAGGAGGTGAATCTTAAAAAAATATGCATTTTTTACAAACTAGTTCAACTTTCAATCAAGTGTTTGAATTTTCAACTAAAAAAGATGAATTTTCCAGAAGGAAGATTAATTTTCTACAAAAAAAAAACACGAATTTTCAACAAATACAATAATTTTCAACAAAATTGTTGAAGTTTAAAACCAGAAGGACGAATTATCTACAAAACGGTGGAAGTTTTAAACCAAAAATGTGATTTTTCAACAAAAAAGTTAATTTTCTACCAAAAAGTTGAATTTTCATCAAAATAGTATAATTTTTAACAAAATACATAAATTTTTTGTAATTAAATAAATAAAGAGAATTTCAACAGACCAATTATTGGACAGTAAGCACAATCTTCAAGAGATAATCCACAAACATTTTTCTTTGCTTTTCTTCTCGCTTCGATTTCAATTTTTGCAATATCACGAGCCTTGAAAAAAATTGAATCCTTTGATTCAGGAGTTTCTATTATCAAATTTCTATAAACATCCAGTGTAATTCTTTCTTTTTTATCCCTCAGGATTTTCTCATGAAATAAATTTCTGACATCAGTCTCGTCAATGAAATCATAAAAATCATCATCGATATTTTCATTTTCCTCCATTCTGAAATTAAAGCTATTTTCCTCCTTCACTTTTTCCTTCAAGTTTGATTTAAAAATATATTTTTTTTTATTCTATTTGATCGGAAGGTAAATATCAGTAAATATTAAACTGTGCATGCGCCATGATATCGAATTAACAAGCGAAGTCTGATTTCCTTTTCCTTGACAGCTTCAAAGATTATAAAATTAATGAAAATCAAAAATGAATATCTTTGATCCGACTAAAGAAGACGAAATAATTTCTTTGGATGAAATGTTTGAAGGTAATATTGACAATCGTCAATTAAAAATAGCAGGCTTCGGACCCACTTCAGAGATCAAAAATAGTGTCCCAAATTTTAAAAAATAGTGCCAAAATAGTTCCATAAAATCAAGTCTTAAAAATGAACTTCAATGTTTATTTAAAATATTATTATTTAGTCTATAAATTATCAAAATTTATATTTATTTATCGCAGGCTTTACATTCTTCCCAATTTTCTCATTTTTCCAATTAAATGCGAACTGAATTAATAGAACCCAATAAGAAAATCCAACTATTTTTCGTTGAAAGTTCATTCTTCTCAGTTTCGAAGTCTACTCTTAAATTTTTCATTAAGAATGCATCTTGGTTGAAAATCGATGTATTTTGTTAAAAATTCATCAGTTTTTTTTTTAAATATCGTCTGTATGGTTTAAAAAATCCACTATTTTGGTGAAAAATTGCACTATTTGGTTAAAAATGAACTTTTTCGTTAAAAATTCATATGCTTTGTTTAAATTTTGTCTGTATGGGTTGAAAATCCAACTATTTTGGTAAAAAAATTCCAGTATTTGGTTGAAAATGAAATTGGTTGTTGAAAAATCATCTGTTTTGTTGAAAGTTCTTCTTCTTGGGTTAAAAATTTAACTATTTTGGTAAAAAATTCCACTATGTGGTTGAAAATTCATCTGTTTTGTTGAAAGTTCTTCTTTTTGAGTTGAAAATTCAACTATTTTGGTAAAAAAATTACACTATTTGGTTGAAAATTAACTTTTTTGTTGAGAATTCATCTGTTTTGTTGAGTGTTCGTCTGTATGGGTTAAAAATTCCACTATTTTTGTGAAAAATTCCACTATTTGGTTGAAAATTAACATTTTGTTGAAAATTCATATGTTTTGTGAAAAGTTTTTTTTGGGTTGAAAATTCAACTATTTTGGTAAAAAATTCCACATTTTGTTCGAAATTAATTTTGTTGTTGAAAATTTACATTTTCGGTTCAAAAATTCAACGTTTTAGCAGCAAATTCGTATTGTTAGCTCGTAAATTAAAGAATTTGGTACAAAATTTAAATATTCGGTTGAAAATTGGATGCATTTTATTGAAAACGTATTTTTTTTTTGGTAGAAAATTAATCGTGTTGGTTAAAAATATATCTGTTTTGTTGAAAGTTCGTCTTTTTGGGTTGAAAATGCAACTGTTTTTGTGAAAAATTCCACTATTTGGTTGAAAATTAACTTTTTTTTTAAATTCATCTGTTTTTTTGCAAGTTCATCTGTTTGGGTTGAAAAATCAACTATTTTGGTAAAAAATTCCACTATTTGGTGGAAAATTAACATTTTCTTGAAAATTCATCTGTTTTGTTAAAAGTTCTTTTTGGGTTGAAAATTCAACTATTTTTGTGAAAAATTCGACTATTTGGTTGAAAATTAACTTTTTTTTAATGTTTATCTGTTTGGGTCGAAAATTCAAATATTTTGGTAAAGAATTCCACTATTTGATTGAAAATGAACTTTTTTGTTGAAAATTCATCTGTTTTTTTGAAAGTTCTTCTTTTTGGGTTAAAAATTCAATTATTTTGGTAAAAAATTCCACTATTTGGTTCAAAATTCCACTATTTGGTTCAAAATTATCTTTTTTGTTGAAAATTTACATTTTCGGTTTGAAAGTTCAACTTTTTAGCAGCAAATTCGTATTATTGGCTCGTAAATTAAAGAATTTGGTACAAAATTTAAATATTTGGTTGAAAATTGGATGCATTTTATTAAAAACGTATTTTTTTTGGTAGAAAATTAATCGTGTTGGTTAAAAATTCATCTGTTTTGTTGAACGTTCGTCTTTTTGGGTTGAAAATTCAACTATTTTGGTAAAAAAAAACTCCACTATTTGGTGGGAAATTGACATTTTGTTGAATATTCATCTGTTTTGTTCAAAGTTCTTCTTTTCGGGTTGAAAATTCAACTATTTTGGTAAAAAATTACACTATTTGGTTGAATCTTAATTTTGTTGTTGAAAATTCATCTGTTGTATTGAAATTCCGTCTGCATGGGTCAAAAATTCCGCTATTTGGTTGAAAATTCAATGTTTTTAAAAATTTATCTGCTTTGTTGAAAGTTCATCTTTTTGGGTTGAAAATTCAACTATTTTCGTAAAAAATGCCACTATTTTTTGAAAATCAACTGTTTTTTGAAAATTCATATTTTCGGTTTGAAAATTAAACTGTTTTGTAGAAAATGCTTCTTTTTGGTTAACATTTTTTTTTTATCGTGGACATTTCATCGTTTTTGGTTTAAGATTCATCATTTTAGTTCAAATTCATTTCTTTGTTGAATATGTAACTATTTGGTTGAAAATTAATTTTTTAACTGAAAATCTAATTATTCCGCTTGTGCTTGAAAATTTATCCTTTTTAGCTGAAAATTCATTTAATTTGTTGATAACACCTCTTTTTTTTAAATTTAATCATTTTTATAGAAAATTCGTCTGTGTTGGTTAAATACAACTTTTTTATATTTTTAATTAAAATCTTTTTTCTTGCAATATCAACTATTACATTTTTCGTTGAAAATTCATCTTCTTAGATTGAAAACTCAACCCCTTGGTTGAAAGTTGAACTACTTTCTTAAAAGTTAATTTTTTTGGTTGAAGATTCACAATTTTAGTTAAAAATTGTTTTTTTGGATAAAAATTATTGTATGTTTAAACCGAAAATTTAACTATTTTGTTGAAAATTCGACTGATGGGATGTAAATCATTTTTGTTCTTAAAAATTCATTTTCTCGGTTTGAAAATTCAATTGTTTTATAGAAAGTTTGTCTTTTCGGCTTAAAAATCCCACGATTTATTGTACAATTTAACTATTTAGTTCAAAATCAAATAGTTTTGTAGAAAGTTCGTTTTTTAAAATTGAAAATTAATGCTCAACAAAAATTTAACTACACCATTTTTGTTTAAAAAATGATCTTTTTTAGTTTGAAAATTCAATTATTTATTTTTTTAAACTTTTAAACGAAAATATTATAAGCTAAAAATTACTCAAATCTAATTTGGATTAACATCACATACGTTAATCAAAATATTTTGTTTTATAATTCGTCTTTCTGGTAGAAAATTAAGTTTCTTGGTTGAAAATTCATCTTTTTTTGGTTATATTCAACTGCTTATTATTTACAATTGATTTTTTTGTTGTTTAAATATCATCTATTACATTTTTTGTTGAAAATTAGTATTTTCAGGTTGAAAATGTAATTGTTTTGAAGAGAATTCATCTCTTTAGCTTGTAAATTCAACAGTTTTATAGAAAATTTGTCTTATTATGAAAATGAATTCTTTCAACTAAAAATATAAATTCGATTTTTGGTTGAAAATTGATTTTTTTTTAGTTGAAAATTCAATTATTACGTTAAAAATTGATGTATTTTGTTGAAAATTCGTATTTTCTGGTATAAAATTAATCTTCTTGGTTGAAAATTCAATTATTTGGTAGAAAATATATATATTTTGTTGACAATTCCTCCTTTTTGATATAAAATAAATTTTTTTTGGGTTAAAAATGCAACTTTATGGTTGAAAATTAATCTGTTTTAGTTGAAGATCCAAGTATTTTGTTGAAAATTCGTCTTTTCTAATTATATTCAACTGTTTTTTATTTAAAATTAAACTTTTTGTTTAAATTTCAATTATTATATTTTTTGTTGAAAATAATTATTTCCAGGTTGAAAATGCAACTGTTTTAAAGAGAATTCGCTTCTTTAGCTTAAAAATTCAACGGACTTCTAGAAAATTCGTCTTTCTTGGTAGAAAATTAATCTTCTTGGTTGAAAAATCAACTATTTGGTTAAAAATGTATGTATTTTGTTGAAAATTCCTTTTTTTTCGTTAAAAACTAATTTTATTAACTTAAAGTGTAACTATCTGATTGGTAATTAACTTTTTTGTTGAAACTTCATATATTCGGGTTAGAAATTCTACTGTTTTGTACAGAAAATTCATCTTTTTGTCTGAGAAATTCAACAATTTGATAGAAAATTCAAGAGCTTTCTAAAAGATTCGTTTTTTTTTAATTAATTTTTTAAAAGGAAAATTTAACTGTTTTGTTGTCAATTCTTCTTTTGCGGTATAAAATTAAGCGTCTTGGTTAAAAATGCAACTACTTGTTAGAAAATATATGTATGTGGTTGACAATTCGTCTTTTTTGGTAGAAAATCAATTTTTTGGATTAAGAATGCAACTGTATGATTGAAAATTAATTTATTTTAGCTGAGGTTTGAAGTATTTTGTTGAAAATTCGTCTTTTTTTATTATATTCAACTGTTTCTTATTTAAAATTTAAATATCTTTTGGTTCAAATATCAGCTATTACATTTTTATGTGAAAATTAGTATTTTCAGGTTGAAAATACAACTGTTTTGTAGAAAATTTATGTAATTTGTTGTAAATTCATCTTTTTGGTTGAAAATTCAGCTGCTTTGTTAAAAGCTCATCTTTTGGGCTTGAAAATTCAACATTTTGGAGATTTGTAGCCAATTAGAAAAATGGTCAGAAAAATGTCTTTAGTGTCATTTTTTTCGAAATAGTAGCAAAATAGTGTCATCACTCAAAAAAAGTATCAAATAGTGTCAATACTGTGGTGTGTCCTAGGCCTGAAATAGCTTCATGCTTTACTTTTACAGTTTTTATCGAATTCTAAATTTTTCGCAAAGCTTATTGTCGAATGGATCCAGTTTCGGACGCAATGGAAGTAAATTTGCTTCCCCTTTCCCAAAGTGACAAGTGGTTATCAGCAGCAGGGATCCTTGATATGAAAAAATTAACAACAACCGATACAGGCTTATGTTTCTTTAAATTTAAAAAACGAGCAATCTCCTTCGAAGAATATCTTTCCTATCTGCAAGACCTGGCAACAACCAAAAACCTGGATTTGGAAGCCATGAAATTGAAAATGCAAACAAGCCGGAAACCGATTCACCCTCGAGATGTGAAAAAAAAGAGATGAGGATAATTATAAATAAAAAATTCGTATCTCAAAACCCTATGTACAGATTTTATTTCCAATAGAATAATGTTTTAAAAGATACTCCGACTTTGTTTGCAAGAACTTTTTTTTTTTGTTAAAAACTGAAGCACTTTCTTATCATCATAACAATAATTGAATTAATTTATATTATACACGAAACAATATTTGTTCTTGCAAATCGGTTAGATTTAAATATAAATAATAGAAATTTTAAATACCTTCCAGACAATCTGTTTATAAATTAAGTAACGCGCTAGAATTCTCACAAAATGTGATACACTTCCAAAATAAATACTTTCTCATCTCATCTCTTCGCTCAGATTCAAGGCGACTGAACCACAAAAGATTAAACTCTCGGAAAATATACATCAACGATTAATTTCAAAGCATTTTCATTAATTACATTTACACTCTTCAAGTTTTCTCTTTTGTGCTTTCACTAGTATCAAAAATAAAGCTGCAAAACAAACCTAAAAACAGAAGAAACAGACCTTGGCGAATGTCAGATTAGGTTCTTAGTTTTGTCTTTCTACCAAGAAAGCTTGATTTGATACCCTACATTTGCATTTGTTTCGCAGAACTTTCCAATTTTATTGCTACAGTTTTCTCTCGATTCGGAAAAAATTACGCGTTCCTTTGAATCCATTTGAAACCATCTCTGACATTTCCAAGACTGACTCTGCCCAAAAAACTCGCAATCAGCTGGTATTCTGGCATCGTTCTTCGACCGCAAGACTGAGTCGAAAGAGTTCGTTGATAATCGTTTTGTCGATGGACTTCCTCCTCATTTCGTTCCAAAGAATCTGGATTTTCCTCCGACAATCTTCGACCCTCGCACAAAACTTTTGTGGTCAAGCACAAAAGCCACTGGAGAATCTATAGAAACAAACACAAAATAATATTGATAATAAATTTGGTAATTTGTTTTTGAAATACTCAGGATGTCTGCTCAAATCCTGTAAAAATATTACGACATTTCCAGATTTTTCCTGATATAGTTTTTCGTAATACGGATACATTCAAGTATTTCGCATTTTTTAAAACACTCGACTCGTAATATAAAAATAGTGTTCATATGCAAAATTACATTACTGCTTTTTTCATTTGTAAAAGTAACTGAGGAGATAAGGAAGGAAATAACAAGATAGATAAATTTTTAACAAAATAGTTGGATTGTCAAGCAAAAAGATGAATTTTCTACCAAAAAAGGAAGAATTTTCAACCGAATAGTTAAATTTTCAATTAAAAAAGATAAATTTTCAGTAAAAAAATTAATTTTCAACCAATAAAACAGTTTAATTTTACACAAAAAATATGAATTTTCAACTAAAATAACGAATCTTTAACTGGAATAGTCCAATTTTCAACCAAAAATATGAACTTTCAACCAAAAAGATTAATTTTCGACCAAAAAAGAGGAAGTTTCAACGAAATACATGCATTTTCAACCAAATATTGAATAGTTCAACCAACTATTGAATAGTTAACCAAATATTCTATAGTTAACTAGATTAGTTGAATTTTAAGTTGAAAAAAAATAATTTTCAACCAAAAGGATGAATTTTCAACTAAAATGATGAATCTTCAACTGGAATAGATCAATTTTCAACCAATGATGAGATTAGGTTTCTCCCAAAAAAGACAAATTTTCAACCAAATAGTTGAATTTTCAAATAAAAAAGGTCAATTTTCAACCAAAAATAGAATAATTAAATTTTAATCCAACAAAATCAACTGATTTTCCACAAAATAGTAAAAATTTTGAACAAAGTGATGAATTTTCAATTTAAATGATGAATTCTCAACTGGAATAGTTGAATTTCTTTAACAAAAAGATGAACTTTCAAAAATAAAATGATGAATCTGTAAATGGACCAGCTGAATTTTTAATCAAAAGGTGAATTTTTAACCAATAAGATCAATTTATTAACAAACAAGACAAACTGTCAACAAAATACATAAATTTTCAGCTAAAAGAGATAAATATTTAACCAAAAATAGAATAGTTAAATCAGAGTTTCTCTCTGGTTACATTTTCAGATAAAAAAATTAATGTTCAACCAATAAGATGAATTTTAAACTAAAATGATGAAATATTTAACTAAAATAGATCAATTTTTAGTCAAAAAAATTAACTGTCAACTAAAATAATGAAACTTTAACTGGAATAGTCCAATTTTCAACCAAGAAGATTAATTTTCGACCAAAAAAGAGGAAGTTTCAACAAAATACATGCACTTTCAACCGAATATGGAATAGTTAAATTTTTAGTTAAAAAAATTAATTATCTACCAAAAAGATGAATTTTCAACTAAATAATGTAATACTTAACTAGATTAGTTCAATTTCAAGTTGAAAAAAAAATAATTTTCAACCAAAAGGATGAATTTTCAACTAAAATGATAAATCTTCAAGTGGAATAGATGAATTTTCAACCAATGAGATTAATTTTCTCCCAAAAGACACATTTTCAACCAAATAGTTGAATTTTTATATAAAAAGAGTAAATTTTCAACCAAAAATAGAATAATTAAATTTTAATCAAACAAAATCAACTGATTTACCACAAAATAGTAAAAATTTTGAACAAAGTGATGAATTTTCAATTTAGATGATGAATTTTCAACTTGAATAGTAGGATTTTTTTAACAAAAAGATGAACTTTCAAAAATAAAATGATGAATCTGTAAATGGACAAGTTGAATTTTTTATCAAAAGGTAAATTTTCAACCAAGAAGATTAATTTATTGACAAAAAAGACGAACTGTCAACAAAATACATCACTTTTCAGCTAAGAAAGATAAATATTCAACCAAAAATAGAATAGTTAAATCAGAGTTTCTCTCTGGTTAAATTTTCAGTTAAAAAAAAAACAATAATATGAATTTTAAACTAAAATGATGAAATATTCAACTATAATAGTTAAATTTTTAGTCAAAAAAATTAATTTTCAACAAAAAAACAAAACAAAAAAAACACGATTTTTCAACAAAATAATTCAAGTTTCAACTGTAATAGTTAAATTTTCAGTACAAAAAAATAATTTTCAATAAAAAAAGAACGGACTTTCAACAAAATAGTTAAATTTTCAATTAAAGAGATGAATTTTCAACAAAAATTAATTTTTAACAAAAGAATTTAACTTTCAACCAAGTACTTGAATTTTCATCCAAAAAGATGAATTCTCATAGTTGAAATGCACAAGTTGATATTTTAACCAAAAATGGTTTTAATTTCAAATTAAAAATAGTTGAATTCAACCAAAAACTACGAATTTGCAACAAGGGTTAAATTTTAAATTAAGAAAGACTCTTCAGGCGAGAGAGAAAAAAAATTCAACCAAACTGTTGAATTTTTAAGCAAAAAGATTAATCTTCTGTCAAAAAATTATATTTTTCAACAAAATACATGAATTTTTAATCAAATAATTGAATTATAAACTAAAAAGATCAATTTTTAACCAAAAATAGAATAGTTAAATTTTCAATTAAAAAAATTAATTACCAAACAAAAAAATTAATTTTGAACAAAATAGTTAAATCCAGTAATACAAAGCTACTTTTACGAATGAAAAATCATTGTTATTCAATTTTATATTACAATGTAAAAAAATTAAGCACGCCCTTGAAAAAATTCCCTAACTTTGTAAAAAAATCCCTGACATTTCCAAGCTTTTCCAGGTGTATACAAATTCCCTGAGAAATCCAGGTTTTCTAGGTGAATAGACATCCTGATTCTGCAGTTTCGAATTTAAATTACCTCGTTACTTGAAGGAATTTTTGCCTCCTTTTGAAACCAAGTATTCGGCGCCCAGAGGTAAAGTTGCATTATCGTCGCTGCCATCTCTGCACTCAGTCGCTATAAACAATTAAAAAAGATATTAAAATTTTGGAAAAAAATCAGGGCTCGGTTCGACAAAAGGCTTAAAAAAAGTCGCATCAAATTTTTAAAGATAATGAAAAAAACCGTACCAGACACTTAATGACTGAAATAATAACTTCGTTTGTTTAGGAATATCGAGTACATCATTCTAATTGATTTTCAAATATTCTTTGCACAATCAAAATAAAATATTTCTTTCTGTACTGTCAACTTGGATTATTTTCAAACAACAGAAGTTTAAAACTTACATTAATTTTGAACTTGAGGAACATTCATTTTAAACATTTTGAAATGAAAATTACTCACCAGCTAAGGCTTTAAATTTAAGACTGTATAATTTGAGTATGAAATGATTCATTTTTTAGTCATTCAAACTTCACAGACCAAAATACTGTCGAAACAGGGGTAATAGAGTGAGTTTTCACGAAAATAGGAGAATAATAGGGGAATAAATTCTTTTAAACAAAATTAATATAAATACAATATATAAATATAAAACTATATAATGAATAAAATATAAATAAATAGAGAGACGAATTTTGATGTTAAAAAGGTTTAAAAACAGTCGACTTTAAAACCAGGAAGATTAATTTTCAATTAAATAGTTGACTAACCAAATAATAATAATTTACAACCAAACAGTAGCATTTAAAACCAAATAGTTGAGAACTTTCGAGCAAACCAGACGCATTTTTAACGAAGCAATTGAAGTTTTAGTCAAATAGTTGAATTTTTAACCTAAAAAGATGAATTTTCAACCAAATGAACGAATTTTGAAACAAAAAAGAATAAAATTCAGCCAAATAGTTGAACTTTCAAGCCAACAAAGACGAGCTTCTTAAAAGACGACAGTTGAATTATCATCAAAAAAATTAAGTTTTAACCAAAAAAGATTAATTTTTTACCAAAGAAGTTGACTTTAAAAAAAAATGGAATTTTCCACCAAATAGTCAAATTTTCAAATAAAACTGATTAAACTTCAACTAAAAACAGTTGCATTTTTAAGATAATAGTTAAATTTTCAACTAAAAATTACTAATTTGTTAGAAAACAGTTGAATTTTGAAGAAATAGATTGTTTTTAACCAAGAAAGACGAATTTTTAACAAAATAGATTAATTTTTTACCAAAAAGTTCATTTTCAATCAAAAAGATGAATTTTATATCATAAAAGATGAATTTTCAATAAAAAAAGACGAGTTTTTTTTAGAAGACAATTGAATTATCAGTCTGGAAAGTCGAATTTTCAACAAATAAATAATTTTTGACCAAGAAAGACAAATTTTTAACAAATAAGAATAAAATTCAACCAAATAGTTGAATTTTCGACTAAAAAAGATGATTTTTTAAAACAAAATAGTCGAATTTTTAAGACAAGAAAACGAGTTTTTTTAGAAGACAGTTGAATTATCAGCCTGGAAAGTTGAATTATCAACAAATAAATCGTTTTTAACCAAGAACGATGAATTTTCAAAAAATAGATAATTTTTCTATCCAAGAAGGCGAATATTCAACAAAACAGTTAAAATTGCGACAAAAAAAAAGATGTTTTTTTAACAAAAAAACTTAATTTTCAAGCCAAAAGACGAATTTATTAGAAGCCAGTTGAATCATCAGCCTAAAAAGTTAAACTTTCAACAAATATATAATTTTTAACCAAGAATGACGAATTTTCAACAAAATAATTGAATTTCCATGCCAAAAAGACGAATGTTCAACAAAACAGTTAAATTTTCGACCAAAAAAGATGATTTTTTAACAAAATAGCCAACAAAACGAGTTTTTTAAGAAGACAGTTGAATTATCAGCCTGGAAAGTTGAATTATCAACAAATAAATCGTTTTTAACCAAGAACGATGAATTTTCAAAAAATATTTGAATTTTCTATTCAAAAAGGCGAATTTTCAACAATGCTTTTTTAACAAAAAAATTTAATTTTTAAGCCAAAAGACGAATTTTTTAGAAGTCAGTTGAATTATCAGCCTACAAAGTTAAGCTTTCAATAAATAAATAATTTTTAACCAAAAAAGACGAATTTTCAACAAAAGTTGAATGTTCATGCCAAAAAGACAAATCTTCAACAAAACAGTTAAATTTTCGACCAAAAAAAAATGATTTTTTAACAAAATAGTCGAATTTTCAAGCCGACAAAACGAGTTTTTTTAGAAGACAGTTGAATTATCAGCCTGGAAAGTTGAACTATCAACAAATAAATCGTTTTTAACCAAGAACGATAAATTTTCAAAAAATAGTTGAATTTTCTATCCAATAAGGCGAATTTTCAACAGAACAGTTAAACTTGCGACAAAAAAAGAGATGTTTTTTTAACAAAAAACCTTAATTTTTAAGCCAAAATACGAATTTTCTAGAAGTCAGTTGAATTATCAGTCTACAAAGTTAAACTTTCAACAAATAAATAATTTTTAACCAAGAATGACGAATTTTCAACAAAATAATTGAATTTCCATGCCAAAAAGACGAATCTTCAACAAAACAGTTAAATTTTCGACTAAAAAAGATGATTTTTTAACAAAATAGCCAACAAAACGAGTTTCTTAAGAAGACAGTGGAATTATCAGCCTGGAAAGTTGAATTATCAACAAATAAATCGTTATTAACCAAGAAGGATGAATTTTCAAAAAATAGTTGAATTTTCTATCCAAAAAGGCGAATGTTCAAGAAAACAGTTAAATTTTCAACTAAAAAGATTTTTTTTTTAAATGGTTGAATTTATGAGGGAAGAATTTTCAACAGAATCGTTGAACTTTCTATCCAAAAAGGCGAATGTTGAAGAAAACAGTTTCAACAAAAAAACATAATTTAAAAAAAAATAGTTGAATTTTCAAAACAAAAACATGAGTCTTTTAGAAGACAATTGAACTATCAACCTGGAAAGTTGAATTTTCAACAAATAAATCATTTTTAATCGAAGACGAATTTTCAACAAAATAGTTGAATTTTCAACAAAACTGTTAAAATTTCCACTAAAAAAGATGACTTTTTAATAAAAACGAATGAACTTTTAACTAAAAATTGTTGGATGTTTTTTTTTGTTTCTATTAATTCAGTTCGCATTGAAGTGAAAAACAAGAAAAAATGGAAGTTTCTTGAAAACCGGCAAAAAATTAATTGCTTAATTATTCAATTTGTAATATTCTGAATTAAATAGTATAATTTTTTCTAGTTTTGAATTCAATTTTGAAAGTTTCACTGTGATTACAATTGAAACTAGCTATAGTGAACTTCTGAGAACAATGAAAAAAAAAACTTGACTAGTCGCATTTTTCTTCAAAAAGTCGCACGATCCGAGCCCGGAAAAATGTGCAATTCGTCGTTAGAATAAAAAATTGTTTACTTACTTTGTATAAACTACGAGAAAGCATGTTCTTCACCAAAGCAGAAACAACAGTCGGAACAGACTCGGGAAGTGGTGGCAAATCTTCCTCGGCATAGTTGTGGTTTTTAAAAGCCACTGTTTCATTTTTGCCAGCGTAAAATGGATTTTTCTCTCCGAAAATTTCATAGGCGATTGTTCCTGCGGTCCAAAGATCGGCTTTCGTGTAATTTATGTTGGTGAAAGGTCCTGGAACAGCTGTGACGACTTCGGGAGCCATTAAGGCCACGTTTCCACCTTTGTCCATATCGTGGGAATTATAAGGAAGGTATAATCCGTGATTTTTGTCTGCCAAGCAACAACCGAAATCTGTGATTACAAGCGATGGACAGTTGTCGGACACTTCTGATAAATCGAGTAGAATGTTGTCACTTTTTAAATCTCTGGAAAATTAAAAAATCCAGTTAAAAAAAGAATCTGCGAATGATTTCAGCAAAAATAGACACTGTTAAATTGATTTTTGTTGCAAAGAAATATAATTTTTTTTTAAATACCTGTGAGCAATGCCGTGGCAATTCATGTGAGCGATTCCTTCCAACAATTGTGCCAGGAGCAAAATCGACTCTCTTGTACGAATATTTCGTTCGGCCAAATACTGTTTTAAAGTCGTATCGTACCTGCAAAAAAGAAAGATATGTTAGTGTTTAAAGAATAGCATTTAGAAGATGAATTTTCAATCTAAAGGGAGGAATTTTCAATAAAACAGTTGAATTCGCTCGTAAAAAAGATGAATTTTTAACAAATTAGTTTAATTTTCAACCAAATTGTCGAATTTTCACACAAAAATGATTAAACTTCAACCAAAATCAGTTCCATTTTCAACAATATATATAATTACATTTTTTAAAAGGCAGATGAATTTTCGAACAAAAATATTTTTTTTAACAAGATACTTGAATTTTCAACAAAATAGTTGACTTTTTGATCAAATGCTTGAATGTTCTACCTAAAAATATGAATTTTCAACAAAAACGTTAATTTCCAATCAAGAAAGATGAACCTTCTGCCAAATAGTATAATTTTTAATAAAAAAGATGGATTCTCAACAAAAAATGTGATAGTTGATATTTCAACAAAAAGATGAATTTTAAAACCAAGAAAATTAATTAAAAAAAAAAGATTAATTTTTTACCAAAGAAAGACAAATTTTCAACAACATAAATGATTTTTTAAACAAATAGTTGAATTTACCACTAAACAAGATAATATTTCAGTCAAGAAATTAATTTTCGGCGAAAAAAGAAAACAATTTTCAAGAAAATAATCAAATTTCCAACCAAATAGATGAATTTTCAACTAAAATGATGAATTTTCAATCTAAGAGGATGATTTTTTGGTCCAAATAGACGAATATTCAACAAAACAGTTGAATTTTTCACCAAAAAATATAACAAATATGTATTTTTATCAAAAAAGTAAATTTGTAATCAAGAAAGATGAATCTTAAACCAATAGTTCAATTTTCAACATACAAGGATTCATTTTTAACTAAACAGTTTCATTTACAACAAAATAGTTCAACTTTAAAGCAAAAAGACGACTTTTCAACCAAATAATCGAATTTTTTATAGAAAAAGGTGGATTCTCAAAAAAAAATTTATATTTCAACAACAAAACTAATTTTTAACAAAAATTAAGTTTAAATAATAATATTAATTAAAAGTAGTTAAATTTTCGATCAAATAGTTGAATTTCCCACCTACAAAGCTAAAGTCTAAAAAAATGTAATAGTTGACATTTCCACCAAAAAGGATGAGTTTTAAAACCAAAAACACGACTTTTAAACAAATATTAATTTTCTACCCAAAAAAGACGAAGTTCCAACAAAATATATGAATTTGCAATTAAAAAAGCTAAATTGTCAATAAAAAAACGAATAGTTAAATATTTAGTTTAAAAAATTAATTTTCAACCAAAGAGATGAATTTTCAACTAAAATTATGGAATATTCAATTAGAATAGTTAAATTTTTAGTTTAAAAAAATGTAATTTTCAAAAAAAAAAAATAATAATTTTCGAAAAATTACATTTTCAATCAGAAGATTAACTTCTACAAAAA
>JAABKJ010007545.1:36871264-37206652 GCA_011634705.1 Andricus grossulariae | reverse complement strand
TCATAAAGAAAAATTGCATTTGATTTTTCAACACCAAATTATGAATTATAAACAAAAAGCAAATTTTCTATTAAAATAGTTGAATTTTTTACCCAAAAAGATACATTTTCAAGAAAACAGTGAAATTCTCAATAAAAACGACTTTTTGACCAAATTAGTGAATTTTTGAACAAATAGTAAAATTTATAACTAAAAAGATAATATTCAGGAGGACGCAACTGCAGAAAAAGAATATATAAAAATACAAGACAAATCAATTATTGACGAGAATATTATATCAGGGTTACTGTAAAGCTTCATTAAACAAATTTTCTAATTTTTCCCGGAACAATTTTTCATTTTCCCTGAACATTAATATTGAAAGAATAGAATCTCAAACTTCTAACATTTTTGACCAAGAATCCTTAATAAACGGGATAATACAATTTTACATTGAAATAAAAAATTGAAGTTTTTTTTAAATTTCTGTTAGTTAGGTTCTTTTTTCACTCACCAGGTTTCTTTGGCGCGTAAATTTAAATTCATATTCAATTTCTGTACAATTAATGCGAGTTATTTGTTTAATTTGCTAATTTCCGAATAGAGTAGTTCAACTTTAAACCAACAGTTGATTTTCAAAAAAAAAATTAATACTCAAGAAAAAATGGAATAGGTAATGTTATAGCCAAGAAAATATTTTTATTTTCATTAAAAAATAGTTGAGTTAAACCGAAAACGACGAATTTTCAACAAGATTTCAATTTTCAACCAAGAAAGATTTTTCAGTCCATGAAGAAAAAAAATCTCATCCAACATGTTGAACTTTTAAGCCAAAAAAGAGCTTTCTACAAAACAGTTAAATTTTCGAGCAAATAATTTAATTTTCCACCAAAAAGATGATTTGTAAATACATTTTTAACCAAATAGTCCAATTTTCAACCAAAAACATTAATTTTTTCATCTAAAAAACAATTTCTCAACAAAGTACAAACATTTTTAACCAAATAGATGAATCTTCCGGCAAAAAGATAAATTTTATCAGGCTCAATTTTTGACAAAAAAAGATTTCCTGTCCATAACAAAAAAAAATTTGAACTTTCAAGTCAAAAAGACAAGCTTTCTACAAAAAAATTAAATTTTCAACCAAATGACTAAATTTTCAACCAAAAGGATGAATTCGCAACCAAGAAAGTTATTTTTCTTCTAAAAAAGACGAATTTTCAACATAATACATAAATTTGTAACTAAGTAATTTAATCTTCAATAAAGAAGATTAATTTTCTACCAAAAAAGATAAATTTTCAACAAATTAGAGACATTTTCAATCAATTAGTTGATTTTTTAAACTGAAAAAGACCTTCTTGTAACCAAACGTAGAATAGTTAAACTTTCATTTAAAACAATTCATTTTTAAATAAAAGGAAAACCAATTTTCTGCAAAACAGTTTAATTTTCTACCAAATTGTTGAATTTTCAATCCAGAAGACGAATTTTCCCAAAAACACCAAAAATATGATTTTTCAAGAAAAAAGTTTTTTTCAAGCAAAAAGTTGAGTTTTTAATTAAAAAAAGTACATTTTCAAGAAAAATGGAAAAGTTACATTTTCAGTTAAAAAAATTAATTTTCAACCAAAAAAATGAATTTTTAACAAAATATGTAAATATTTTGAACAAATAAATGGATTTTCACCTGTAATGATGAATCTTGAACCAAAAAAAAAAACAAATTTTAAACGAAATAGTTAAATTTTCAACCAAACAGGAATTTTCAACCAAGAAAATCAAATTTCTATAAAAAAAAGATCAATTTTTCACCAAAAATGGAATAGCTATATTAGCAGTTGAATAAATTGATTTTCTAACAGAAAAATAAACAAATTTTCAATAGAATATTTTTATTCAAAATGAAGAAAAATAATTTTCAACCAAATAGTTGCATTTTTAGAAAAGTAAATCGATTTTCTACAAAAGAAAAGTTAGTCAAAGTAGGCGCCACGTGCCTACAAAAAAGTATTTCGTAGCCTATTGAGACATTAATTAAGTCTGAATAAAGTCGTTAAAAAAATTGTTGTTTAAATTTTAGAAATTTTTTTTTAAATTTTGAATTAAAAAATTAAAAAAAAAAGTTTTAAAAATTCAAAAAGAAACCCTAAACAAGATAAATTTGAGCAAAATAGTTGGATTTTCAATTAAAAAGCATAAATTTGTAGCTAGAATATTCAATCTTCAACTAAAAAATTAATTTTTAATAAAGAAGTTCTAGTTTCCAATAAATAGTTGATTTTTCTACCAAATTCTAGAATTTTCGAGCATAAAATACGAATTTTCTACAAAATAGTTCATCTTCTAATCAAAAAGGGTGACTTTTCAACAAAATTGTTGAATTATCAACAGAAACATATTAATTTTTAACCAGAGAGTTGCATTTTTAACCAAAAAAGGTGAATTTTCTCCAAAAAGGGATGAATTTTTAACAAAGCAGTTAAATTTTCAATCTCGTGTAGAAAATCCAGCGCTAATAGGGTGCTGACTAGCCGGCCAGGACCAAAAAATGTTTTAATTGTCTCAATAAAATAGTTTTTTATACATTTCGAAAAAGAAGCAGGGTGTTTAAAAGCATCAAAAATGAACTTAAAAAATAAGTGAATTTTTTTCCTCACAATTCAGTCAGCCTTTGCGGGCCCTGATCTGGTGCTGGCTAGCCTATCAGGAGCAAAAGTTGGTTAAATCTGAATATTCTCTTGGACATTTCCAAAAATAGCGAGAGCGTTGAAATTTATTAAAAATGAAAAATTTACAATAAAGACAAAAAACTTTTTTCTCATCATCTAGACAGTTTTTAAAGTAATTTTTAACGTCAGCCATCTGAAATAGATTTTCACAAGACCGACTGTCCAGTTCTAGATGACCTTGTCCAGACTAGCGCTAGATTAGTTTATCTAGACTAGCGTTTAACTATACAAAAACTTTTCACTTCTACTCAGCGCCATAATAGATTTTCTTGACAGCGCCACACTAGCGGTCAAGACGGCCTATTCTGGCCCCGAATAGTTCCCTGATAATTTTCTACACGGAATCAAAACACACGACTTTTTAACAAAATTGTTGAATTTTCAGAAACATAATTGAATTCCAAACCAAATAATTAAACTTTTAACAAACAAAAACATGAATTCTGAAGCAAAAAATTAATAGTAAATTTTTTAACCGAAAAGAATGAACTTTCAACCAAAAATAGTTAGATTTTCTTATTTTTATCAATTCAGTATCTTACATGAGGGTACTTTCTCGCTGACCCCTTTTTATTTATTCATTTATTATTATTTCGTGAATTCATAATTACTGCATTTATTATTAATACTAATATTATTAGATGCTACTAACATTATCAGGTGAATTAAAAGTAATACTTTTACAATTATCAAAAAGTAACATATTTTTTACATTTAGCAAATATTTATTTTATAAATTAAAGTTTTAATTAATTATCAATAGAATGTTTAATTTAAATAAATTAAATATTTTCTAACAGTTATAAACTACGTATATAAAATCTTATAGCCAAATTTTATAACAAAAATTTAATTAAGTTATGTATATTCTTTATTAATTACAGTTCAATTTGCTTGAAATGTTTTCATTGCCAAAGAACTCATTGACTTAATGATGTTTGATCCAAAAGAATATATGAGAAAGGTCTAAGAATATTTGCATATGGTACTCGATTCCATATTTATTATATGAGATCACCGCAACCGTGGTAAAGACCTTCTAAAACATTAACCTTATTTGAACTTTTATGATCTGAGATAATAAGAGCATAATAGAATAAAAATCAAATATTAATATTTTTTGTCGATATATTGACAGTTTTTGATCTATTTAGTTTTGAAACAAAATGGTTATACGCTTCAGCTGTGAAAATAAGTCCTCTCTAGTTCCGCTTGGTCTGTATCTGGGTTCGAATCCCAGCGGAGATACAGGATTTTTTCTCATAGCTAAAGACTATAACTATTTAGGTTTAAGGTAAGTAGTTCAAAAACCGTCATTCAAACAAGAAAAAAATTTCCATTACCTTAGTGGACAACAAAATGTAGAGATTTATTCAAACATTTTTTTTTTTAATTAAACTCCAGCCTTTTAACCAAAGAAAAAATTCCCTCATTTTCCAAGCATTCAGAAAAAAGATTGAAAATGAAAAGTTTTATGCTTCAACCCAATGAAAATACTCAAAAGAAAAAATAGCCTTTTCCACTTCAGAAAAAATAACCAACATTTTGTCCCCTCCAACTCTATAAAAATCTTGAAAATAAAAAAATTGCCCTCTCTTAATTTAGAAGAAATTGAAAACCAAAATCTCCTCCCTTCCAACTTAGCAAAAATGTTGAAAATAAAAAATTTGCCTCTTCCGAATGATAAATAAAAAAGTCCCTCTTTCCATTCCAAAAAATTGAATGCCAAATTTTCCTCCCTTCCAATTCAATAAAAATGTTGAAAGTAAAAAATGTCCATCTTCTATTTCAAGAAAAAAAAATAAAAATAAAAAATTCTTGCCTTAAATTCAATAAACATGACAAATAGAAAAAAGTAACCTCTTCCAATAAAAAATTACTAAAATTTCGTCTTTTCCGACACTACACAATTTTTTTTAAATGTCTCTTTCAATACAGTATAAATTGAAATCCTGAATTTTCTCCCTCCAACCTCAAGAAATATGTCAAAAATACGAAAAATTCCTCCTTCAATTCAGAAAAAAAATTGAGAATAATAAATTCTTCCCTTAAACTCAATGAAAATGATAAATAGGAAAAAGTGGCCTCTTCCAATTCAGGAAAAAATGAAAATAAAAAATTCTTTCCTTAAACTCAAAAAAATTTTAAATGATGAAAGTAACCTCTTTCGAAACAGGAAAAATTGAATACCAAATTTTCCTACCTTCCAACTCAAGAAAAGTGTGAAGAATAAAAAATTTCCCTCTTCCAATTCAGACAAAAAAATTCTTCTCTTAAACTCAATAAAAATGATAAATAAAAAAATGTCTCTTTCTATTAAAAAAATGAATACCAAATTTTCCTCCCTTCCAACTCGATAAAAATATTAAAAATAAAAACTTTCCCTTTTCGAATTCAAAGAAAGAAATTTAGAATAAAAAATTCTTCCCTTAAACTCAATAAAAATGATAAAAACAAAACAGGGCTCTTTCCAGTCAGAAAAAAATAAATACCAAATTTTCCTCCCTTCCAACTCGATTAAAGTGTTGAAAATAAAAAATTTCCCTTTTCCAATTCAGAAAAAAATTCTTCCCTTAAACTCAATAAAAATGATAAATAAAAAAGGGTCTCTTTACATTAGAAAAAGTTAAATTCCAAAATTTCCTCCTTTCAACTCAATAAAAATGTTAAAAATAAAAGAAGGGCTTTTTCCATTCAGAAAAAACTAAATACCAAATTTTTCTCCCTTCCAACTCAATAAAAATGTTAAGAATAAAAAATTTCCCTCTTCCAATTCAGAAAAAAAATCTTCCCTTAAACTCAGTGAAAATGATAAATAAAAAAGTGTCTTTTTCCATTCAAAAAAATTGAATACCAAATTTTCCTTCCTTCCAACTCAATAAAAATGTTTAAAATAAACTTTCCCTCTTCGAATTCAACAAGAAAATTAAAAAAAAAATTCTTCCCTTAAACTCAATAAAAATGTTAAAAACAAAAAAGGGCTTTTCCTATTTCGAAATAACTAAATACAAAATTTTCCTCCCTGCCAAATCAATAAAAGTGATAAAAAAAAAAATTTCACTCTTTCAATAAAAAAAAATGAAAATAAAAAATTTTTCTCTTCTACTCAATAAAAATGTTAAATAGTACACTTTGTTCCATGCCTCTTACAATTCAGAATAAAATAACCAAAATTTCGTCCCTTCTCATACTATAAATTTTATTTTGAATTTCTTTCTCAATTCATAAGAATTTTAAAAGCAAAATTTCTTTTTTGACAAGTTAACAAAAATGTAAAAATAAAAAATATCTCGTTTCCAATTCAGAAAAAATTCTTTCTTCAAAGTCAATAAAAATGATAAAAATAAAAAGGAGCCTCTTCCCATTCAGAAAAAATTAAATACCAGATTTTCCTTCCTTCCAACTCAATAAAAGTCTTTAAAAAAATATCCTTCTTTCAATCTATAAAGTATTAAAAACCACAATTTTCCTCCTTCCCAACTAAATAACAATATTTTTAAAAGAACGCCTCTCTTCCAGAGCAAAAAAAAAATTAAAAATAAAAGATTGTTTCTCTAAACTTAATAAATACTTTAAATAGAAAAAGGGCCTCTTTCAATTCAGAAAAAAATAATTTAAATTTCTTTTCTCACAAAATATACAATTTTTTTGAATTTCTCTCCTTCAGTTCAGAAGAAATTGGAAACTAAAATTTCCTCCCTTCCAACTCAAGAAAAATGTTAAAAATAAAAAATTGTTCCCTTCCAGAGTATAAAAAAAAAATTCTTCCCTTAAGTTCAATAAAAATGATTAAAAAAAGGGCCTTTTCCCATTCAGACAAAACTGAATACAAAAAAATTTCCTGTTTTTATTCGGGAAAAAAACTAAATACAAAAATTTCTTTTGTTTCTTTCAAAATTAGCTTAGTAAAATTCAAACGATTTTTGATACATAATTCTTCTTATATTAATATATTAAACTTAAATATTTTAGACTCATTCCATATTTAAAAAGGATTAAAAAGTGAATAAAAGCGTTTGATTATGAAACTATTTTTTGAAAGTAACTTGTTTAAATCAATAATTTGTTTATTGAGAAAAAGTTTACAGTTAAACCTAATATAGAAAAAAATTTGAAATCGAACTTATTTTAAATGACACTATAACAAGTGATCCCGGTTTCCCGGGCCAGTTAATAAAAATCTAAAACTATATTATTGAAATTTCAAAATTAGAATAAATACATATTTAATAAGTCAAATAATGTTAATATTTCTCTTTTAATAATAACAATTCAAGGAAATATATAGCAAGAATTTCAATATTTAAACAATATAGAAGCCCTCCTGAAAATGTTAAAAAATTGTACAAAATGAAGTTGGTTTTCAATTTAATGTCAATAATATAAGAGTAGAAAGGTTATATTTCTATTTATAATTATTTCAGACTCTTAAAAGATATTCTTGATAAATTATTTGATACCTCACCGTACCAAAATGCCGCCAAAAGTGAGTAATAGAGAAATTACTTATTTTGAATGTATTAAACTAAACATAGATTACTAATTATTTTAAACTAATTGTAAAATTTGCAATTTAAAAATCTTAACCCTTTTGGTATATAGATTGTTTTGATTGAATAATGACTCAGGAAATTTATATTTATTGCCCTTTGTTAATTTATTATAAGCGACTGTTAGAATTCAAATATAAAAAAAATACTGTTAACATTCTTTGAGACCATTTTTTCATAACAAAAGGGAAAAGAATGTTATTTATCAAGCTAAAAATCATAAACGGGGTAAATTTACATAACAGGTTGATCTGTTTAAAGGAGTAAAAAGCATTGGATTCACAATAAATTTGCATTCCATTCTAGTATTATAAAATTTAAATGATTCAGGGAATTTGATAAATTCCGTTTTTGTGGGGTTTTATATTCTTCAGCGAACTAGAAAAAGGTTTCAAGCAATATTTCTGATTTTGAATGTGTAATGTGAACTCTGGTTTAAAATTCGGCTTCTAATTTACCGGAATCATAAAACAAGAATCTTTTTTTTTTAATACGTTCTAGGAATAAATTTTACATTTTTAATATTTTTTTCGTGTAAATTTTAGACAGATTTATTTTCCGGAATATTTTATAATTATTTTTATGTTAAATTGTAAAGAGAGAATTTAGAAAACTCTGCGTCCTTAAAAATTACTGTTGAAATCTTTTTTAAGTAAATTATGTTTTTATAAAATCAGTATCGGTACATAATACAAATTTCGAGATTCCCTGACTTTTCCTGACTCACTGACCAACTTTTCATTTTTCCTGAATATTTTCAATATTTTTTTAGTTATTTGGTTAGGAAAATGGTAAAAATTAATTTTCAGTTGAAAAAATGTTCAACCGAGAAAAAAGGAAATTTCAACAAAATAGTTTTATTTTCCACCGAAGCGATGAATCTTCGATAAAAAAAATCAACTGGGAAAGAAAAGCATAATAGTTGATATTTCCAAAATTTTCAGTTGGCAAATGATAAAAATCCCTTCCAAAATGTTGAATTTTTAAGCCAGAAACACGAATTTTCTGCAAAACAGTTGATTTTTGAACCCAGAAATGAGAATTTCTAACAAAAAAGTCGAATTTTCACCAAAAAAGATGAATTTTCAACCGAGAAGATTAATTTTTAACAAAAATACGAGTTTTAAAAAAAATTATTGATTTTTCAACTAAAATGATGAATTGTGAACCAAACAAATTAATTTTCAACCTTAAAGATGAATGTTCCACTAAAAAAGAGAAATTATGAATTTTAGTCTAGAAATGATAAATTTTTAAATAAAAGAGATATATTTTCATTCAAAAATGAAATAGACTTTCAGTTAAAAAGATTAATTTTCTAATGAGAAAAATGAGTTTTTAACAAAATAGTTAAATTTTTAACCGAAGAAATTAATTTTTAACCAAATAGTTGGATTCTTAACTAAAATAATGTATTTTCTACCAAAAATAGAAAAGTTCACTTATCAGTTAGAAAATAAATTTTCAATATAAAAAAAAAACGATTATCCAACAAAATAATCAAATTTTCGATCAAGGAAATGAATTTTCATCTCAAAAAGGAATAGTTAAATTTTCAGCCACATAAATTTTCAATAAAATATATTAATTTTCAACCAAAAAGATGAGTTTTCTACCATGAAGATTATTATTCCACAAAAAGGACAAATTTTTGATAAAATACATGAATTTTCAACTAATGAAAGATAGAATAGTTAAATTTTTGATTGAAAAAATAAAGTTTTAACAACAAAAAAATCTTTTTTTTTCAACCAAAGAAATAAATTTTCAACCAAAACGATAAAGTTTTAACAAATGAGATAATATTCTATAAAAAAAACGAATTTTCAACAAAATATTTGAATTTATCGACCAAAGAAATGAATTCTTAACCCAACATAGAATAGTTAAATTTTCAATGAAATATAATAATTGTTAAATAAAAGATGAATTCTCAATTAGAAACAATAATATTCTACTGAAAGGACAAATGTTTAATAAAGTGAATGAATTTTCAAATAAAAAAGATTAAAAGAAAAATAGAATAGTTAAATTTTAAATTAGAAAAATAAATTTTGAACCAAGAAGATGAAGTTTCAACAAATGAGATGCTTTTCTGAATGAAGAAACAAATTTTCAACAAAATAATTATAATTTCGACCACAGAAATGAATTTGCAAACAAACATAGAATAGTTAAATTTTCAACAAAATAAAATAAATTGTCAATGAAATATATTAATTTCTAACCAAAAAGATGAATTTTCAACCAAAAAGATTAATATTCTTCTAAAATGACAAATTTTTCATAAAATAAATACATTTTTAACTAAAAAAGATTTAACCAAAAATAGAGTTGTTAAATTTACAATTAGAAAAACAAATTTTTAACAAAAAGATTACTTTTTAACCAAAGAAATAACTTTTTAACCAAAAAGGTGAAGTTTTAACAAATGAGATACTTTTCTATAACAAAAGTAAATTTTCAGCAAAATACATGAATTCTCAAGAAAGAAAGATAAATTTGCAAACCAAAATAGAACCAAAACAAACAAAATATCAACAGCATAGTCCTATTTTCGAACAAAGGAACAAATTTTTCACAAAAAATGAAATAGTTATCTTTTCAGTTGAAGAAGTGAATTTTTTACAAGTAATGATAAATCCTCTACCAAAAAAAATGAATTTTTAACCAAACAGTTGACTTTTCAACTCAAAAGACTACTAAAAAACATAAATTAAAAAACACGAATTTTCAACAAAATAGTTGAATTTTCACCTAAAACAGATCAATTTTCAACATAAAATAGAATAGTTAAATTTCCAGTAAAAAAAATGTTCAACCATATATTTCAAAGATTAATGGAATTTTTAATCTAAAAGTTAAATTTTCAAATTCAAGTAGAATATTTCAATTTTGAGCAATCAAATTTATTTTCAACCAAATAAAATAAATTTTCAACCAGACAGAAGGATTTTTCATTCAAGAAGATTAAATTTCTACCAAAAAAGACGAATTTTCAACAAAATAGTTAAATTTTCACCTAAAACAGATCGATTTTTAACTTAGAATAGAATAATTGAATTTCCAGTAAAAAAAAAAATAATTTTCAACCAAATATTTACATTTTTAAAGGAATTTCCAACCTGAAAGTCACATTTTCAACTTAACACAGAATAGTTAAATTTTTTGCAAAAAGTTCATCTTAAATAAAATAAAATAAATGTTCAACCCAACAGTTGAATTTTTGTCCCAGAAGATTAAATTTCTATCAAAAAGATAAATTTTTAACAAAAAAATAAATTTTTAACCAAATAGTCGAAGCTTCAACTAATGAGATTACTTTTTCACCAAAAAATACGAATTTTCAACAAAATAGTTAAATTTTCACCTAAAACAGATCAGTTTTCAATTTTAATAGAATAGTTAATGTTACAGTAAAACAAAAATTATTTTCAACCAAATATTTACATTTTTAAAGGAATTCCCAACCTAAAAGATAAATTTTCACCTCAAAGTAGAAGAGTTAAATTTTATGCAAAACATTAATTTTCAATAAAATAAAATAAATATAAAAATAAAAACCCAACAGATGAATTTTTGTCCAGGGAGATTACATTTCTATCAGAAAGATAAACTTTCAACAAAATAAATGAATTTTCAACCCAATATTAAAAATTTTAAAAGATCTTTTAACCTTATAGTTGAATTTTTAACCAATAAAATGACTTTTCTACCAAAAAAGACGAATTTTACACAAAATAGTTAAATTTTCACCTTAAACAGATCAATTTTCAACTTAAAATAGAATAGTTAAATTTCCAGTAAAAATTTCATTTTTAACCAAATATTTTAATTATTAAAGGAATTTTTAATCTAAAAGTTAAATTTTCAACTTAAAGTAGAATAGTTCCATTTTTAGCAATCAAATTTACTTTCAACCAAATAAAATAAATTTTTAACCAAACAGAAGGATCTTTTATCCAAGAAGATTAAATTTATATCAAAAAGATACATTTTTCACAAAATACATGAATTTTTAACCAATTATCTAGATTTTTAAAAGATCTCTGAACCTTATAGTTGAATTTTTGATCAATAAAATTACTTCTTTACCAAAAAAGACGAATTTTCAACAAAATACTTAACTTTTAACCTAAAACAGATAAATTTTTAACTTAAAATAGAATAGTTGAATTTCCAGTAAAAAAATTATTTTTCAACCAAATATTCTAATTACTAAAGGAATTTTCGATCTAAAAGTTAAATTTTCAACTTAAAGTAGAATAGTTCAATTTTTAGCAATCAGATTTATTTTCAACCAAATAAAATAAATTTTTAACCGCACAGAAGGAGTTTTTATCCAAGAAGATTGAATTTTTACAAAAAAAATTAATTTTAAACCAAATAGTGAAAGCTTCAACTAATGAGATTACTGTTCTACTAAAAAAGAAGAGTTTTCAACAAAATAGTTGAATTTTCACCTAAATCAGATCAATTTTCAACTTAAAATAGAATAGTTAAATTTCCAGTAAAAAAAATATTTACATTTTTAATGGAATTTCCAACCTGAAGGTTAAATTTTCAACTTAAAACAGAATATTTACCCTAGCGAAAGTATCGGATAGGAATTCATTCCGAACCAATCAGAAGTCATCCGAATCATTCCGGAATCTGTATGCGAATCAATCCGAGTTAATTCGAAACAATCTGACATTTTTTTACATTTCGTTTGATCCAAATCAGTCAAAAATTAATCCAACTTAATCCGGTTCAATCCAAACTTCTAATCCAAATAAACCCGAAACCAATTTTCAATCCGAATGAATCCGAGCTCGGATTGACCTAAGACGATTTTCAATCCGATTCATTTGGATTGAAAATTTGGTTCGGACAGTTTCGGATTGGTTCGCTTTGGAGTTCGGATTGCAATGGATTGAGTCGAATTAATTTTTAAACGATTTGGGTCAAACGAAATGTAGAAATTTTTTCGGATCGGTTGGAATTCACGCGGATTGGTTCGTATACAGATTCCGGAATGATTGGGATTGGTTCGATAGGAAAACCTATCCGATAGTTTCGCCAGGGTACATTTTTTGCAAAATGTTAATTTTAAATCAAATAAAATAAATTTTCAACCCAACAGATGAATTTTTGTCCAAGGAGATTAAATTTCTACCGACAAGATACATTTTTAACAAAATACATGAATTTTCAACCAAATATTTAAATTTTTAGAAGAATTTTCAACCTGATAGTTAAATCTTCAACAAATAAAATGACTTTCCATCAAAAAAGATGAATTAGTCACAAAATACAGGAGTTTCTGAACAAATACTTGAATTTTCAATCGCAGAAGAATTTTCAATACAAAAATTATTTTGAAGAAATAGTTAAATTTTGAAAAAAAGGGTTTTCAACTAAAATGATGAATCGACAGCCAAAAAAAAAATGAATTTTGAACCAAACTAGTGAATTTTTAAATAAAAAGAATTCGTTTTTACAAAAATTTTAGAATTTTCAACAAAATAATAAAATTAACTTTAACTTCAGTTTATCGAAAATTCCCTGGCCCTATCAGAGTTTCCCTGACATTCCCTGACTTTCCCTGACCAGTTTTGAATTCCCCGACTTTCTGTGACTTTCTGGAATTCCCTGACCTTTAGTAACCCTGAAAATGTATAGCTGCTTTGAAAAAATGATGGTAATTGATTTTAGGTAGAGACACAGACGGAAATGATGGATAAAAAAGCAGAAAAGAAGGCGAAGGCCGCCGAGAAAAAAGAAAAAAAGCGGCTTGAAGCGGAGGAAAGAGCAAAATTTCTGAAAAAAGAACATCTCAGACGAGAAATCGATCTGGGTGTTCTAAATGCAATGCGCTTCCAACGGTCCTGGAGAGAAATGGTCATGAAAATGAAAATGCCGGGTATTAAAGAAGACATCGAGGTCGCCTGGCATACCTTCGAACGTGCCCTTGACACTAAAGATTACAGGTATTAAAACAAAATTTAATGCAAATCCTACAATTTGTCCTTCAAAATAATTTAATTTAAAAAAACCATTAAATTATTTTCAAAATGTTTAAATTATTTAATAAATTAGAAATTAATCAATTTAAGAAGTTTTAATTTTTTAAATCGTCGTCTTATAATTAAGTTTTAATCAGGGTAAGAATTCTCGCTCATTTCCCGGTTCACATAAATTTTTCGGTACGATAGAAAAGTCCCGAAATATAAAGTTCCTGATACGGAAAGATTCCTGACAAAGAAAATATTCAAATTAGAAAATTGCTGAAAAATAAACATTTCGAATTTGAAAATACCCGAATAATAAAATTTTCGACAGGAAATTGGCGAATTATAAAATATCCGACTCTGCAAAAGTTTTGACACTAGAAGATTATCGAATTTCAAAAATTGAAAAAATATTTTTTGTTTATATATAATATATTTTTTCAGTAAAAATACAATAATGAAATATTTTGATCAAAATTTTTTTTCGGATTGCCAATGTATTTTTTTAAATTATTCTTTAAATTTGAAATAAAAATAATTTGAAAAAATATTTTCCGAAGACAAAGAACAATATAAGAACAAGATTTTTATTACAAGAGCAACAATTTAAACAAAATGCTATTGAGAAAATTTGTTTACATTCTAACCAGAGAAGGTATTAGATTTTTGTAAAATTTGCCACCCCCCCCCCCTGTTTTTGTTAAATGTCCACGTTTTGAGACCCCCTGAATCGGAGAGTCATTGTTGTAACGTCAGTCCCACCAAAACTTCTGTTACAGGGTAGGGGGGAGGGGGGCAAGGAAAGGAAATCGAGAGTCGCAATTGGTTGATGTTTTATGCTGAGAAGGTCACCAGTCTTCAGCAGCGTTCACCAGTCTTCAGAGTGATTTATTTAATTCAAAAAAATATGTTGTACGCATCCCGAAGTCCCCCAAAAATCATGGGTCACTTTTACATCAAAAGGATGACGTTGTAGAGAGTTTAAATTTCATCATTCAGTTTGATGCATTGTTGGATTCTGAACATTTTTTGTTTAATTTGAAATTTTAATTTAACCATTTTAAATTTCAAACTTCTTAATTTCGGCTGCTGCACTGAGATGGTGCAATTTTGAATAGCAGTAAGTAAAATACATTGAGCGTTTATTTACTGTTTTATGTAGAACTTTAATGTCGAAAAAAATGTATTTTCACGATGTATAGATATTTATGGTATAAAGTTTAACAGTGTAGGGTTTTTCAAAATATTATTTTTATTTTCTGTATCGTGTAGAGTTTATTCAGATTCTCAAAATTTAATTATAACTTTGTCTAGAGTTTCAAGGTGTAGGATTTAATTGCGAACAACTGAAACAAAAATGAATACGCATCGGATGTTGTTTAATGCTTGTACTATACAAACATTCAATTGTTGAACTCATTTTAAGTTTAATAATATCAAAGGACAGTTCAAGAGAGGTTCCAATTGATTTGGAGATTCTTGTACTATGCGAACAATTTTATAATAGTTTTTTTAATAAATAAAGTTGCTGACATAGTTTAAATAACTCAAATTTAGTAACTCTGTCAACTTTCATTGTAGGTCTTTCTCTCTTTTATCTTTCTTTCCTGACTTTTTTTTTGACCCACAATATAGTATCCCTAAATCGTTATCCCCAAAACGTCTTTCTTTCTTCCTTCATTCTCCCTTTTAAAGTGAGGAAATTCCACTGCAGCAAAAAGAGGAGCACACGTTCACATTTAGCTTCTTCCTGACACAAGCAGAATATTAAATTCGAATTCTCGAAGAAAACGAGAGGGAATCGCGCTTCCTAAAGGGGGAACTACCTGTCGACATACAAAATAAACTCTACAGTCGATAATGCAGTTTAATCGATTTAACAGCGTTGCCACATTCACACATCGCTTGCACGGCCAGGACATCCTTAATAGTAATGTGCAAGGACTCAAAACAGTTCGGTGAACTGTTGGAAAAACGGAAACCTCTTTCGGTTTTCTCACAAAAAACGAAGATTTTTGTACGTTTGGGTCATGAGGTTCAAGGACGACGCAAGTAAGTGAATTTGAACAATTTCTACATTTATCTGTTCTTTTTTCGTATTGTTTTTTAGATTGTACTACTGTCACAAAACTCAAGAACATTTCTTTCGGCTACAATCAAATATTATGTTTACAGTGTTTTTTATTTGAATTTATATTAGTTGTAATTAAGAAACGATTGCAATTTGTATGATAATGTTAATTTTGCTATTAATGACATTTTTCAATAAATAAATTTTGATTAATGTCTTTTTTTCTGACGATTTAGTTTACCAGCATGAGTTTCTGGCAACGCAGGCGCCTTCGTATTACTCCGCTTCGCGCGCTGGCAGCAATTTTCTGTGTCAGTTTCATTTTCTGGTATAGCCTGAGTCAGGAAGAAGCGCCAAAACAACCCTGTAGTGTTCCAGAAGAATTTACAGAAAGATTGCACGAATTAGCTCACAGGTGAGTTAAAAAAGTTCATTTTCCAAAGCTACCTTTGGCAGGTGATTTGAATATTTTTGAACTTAGTGGGTTATCTACAGCGTACGACGTTATCAACTGCTGGTAATGAATGCGTAGATTAAAACATAAAACTTACGATTTTTATTCTTTTTTTACTTTTATTTTTAAGTTTAGTTTTTACCTGACAAGACCGAATACATTTCACATCTGGCAGGCTCTACACTTGAAGTCGCAGAATCTCTCGAGGACGGATTTTAAAAATAAATATTGAAAGTATATTATCTCAAAAAAGCCGCTAAGTAGCTTTTGTGATCAGGAAGTTTTTTTTCATTAAATAAAATTTTCGTATTTTTCTCTCAAACAGCAGATACGAAAAAATGTTAACAAAATAGTTTTCACATTTATAAAAGTTCTGCAAAAAGTTTTCTTATTTATATTATCTTGCACTCCTTAAGAGGTCAAAAGTTGTAGAAGTTTAGCGCAAAATTCAAATACGCTTAACTTCGTATTAATTTTAGTTTTAAACCAAGATTTACAAATTCCTCAAATTGATATAAGTGGAATCTAAGTTATATAATTTTTTTATAATTGCACATTTTCTTAAAGTTTGAAAATTTTAAAAAATCTATTTTTTGTAGTTAAAAATTCATATTCTCGGTGTGAAAATTTTGCCATTTTAGCTGAAAATCCAACTGTTTGGTTGAAAATTCGACTGTTTTGTAAAAAATTCGCTTTTCGAAATTGAAAATTATTGTGTTCCAATGAAAATTTAACTATTCCACTTTTGTTTAAAAAGTGATGTTTTTTTAGACTCCAACTCCAACTATTTGGTTCAAAATTTGTCTTTTTTGGTAAAAAATTAATTTTATTGGTTGAAAATTAAAATATTTTTTTTTAAATTTATGCATTTTGCTTAAAATTCGTCTTTTGTGGTAGAAAATCAATTTTTTTGGTTAAAAATGCAACTGTTCGGTTGGAAATTAATCTTTTTTGGTTGATGATTCAACTATAGATTCAACCAAATATATTTGCGTATTTTTTTTTTGAAAATTGAACATTCATATTTTTAGGTTGGAAATTCAAAACCTTGGTTGAAATTTGATGTTTCTTGAAACTTCATTTTTTTGTTGTTGAAATTCATAATTGAAAGTTGAATTACTTTATTAATAATTCGTTCTTCTTGTTGTTGAAGATTCACAGTTTTAGCTGAAAATCCAACTGTTTCGTTGAAAATTAACTTTTTCGTTGAAAATTCGACTGCTTTGTAAAAAATTCACTTTTCGAAATTGAAAATGTAACTATTCCATTTTTGGTTAAAAAGTGATGTTTTTTAGACTCAAGACTCAATTATTTGGTTGAAAATTCGTCTTTGTTGGTAAAAAAATAATCTTCTAGGTTGAAAATTAAACTATTTTTTTTAATTTATGCATTTTGTTGTAAATTTGTCTTTTTTGGTAAAAAAATAATCTTCCAGGTTGAAAATTGAACTATTTTTTTCAAATTTATGCGCTTTGTTGAAAATTCATTTTTTTTGTACAAAAAAATCATCGTGTTTGAAACTACAACTATTTGATCTAAAATTTATGTATTTTGTTGAGAATTCGTCTTTTTTCGTAGAATATTTATCTTTTTTGTTCAAAATGTAATTATTTGATTGAAAATTCAACATTTTTATAAAAAGCAACTCTGTTTATCTTTAAAATTCCACTATTTGGTTCAAAATTTATGTATTTTGTTTATAATTCGTCTTTTTTCGTAGAATATTCATATTTTTTGCTCAAAATTTTACATTTTGGATAACAGTTTTCTTCTTTATTGATTGAAAAATCTTGTTGTGTTGTGGATTCAAGTATTTTGTTGAAAATTATTCTGTTTTTGGTACAATTTAACTGTTTTCGATTTAAAATAAAAATATTTCCTTGCTTAAATATCAACTATTACATTTTACGTTGTAAATTCATCTCTTATAGTTAAAATTTCACAACAACTTCTTTGAAAGTTGAACTACTTTCATAATTCATAACAAACAGATTTGAGGACCCCCCCTCCTACTCCCAAATCGTCTTACGTTATTCTTGGATGACGCCCAAATTGTGGTTTAAAATTTCAGAAAAAAACTAAAAATAAGATCTTATAATTAGAGGGCTCAAATTTGTTTAGGAAATTAAGAGGTCTTGTGTACTTGAGTAGTAATTTTAGTTTCTGTATTTGAAACTTATCAATTAAAAATTATGAAATTACACACAGGTACTGAAAATATTGATTCTTAACTTGAAATTGTTCAATTTTGTATACAATAAATTTAAATAATTTATGAATGTAATTGTTACTATTTATACGTATTATATTCATCATTTGCTGATGAAGCTGAACAAAATGGTTGAGTTTTGAAGGATACAAGTTACAATTATTTTTAAACGTTAAGTGGTCTGTTTTTGTACAATTAAAGGCATTTTTTGAAAAGTTTACATTTTAAATCATATATTTCAATTTGAATCCTTTAATGTTTGAAATTTCGTAATTCTGAATGCTTGAAATGAAACTTTTAAATTTCGAACATTTCCAGTATGAAATTGTTCAGTTTTAAATGCGTTTAATTAAAAAATATTCTATCTTTTAAATATTAATAGCCATCGTTCAAAAAAGTTTCCAATAGAAATATGAATAATTTGAAATGGTTCAATTTCGAATGGTTTTAAAAATTGAATTTCATAAAATATTCAATTATTGGAAACATCCCAAACTAGAAAGTTAAAAAAAAATGGTTCGTTTTTTATTTGCAATTTAAATTTGTTCAATTTCTACCCCTAATCTAACCATTTTCATTATTCGAGGTTTAGCATTTAATTTTTTTATTTGATCTGATATGAATTTTTTAATCCCAGAAGATCGATTAGTATAATTATAATTATTTTAAAACTTAAACAAATTAAAACGGCTATTGTTTAATTTTGACCCATTTAAAATTGCAATTGTTCAATTTAAATGTGTTGCAGTTGAAACTAGTTGAATTGAGGAATTCATAAGTTTCTAATCAATATTGGACAACTTTTGTAATATTTTTAACGTAAAAGCTTACAAATAGTTATTGGTTCATTTTTAAATACTTCTAATCCATCAAATTTAATTGTTTCCTGAAAATAGTTAAATCTTCTATGTTTTAATTTAGAAATGCCACAATTTGTAAACTTTCGATCCTATATGGTTTTAAATACAAAAATTATACTTTGAAACCATTCCTTAAAGTATTTGAGTTCAAAGTTGTTCAGTTTTAACCTACATAATTACCCGCCAATACTAGAAAAAACATACGTATTTTTAATTCTTAATTTAGAATTAAACTTTTGATTTTAATCTTACAACTTTTTGCAGGACCCATTTGGTACTATCAAAATTAAGTATCGTGCACTTTTTGTGCTTTGGAGGTCTCTGGGGTCAAGTGCGAATAGGTCGCGCCCTTCCCTGGGCTCGAAAAATAGAATTGTGTTTAGTGGACACTTTGAGAGACGATGCATTAATAACAAAAGCATTTAGAGAAGTAAGTTTAAGTGCCACTTACATGCACGCAGCTGGAATTTATCTTGTGCAAGAACATGAGGTCGGCGAAGATGCACCAAAAGTGGAAGTCATAGTCTTCGAAGAAGATACCGTCGTAAGTAAAATCATATTTTAAAAATAATAAATAAAAATTGCCTTAAAATAGTTAAAAAAAAAGGTTTACCGTTACGAAATTGTAAAGTTACTCGTTAGAGTTAGATACCGACTAAAGTAACCCAAGTTCCTTTTTTTATGCAGAAACAGAATTTTGGGTTTAATAAAATAATAAATATACGTATTACTTACAGTATTGGTAACTTTACTTAAAAATTTATTTTTAAAAAGTCCTATGTCAGGACTAATAATGTTCTAAAAATGTCTGATGTCCAAAATGCGCGTTAAAAAAAAGTCTAATGTCCGAAAAACGTCTTCAAATTTTGTGCTCACTGGGAGGCTTATCTGAAATGCTTGTTGTGCAACTTTTGAGAGCAATTGTTGATTAAAGGTACTCGGCCGGTAAGTAAGAAATATTAAAACCGAAAGTAACTGACAATGTGTTAAAAATTACAGAAAAATTGGAACTAAGTTACGTTACAAATAATTAATACTAATTTTTACGGAAACTAATTTCCCATGAAAATAATATTTAATGTATATACATATACAACGTAGCGTATAAATAATTTATATAAAGGTAATATCATCGTAATACTGGTAACCTTATTTAGAATATAGAGAATATATTGATTCAAATTTTTTTTTAATCAAAACTGAAGTCGCACTTTGGGTTTTCTCTTAAGATAGTCTGTCACGTGACCAAATACATTTTATTATATTCGACGGCTTTATAATTACAAAAGTGAATACAGTAAACTTCCGCCTATTTCCACGGCCTTGAAACGTACATGTTCGATAATTTCAAGGCTGGAGGGGCCCCCGCCTCTACCGCGACCTTCAGGTTATTTTTGTCAAGCGAAGTTCATTGGTTGCTCCGGCCTTGCATCGATGAGGGCGCTGTAAGCAACTTTTTCAACTGCGCATGTGCCGAAAAGCGCAGGTCTATTTGAAATCTGTAAATACTATCAATAATAATACAGATAAATATTTTAAACAAATTTTCACTTTACAAAAATTAATTAAATTAAATCTAAGAAATATCTTATTACTTTAAATAATTTATTATTAATGTAATATTAAAAGTTTATACTTTGTAATTTTAAATAGACCCGCGCTTTCCGGCACATGCGAGGTTATAAGTCACGCTCCGTTAGCCTGCATGCATGTCAGTTCACTGTAAAAAGTTTAATGCAATTTTCCCACAACAATCATAGGACATAAAAATACCAGTGATCTGTGTGGGAAACTTACAAAAAATTTGTAAAGTTCACATAAGGAACGGTGTAAAATTACATGAAAAATACCAAATATTCTGTCATTTTCCCTAAATGTGGTGAATTTACATCGATCTTTGCGGTAAAATTACCATGATTCTTGATGTAAATTTCCCATAATGATCACTGGTATGTCCTATGATCGTCGTGGGAAAATTACACGTTCATTGTAAATTTAATACAGTTACGGTAAAATTCCTTCTGTAATCACTGTCAACTTACAAGAAACGTGTAATTTTTCCACAAAAATCATAGGAAAAAATTACAGAACAAAATGTATTTGTCAGTAACATTTGTTACAGTGTGTTTTTGACTTTTGGTTGACGTACGCCAGGATAGGTGGAAATGTCTGGAAGGTTAGCACATTTCTTGACATAGGAGTGCTTAGGGTGGTCCGAAAATGCATTGCAAATTTTTTTTTCACCCTAGAGGGCAAGCCCCCCCCCCACAAGTTTCCATTTTCGGAGAAAAAAAATCCCAATTTTTTTTGGAATTCGAATATTAACACGTGCCACCGGGCACTTCAAAATCCCATTTAATTAACATGGGGAAATTGTGGATTTTCGAAAAATTGAACTCATACTTCAGGGTTTGATCGAAACGCGCCAATCTTTTTAGGGATTGAAGAGGAGTACTTATGAAATAAAACCATACTAATAACTTTTATTTCCCCTCCCCCCAGCGCGCCCCAAGTATGACCCAAAAATAAAAAAACTACATTTTTATGTATAATTGTTAATTTTTTAGCAATTTCCGTCGTCTTTTTCATGCAAATAATTACTAATGGATAATTCGAATATTTCCCATGACTTTCTAAACAATTTTTAATTGTTTAAACAAATGAAACTTATTTAAACAATTATTTATTCTAAAAAAATGTAAAAAATAATCGTATTTTCGGATTGAAATGTAATAGTTTGTCATTGCTTGGAGAAGTAAATTTCTTTAAAAACATTATGTAATTATTTAAACAATTACTTATTGTTTATTCTCAAAATTTCTAAAAGTTGACCCAGAGATGTCCAGATTTTTCTCAAATTGGTATCCTAAGCTACTTTTTGTTGAATAATTATATAATTTCAATACGTTTCTTTCAATTTTTAATAAATTTCTATTTGTTTAAACAATTTTGATTTGCTTAAGCAGTTTTTTTCGATAACTTTAAAAAAATAAAATACATATAATTATTTTTCTGACTTTATAGTGTATAGAAAGAATATATTAACCTTTTCGTAATTGTTTAACAGATATTTTTCAAAAAATATTTGTTAAATCGTATTTTCTGAATTAAAAATAATATTGAATGATTCGAGAAGTAGTCAATTCTGTTAAAAACGTCGTGTCATTTTTTAAACAATTAATTATTGTTTTTTTTTCTTCAAATTTCATTCAAATTGAGTATGGATGATTTACATTTTTTCTGGCGCATTAATAAATAAATCATAAGTCATAATAAAATTTTAATTATGAAAGTATATTTATTATTGATTTCTTCATATTTTTACAATCTTTATCATAATTATATTATAAAAAAAGCATATGCACTAATGCAAATTATGATTCAAGTTTCAACAGATTGCTTTTTTACATTTTCATAGTCCTTATAAATATATATAATCTGACATACTGAAAGACACAAAAAATACATATTAAAATATATTTACGAAAATAATTCTATGTGTAATATTTTATATTTTTTATCCACATTTTTTAATAGGAACTGCTTGAACGAATGAAAATTGTTTAAAAAATGACACGACGTTTTTAACAGAATTGACTACTCCTCGAAATTATTCAATTAAAAAATGGTTAATATATTCTTTCTATACACTATACAGTCAGAGAAATTATTATTTGTATTTCATTTTATTTCATTTTTTTTTAAGTTATCGAGAAAAAAAACTGCTTAAGCAAATCAAAATTGTTAAAAAAAAATATAAATTTATTAAACATTGAAAGATATGTATAAAAATTATATAATTATTCAACAAAAAGTAGCATAAGATACCAATTTAGGAAAAAACTGAACATCAATGTCATGGGAAATATTCGAATTATCCATTAGTAATTATTTGCATGAAAAAGACAACGGAAATTGCTAAAAAGTAATAATTATACGTAAAAATGTTGCTTTTTGATTTTTGGGGCGCTGTGTGGGTGAGGGGGGTTTAAAAATAAAAGTTGTCAGTATGGTTTTATTTCATAGGTACTACTCTTCAATCCCTAAAAAAGTTGGCACGTTTCGATCAAACCCTGAAGTATGAGTTAAATTTTTCGTAAGTCCGAAATTTCCCCATGTCAATTAAATGGGGTTTTGACGTGCCCGGTGGCACGTGTTAATATGCGAATTTCGAAAATACAAAAATTAGGGACTTTTTTTCTCCGGAAATGGAAACTTGGGGGGGGGGAGGTGCTTGCCCTCTAGGGTGAAAAGCGTGTTTTGGACTATCCTAGAGTGCACACGCCTTTTTGGAGAAAGTGTTATAAACGTAAAAGTAAGTTATAAAGGTCTGAATATTAATATTTTATAAGTGTAGAATGCATTTACTCAATTCTGTTTCATCCTTTGATCAGTTGAAGACCTTTGGGTTTCACGAAATACAAGCAACTATCCGAAATTTGAGGTTAGAGTACCCGATCTGATACACTAACCTGAAACTTTGGATATTTTATTTTATTTCGTGACACTGAAAGGTCCTCAATCGACAAAAGAATGGAACATAAGTGAGAGAATACATTCTATACTTGAGAAATATTACTATTCGTAACATTTATGACTTACTTTTACGTTTAGAATATTTTCTCCAAAAATTTGTCTAAATTCCCATGAAGTTATGCTAAAATACTCAATCCAAACCAAAGAGGGCTTCCCGCTCTTCGGGCTTCTTTTTAATTGGTCAGCCATTAACTTGGTCGATACCGTAGAGGAACCGTGGTGGGAGGTGACAGAACTGCGCAATTTGAAATAAGCGTGTATAGGGGACTTGAAATAGGTGAACATTGAAATATGCGGAAGTTCACTATATATTGTGCTGAAATTTTTGGAAATGATTCAAAATATATAAGAGCACTTCTGTCTGGCCCACTTGAGTTTTTATTTTGTTTAAATAATGCAATTTTATTAATTCGATTTTATCCACAGCACTAAAGCCTTGCTCTGTTACATTCCAAATTAAAAACTAATAAACTTACACTATGTAAACAATACAGAAACTCAAGTGAACCAGACGGAAGTGCTCTTATAGATTTTGAACAATTTCCCAACATTTTTACAAAATATATTCATTTTTCTTAAATCCGACGAATATAATAACATGTAATTGGTCAAGTTACAGTCTGTTACGTGACCAATTATTACATGTAATTCGGCGGCTTTATAATTAGAAAAATGAATGTTAGGCTGAAATTTTGGAAAATTATTCAAAATATATAAGGGCACGTCTGAATGGTCCATTTGAGTTTTTATTTTGCTTAAATAATGCAATTATATTAATTCTGTTTTAGCTAGGGGTCTAAAGCTCTGTTCTCAGTTCCATTTTATATTAAAAATGAATAAAATGCACTATTTAAACAAAATAAAAAATCAAATGGGCGAGACAGACGTGCCCTTATATATTTTGAACCATTTCCCAAAATTTTAACACAATATTTACATTTTTCAAATTATAAAGCCACCAAATATTACATACCATTAAGCGGCCACTGTCTGTGGTCTAATTTTGAAAATCAAATGTTGGAACACTAAGGCATTCTTGGACCCATTCATTGTATTTCATCATATATGAAAATGTGGGTCCCTTCATGCTCACACTGTTCCTGCTTTGGGAAAAAGTGACCAATTTTCCAATTGTTTCATCTTTAAAAACTATCTTGAGATTTCCAGATAGTTTGACTTTTTTAACAGACAAGAAAGACTCATCATTGTTCAGATAATTCTCTATTATGTTTTTCTGGGCGTATAATTCATTCCATCTTTTCAAATCAAAGTGTACTTCCTGGTACTTTTCACGGTACGCCGTAAGTCCTGCTACCTTCATTGTTTTTACGGTCCTAGGTTTCTTGACGACGTGGTGAACCTCCATTCACTTAGTCCTCTCTTTCGTAAGGTATACACCTTTTACAAAAACCTGAATTGGCTCTGGTTCAACTATTTCCGTTGTAACTAGGCTTTGATTTGCCTTTCTATTTGTCTCCTCGGTAATTTGAAAGTTAGAGCTGAAAAAATAATATAATTTGTTGGTGAAACATATTAAAAGAAGTGCTCATATTTGGTTATGCTTACTCATTGTGCGGTTCCATTTTAATTTTGGTTTCATACGTAAAACTACCTTCCTGAAAGAATTCCGCATAATTCTCTAAGCTAGTTCTGAAAAAATAATTATTGCAGACATTATTCGTCATTATTTTTTATTATGAACACGTTATCAGCAGGGCCGGTGGATTATGTGGGTAAAGTGGGTAGTACTAACCACTCGAAAAATCCCGAGTGGATAATTTACCCATCCGAAATTTGAGAATCTATAATATTTAAAAACAAATATTTTTAAAGCCCCCCCCCCCACCCCCGGCTTTTTAGTTACTATCCACTCGGACTCAGCATGATCCACCGCGCCGTCCCTGGTTATCATAACAGAACCATTAATGAATATTCTTCGTTTTTAAGTTTAGCATTATTAAAATCAGAAAGGGAATATATAAACATCTGTATTTATGCTTACTCCGTAGGTGAGCCTGGTTCTGTTTTAATTGAAATTTGCTCCTCCACACCTTCCATTTCAATTTTCGGAAATTTAGACCTAAAAAATTAAAATAGGTAACTAGTAGGAAATATTTGTTGAAGTAACTCAAGAAATTATAATTCATAAACGTGTTTTTTAATACAATCATTCAGTTAAAAAATGTTTTCTTAGCTTTCGAACCTTTTACCTAAATACATTGTTCAGAAATAATATTTTTTTTATTATTATTATACCATTAGGCCGTTTCCCTTTCGGGGTAGGCGTGAATTGCTCGGTTGGAAAGTAGTAGTGTGTGGATGGGTATACAGGTATAGGGTAGATAGGTATTGATGTGTAAGGTATAGATATTTTAGATTGATTCAGAATTCTCGTGTTATTTATTTGAATAACACGTTCATTCCACATTAATTTCTCATTTTATAGACTACTCGTCATTATTTCTGATTATAATCAAATATCCTCATAAAAATGTAATAAAATATTGGCTGCGACTACGCGACCAGTTGAAAAAGTGGCAAATAATTTGTCCGTCTTGTCTCGAGATTATGTAATTAATAAAAAAATTAAAAATATTTGCAATTAACCAATTACTTTATGGCTGTTTATGAGTACATTAACTTACAATTTGCTTCAAGAAAAAAAATACAATAGAATTGTTTCGATTTTATCGGTATAATTTTAGATACTATTTTTCAACAATAAATAAGATACTTTAAAAAAGCAAGGACGCGAAATATTTTGATTTAAATAGTTTAAAATGGAAGCGGGGAATACTATATGATGCAGTAATGGTGCACAGTGTGGACATTGGGTGAAAAAATATTTAAAATAAGATTCCGGTTTATATTTTGAATCGATTTCAACGTTTTATTTTTTGAATCGGAAGCTGAATAAATTTTTAAGAGATCTGAGGGGGCCGATTTTTCAGCAAAAGTTGGTAATTTTTTTAAATCTAAATTTGCAAAAAATAAAATTTGTATGTTTTCAATGCATTAACAATGCATACATTGTTCAGTTTTAGTGGCATTAATGTGCAATCGATAAATGCAAATTCGCAAAATACTAATTCAGAGTTTATAGTAAATTAATAATTGTATTGTTATAAACAGCAGTCTGAGATGTTGCAATGATTTTGAATATTTATAAAGTGACTTTCATCTGTAATCCAATTTGAAGTCATGTACAAGCATTATAAAAATAAATGGAAGTATAGTTCTCATTGTTATAAATAAATAATATAAACACATGCAGGGTTTAAGCAATTTTTGAAAGTTTGAGAAATCTTTTTTGGAAATTTGTTTCAGTTGGTTTGCCAGTGCTATTATGAAGCAAGACATTGACATTTTATGAAAACTGTGATTGTTATAAACAAATTGCATGAACAAAGTTGCTGCTTGTGAAATTTTTCAAGTTTTATGTATCTTTTTGTTTTTTTGAAATTTGTTTTGATTCGTTTACGAGTGATGTTCCGGAGCAGTAGATTGACATTTTATGTTATTGTTATAAACAAATTCGCAATGTAGCCCAATTAAAAGTTGTGTGCGTTCACGCTTCACAGGTTATCTTCTACATATAGCATAATCTGAAGATTTACAAAAAATACTTGACCAGCTTTAAAAGAAGAAAAAGAAGAGCTCCTAGTAAACATAAAATGGTCTAGCTAATAAGGGCTAAAAAAAGAGATTCTATTACGATCCTGAGAACAAATTTTAACTGCTCTACATTGCAAATTTATTCTCAATAATCACAGTTTGTTATAAAATATCAATTTACTGTTGCGGAATATCACTGGCAAACCAATTGAAACAAATTTCCAACAAAATAGCTCAAATTTTAAGAAATTGCACAAACAGCAAATTTGTTTGTTCCATTTATTTATAACAATCACATTTCTCATAAAATGTCAACGTACTACTCCGGAATATCACTGCAAGACCAAATGAAACACATTTCCAAAAAAGTACCTCAGAATTTCAAAAATTGCTTAAACTCTGTACTTGTTCACATTATTTGTTTATAAAAATGAGAAATATACTTCCATTTACTTTTATAATGCTTGTACATGACTTCAAATTGGCTTAAAGACAAAATTCACTTTATAAATATTCAAAATCATTACAAAATCTGAGACTGCTGCTTATTACAATAAAATTCTTAATAAAAAAATTGTAATTAAATATAAAATTTCAATTAGTATTTCGTGAATCTGCATTTATCGATTACATATTGATGTCACTTAAAAAACGTAAAGATCGGTAGAAAATATAAGCCGGAATATTATTTTGAACATGTTTAATCCAATGTCCACACTGTGCGGTTCTAAGTTCAATCAACCTAATTTTACAGGAGAGACAACAAACCTTTCTAGAGCAATAATTTACAACAGATTGAGTAAATTTTTTTTGTAGGTAGATGGATTAGTTTAAGAACCATTCTGCGAGAAAATGGTTGACGCTACATGGGCGATTCATTTTATAAGGCAAAAAAAATTATTTTTGAAACTAAACACGCACACTAGCTTAAGTTGTACTTTTTAGACAAGAAATTATTTTAAAACAGTTACAAATTAGACAAAGTAGGCGCCATCCGCCTACAAAAAAAGGGTTTCTTGGCCTATTAAGACATTAATTAAGTCACTCCCCCCCCCCCCTAAGGCACTGGGTAAATTCGCGTAGTGTGCAGAGTAAAGTTGGATTGGGTAGAGTAAGACGTGAATTTGGCTAGGGTACGGGTTAAAGTTATCTAAGGCACGAGGTAGATTCGGGTAGGGGGGGGGGGGGATACGGCGGCCGGACACCCAACCGAAACTATAAAGGTTTCTGCTCCGGATTATGAAACCCCAAAACGGATATGATTAGAGGTCCGCTATTTAATTTGAGTATTTTTTTATTAATTTTTGTTGTTTTTATCTTCTTAATGCCTTTAAAGTGCATGTATTAAATATTTATACATATACAATTATTCCTTTTTACATTACCATCATTGTACATAATTTGGTGAAAATTTGTAAACTCATTTTTAAGGAAAATAATAGTTTTATCTTCTCGTTTCATAGTTTTCTATAAGAATTTAACATCGATGTGCTAAATACAAAATACAATAAGTAAATTAAAAAAGTTACTTATTGTAGAAAAATGTGAAGCAAGGAAGCAAGAAAAAATGATTATTTTTCTTAAAAATGAGATTAAAAATGTTCATTAAATTATTCACAACGATGGTAATATAAAAGAGGATATCTTTATAGGAAGTGTCTAAGGCTCACCGTAAATATTTATGCCTTGCTCACCGAATTTCGGTGAATCTAGCCACTTTTTTCCAGCTTCTCTGGGTTCACCGAAAATAATTGATTTGCGCTCACCGAATTTTAGTGAACCTATACACGTTCAACTTTATATGGTATACAAATTTAATACGTGCATTTTCAAGACACTGATAAAACAAACAATTTTGTTTTTTCAATTTGTTGACTAAAATGTTACAACTTAGGCTAGTGTGCGTGTGAATATTTGAATATATATATTTTTTTTAATCACCCTGATATGCATATAATAATCTAATGGAATTGCCGAGGGACTTAGCACCATTTAACTTTCCTTGGTATTGTAAATAAAAATAGTACATTAATCGTTAAAAAATCAAATATATATTTTTATTTATTTCATAAACAAATAACACCACTTAAAAGAAAAAATGAATATTTGTAGCATTCGAAATTTAAAATTTTTTGAAAATAATATCTTCAATTGTTAAATACTTGTTGAAAACCTATAATGACCGTCCAATTCTTAAATTTTTTAAATATTTTTGTATACTTCATTCATTTAGTTTAAATTATAATTATATAGGCGTAAAAGAACGATAAAGTATAACTTTTGAAGAAAACTCAATTTTGTCAAAAAGTGGACTTAGCATCGTTTAACTTTCCCTATTTCATTAATAATTATCAAATTGTGATTTACACTTTTCATATACTATGGTAAACTAATCATACAAATATTAGAGCTTCCAATTTGAAATAATTTCATTCGGTACACTTAAACCAAAATTGAACATTTTAAATGAAGAGTAAAATATTGCTCAGTTTTAAAATATACATTTATATAACTAATTTCAAACTGTTCAATTTGAAACTTTTTAAGTTTATTATTGCCGTCTAATTATGAATGTATGGATTAGAAATTATTTGAAAATAATTTATAAAGCTTCAATCCGAAATTTATAATTGTTATCTATTAAGGCTTTCGATTTGAAATAGCATATGTTTGAACTATTGTAATTTTTGGCGTTTCAATTTCAAAGTCCTTTTACTTCAAAATTGTTTAGTTTCGAATACTCTTAATTTTAAATTGTGCAGGCCTTCAAAACTGTATTAAAAATTTTTTTATTTTGGAAATAACTAGTAGAAATTAAAACTGAATGATGTTAAAAGGAAAGAACTTCAGAATTCGCATTATAAACTGAATAATTTCATACTTGAAAATTTTACAAATTAAACTTTTCTAACCCAAATTAATTTAAAATCCAACTCATCCCTCGCCAGTAAGTTGTAGTGTCGTACAAATTTGCAAAAGTAACATCTTGATGAATGCACACATCCTAATTTATACTTACTGTCGGCTAATTTGTCCCTTCATGTGCTTAATGCTGCTTTGGTCTGCCATTAGTTTTCTTTGCAATTGAAAAAATATAATTATTAATGTAAAATAATATATGTAGAAATGTAACCGGTAACACATCATTTTCCTGTTTTTAAAACTTTTTTATCTAAGTTTAAAATAGATAAATAAAATCTTTTATTTAAAAATTTCGTCCTTTTTAGACTTTTACAAACAAAAAAAAAGGTAAATCATCTCATGTTTGTGTTTTTGGCTTGAAAAGTGCGAAGAACTAAAAAAAAATATACCACCAACATATTTTAAATATTTTCTGTGAAAATGATTACATAATTGTTTTCCTAAATATATATTTTTTTGATATGCTAATTCCCGTAATCTTCAGAAATGTTCAATTTAGTCAAGAAGTCTCCAGCTTCTATTGTGATATTGAGATTGTGCATTTAGAAAATTCCGTCATAAAATGATATGCCATGATGAAATTGAGTTTCCCTTAAAACATAGTTTAATGTTTTATTTGTGTTTCTTTCACATTAATTTAAAGAATGAAAAATGCAGCAATTATTGCATACAAATACACGAAGGATCAAAATCAAGCAACGCCGCATGAAAAGCTACACATAACCTCAAAATCATAAAATCTATTAAAACTACTGTTTCTCGTAGTTTGTATTGATACCAGTTGCAGCAAAAGAGTAATGAATATTTACTTATCAATATCAAAATTAATTTTACTATAATTACACACAAAAAACGATAGACAGTTAAAAAAACATACGAACCATCGAAATTCCCAATTTGCGCAGTGTTTGTGAACAAGTACAGTGGTGTATGCGTTCACGCAAAGCAAACGCAAACCCAAACAATGCTTTAGGCCCTTTAGGGCATTTAAACATCAGACAAGCCGGTTAGACGGGTTGCATACGGCATACTTCTTCAACGTAAAAATTTAAATATTTATAACTATATGCTTACTTCTTTCGAAAAATGTTTATCTTAAAAAAGCTTCATAAGGAATCTGATACAAATGATGTTTTCTGCATTTATAATTTACCAATTATTGCATTTCTCGATAATTTTGCCTTATTTTCACAAAATTTCAGCAAAATTTCGGAATTCAAAAATTGATTTCTATAAATCATTTATTTCCTCGATTTGGTTTTATACACTTAAATTTCCGAAATAAAAAAAAATAAATAAAACGAAAAAAACTTGATTCTATTTGAACAAAAAGGTTTTTCGACCTTTTGGAAAATAACAAAAATAAATAAACAGTTTATATTATTATTATTATTGATGGTATTGAAAATGATTCTCGACACGGGAAAATAATTACTGTTCATTCAAAAAAATATCCTTACGAATTCGGACGATAAAATATTTTATCTTTTTTTTTATTTAAGATTTAAATTAAATCTACTTTCTTATCAATAATTTTATGCAACGAAACCAGAGCATGAACAAGGTTCACAATTCAAAATTAGATTTCCAAACTACCTCCTTTTCAACTCATTAGAGATAAGTACATAACAAAGGAAAAAAGAGAGAGAAAGTTTCTTAATTTGAGACTGTGATTGATTGTGACTTTAAACAGGAATTTAATTAAAGCCGTGATGACTATAGAAAAAATATTATATTATAATGTGTACATTCATACACAAGGAGTTGATCTTTTGCCAATTTTAGTTCATAATATTTATTTAAATAGATCTCTTTTTTAAATTGATTAATTGAAATGGGGAAATGAAACTGATGTTAATCCCTTATGAGGAGATCTAAATTGGTCTCGAAACATGTTACTTCCCTAATAGTATTAAAAAGACGGTGAAAGAATAAGGAAAAAGTGAGAGGTTGGTTTTGGGTGACATTTTCCTTTTTCTCCCTCTTTTTTCCTTTATTTTATGTATTTTTCTCTAATGAGCTGTAAAGGAGGTAGTTTGGAAATCTAATTTTGAACTGTGAATCTTTTTCATTTTCTGATTTCGTTGCATACAATTATTCATAAGAAAGTAGATGATTTCATTTCGATCCTAAATAAATTTTGTTTAACAGAGACAATGATTCGTGATTCGTTCCAATCTGCAGGATTTGCTCACGAATATCTTAGGAATTATTTTAATTGAGGCCAAATGATTTTGACGTCAGTTTTTTCAAAGATATGTTTTTATTAAAATTTTTGTATAAAAATGTTTCAAATATTAGCAGTTTTAAAAATGTATACATTCTTGGATTGTTTCTTTTTCTATTTGAAAAATGTAATAATCTAATATATTGGTCCATAATCAACCACAAATATTTTCTTAATCCAAGAGAATATTTCTTCTCTCAAGAAAATGCACTAGATTGAAGAAACTAGATTTTCCCTATTCATGTACATTTTCCTGAAATAAGAACAATTTTCTTGGATCATGAAAATATTGTATTGTCCGTATTCTTACCGATATTTTCTTATTTAAATGCTAATGTTTTTCCGTGTACAAATTTGTCGCATTCCATTTTTGTAAATTAGTTTTTAATGCTTAGAATTACCAAGAAGTAATTTTAAGAAGAAAACGGTTACAAAAGTATATGACAGCTTCTAGATTATCATTTTTATTATCTTATTTTAAAACAGTTTCTCAGAAAAATATCCAGGTAACATATGACGTTTTAAAATTAAGATCGAAAAGAAATCTATTTTAGCATGAATAATTTTATGCAAAATGAGCATGAAAAAGATTCACAATTAAAAAAACATAATTCCAAACTATCTCACCTTTCGGCTCATTACAGACAAAAATAACCAAATAAAAAAAGAGGGAGAAAAAGTCAACCAAAAACCAACCTCTCACTTTTTCCTTTCTCCGTCCTTTTTATACTATCAGGGAACCAACATGTTTCGGGGCCAATTTAGGCCCCCTCATCAGGGATCATTTACAGGAAAATAATATTCATATATAATCATAATATAATCAGAACATAATACCTGAAATTAAAAAAAGAGACATATACATACACAAATGCACAGAAAAATACATACTCATACATATACATACATATGTATACTTTCCCTTTTAAAGATTACTAGATCTAATTTTGCATTCATTAGTGAAAAAGAAAAAAGAAAAGTGAAAAAAGATATAAAAATGATTCTTTATAATAAAAATAAATAAGTATTTAAAATTCTTCTATATTAAAAATGAAAAACTTTTTTTATAAACTGAAAAATTTACTATCAAAATTACGTAGTGAAGTATTCAAAGTTCAAAGCACCTACGGCCTTGACGATTACATTCTCATTGCGATACTCGCGCTTCGCGCTCAACAGCTAGGTTATACAGCTGATTGGATTTGAAAAGTATAACCATGTAAACAAAATAAAACAGAATATGAGAAATTGGTATGTTCTTCGTTGAAACGAAAAAAAAAATTGATTGACATTTTTTAATCTATCAGAAAAATATTTTTTTTCTCTATTTATTGAAAATTTTCAAAATGTTGAAATCATATAACTTTTTGGATTTTCATCAAAATAAAACATTTCATTGGGATAATTTTTAAGACTCTCTCTTATCTAAAAGAAACTGGGGCAAAAATCTCTACAACTTGAAAAAAAATGTTTTTTCAAATTTTGAAAATGCTCTAAAATTTTTCATTTTGATCGGAAATATCTGGTTAACCATACATACATACATACATACATAAATACAGACAGACAGACAGACATGCAGACACCGACAAAATTGTATGATTTTCGGAATCTGTGAGTGCCAAAACGTAAAGATCCGTTAACAACCAGAGATCGCAAATTTGGACGATTACACTACACTCTCATGAATGAGAATGTAAAAATAAAAAATTCCATTTTCCATCAAAACCATACGAGATTTCGGGTAATTGTAGCTGTCAATTATTTGCAACGTTTTTATGCAACTTTAGACAAAAATATCTCATATTTACTGTGAAGCAAGTTCAAGTAAATTTTCGTAAATCTTGTAGATTTGACAAAAATGAAAGAATTGGTGTACATTTTAACAAATGAGACACTATAAACTTTTATCTAAACTTCGCTCACAAGTTTGAGCGCACCTAGAGTGCGCATCTGGTGGATCTCGCGCTTCGTGCTCGATTAGGTATTCACCTCGCGCTACGCGCTCGCATGCACTTGCCTGACGCTTCAAGCTCGGCTCCTATAGGTTTTCGCACTTCGTGTGCTCGCTATTTTTATGACCTGCTTTTGATTTAATTATGTCAGGTTTACATAAAAAAAAGAACTAACTTACTCAAGGTTCTATCGACGTTAAGGAACACATTCTCATCAAGCACTCGCGCTTCGCGCTGGATATTTGGTTTAATAATTATGTAAATAGGAGTTTATATGTTCCCATCTGCCAATTTCCGACTCACTTTTTGAATTGTTATTCAAAATGGCTGGCTAATGCACTTGACCTTTAGTTTAGAAGACTAAAAGAATATACCAAAGGCCAATCCAATCGGTCAATTGTTTCGAAAATTATCGTGCTGACAAACTAAAAATCTACATACACATATACACGCATACATATATACACACATACACTTGTGTCCTTTGTCAAATAATTTTATTTTTTTATAATATTAATGTTATTTTTTTACGATTAAAACAAAAACTACGCGTCCTATCGAAAAATGTTTAATAACAAATTTGTATCTCTTCTTTGAATACAAAATTTTTGTCTATGAATCTTTTTTCGTTGCTTGTCTCGTATGTCCAAAAATTTAATTTTTAATTTTTAATATTGTTTTCTAAGAATAAAGAAAAAACCACGCAGCTTATCAAAAAGTGATTACAACCAAATTTGTAGATCTTTTTTGGGTGCAGAATTTTCGTCCTTATATATTTTTTTCGCATCGTGCATATTTTAACCGCAAAATAGATTTTTTGATTTTTCATTATTTTTTGTTGTGGTCAAAACCAGAACCGTTTATCAAAAAGTTTAAATTTTCGATTTTTTAAGAAAATTCAAAAACTTGTTATGATAATTTTGCAGGGCTTTCATAAAGCTACGTGCATCTTCTCTTGACTTTTTTCATATCGTTCATTGTTTGGCTTAAAATTTTAATATTCGTTTTTTTCATTTTGCAAATGCTATAACTCTAATAATTTTCTTTCTTTCGAAAAAAGTTGTGAGAATAAATTGTTCGTATTTTTGAGTACTGCGAATAGTCGTAATACCTTCTCTGAAGAGAACGTAAAAAGAATAAAATTACCTCTATCTTATTTCAAGTAAATATTTGTGTAAGTATGAAGTTTTATATAAAACCTTATTTTTCGAAGTTTTCTTGCGATTTTCGTAAGAAACGTTTGAGTCATCGCAAAAATAACGTAGTTTTTGTATTTTGCTTTGAAAATCGCATATAAATCATGTCACCACTTTTGTTGAAAAAAAAATATCCACACTCGCTTAGAGCGCGATTTATAATTTTTCTATAAAATACGTTGTTCTAAGAAATCTGAAACAGCTGACGTGTCGGAGAAAACGGGAATTTGATTCGAATTCAGCACAAAAAACGATTTTGGAAATGACACATGTTTCATTTTGTAAATGTAAACATCACATTATGTTGACCAGTTTTATTTCTCATGCGTATTTAGCGTATTGTGCAGAGGAAATATTTCGTGATTTTCTTAACACAAAAATGGGTTGAAATTTTTATCATTTTTAAAACAAGTATGAAATGCACAAATATTAGTTATTTTTATTTTTGCATACTCTTTTTTTTAAGAAAGAAATTGGGCATATAAAAAACGAAAGAGAAACAATAATTAATATAAACAAAAAGTTAGTTTCTACGAAGAATTGTTTCGATATGTAGCGGAATGACTCTTCATATGTACCCATCGTATATACGCATGCCTTTTTCTACTTGTCAGTCAGTGGTCCCATTCCGCATATCCAGTAGAAAGTTTTTCTGAAATAAGTCTAGTATTTTACGGGTAAGCAAGGTGTGTATCATCCTGGAAATCCTTCGAAACCTGAAAAAGTTCTTGAATTTGTTTACCTGTAAAACCCTGGAAAATTTCTTGAATTTTGCACACACCTTTTTAGCACTTGATTGTTCAATGAACTTTGAATTATTAGACTTTGTTGAAATTTGACTGAGTTATTCCACACTATTCGTGCAGTATGGCTGCAGGTCAGTAAAAACCTGGAATTTAAGGGAAAATTCAGGGGACTTTATTGGCCGGGGAAGGTCAGGGATTTTGACAAAAATCTTGCAAAAGTCAGGTCATTTCTATAAGAGGCACTTTAAATATCTGTCTAGGATAATAAATTATAAAATTTTACATTTCAATTTTACATTGTGTTATTATGTGTTTATAAGATTGTATGTTAAAAATGTTCCGAAAGAAAACTAAAAATTGGTCAGAGTAAAGTTAGGGATTTTCGAAAATGAAGAATATGGTTACCATAATATAATGTTGTTGTTAGAAATTTATTTTCCCTTTATTTTTATTTATTTTCTTTGGTCGTTTCCGCCTGTCAATTAAACTTTTAGTTAAAATTTGTATTATTTGATTGCAAATTCAACAATTTTATTAAAAAGTCATCCTTTTGTGTTTGAAATATCCACTATTACATTTTTCGTTGAAAATTAAGTTTTTTTCAGTCTGAATATTAATTTTTTTATTGAAATTTAACTGTTTTGTTGAAAATTAGCTTTATAGAAAATTCGTCTTCCGGGTTGAAAATTTGTGTTTTTTGTTTTGAGTTGACCTCCTTTGTCAAAAAATTATTTTTTTGCTTCCAGATTCATCATTTTAGTGGAAAATTCATCTTTGGTTGAAAATTCAACTATTTGCATGAAGTAGTTATTTACTGAAAATTTATCTTTTTTAGATAAAAATACAACTTGGTTGAAAAATCGTCGTTTTGGTTAAAAATGCATCTTTGTAAGCTGAAAATTCAGAACTTTGGTTGAGAGTTCAACTAGTATTTTGTTGAAAATGTTGTTTGGGATTTAAATATACACATTTTAGTTTCAAAATTAATTTTTTTATGTAAAAAATTCAAGTATTTTGTAAGAAACTAATCCCTTTTTATTAAGAATTAAACTGTCTTCTAAAAAAATTAATTAGTTCATTAAAAATTCAAACATTTTTGACTGAAGTTTAATATTTTTTTATTTAAAATTCGATCATTTGGTTGAAAATTCATCTTTGCAGATTGAAAATTCATCAATTTGGTTCAAAATTTAACCATTCGGTTAAAAATTTAATGACTTTATTGAAAATTAAACTTAAATTAGCTTAGAAAACGATAACTCCATGAAATTTTAACTAATTCTAATCAAAAATAGATTATTACAGACGGAATTGAACTCACTTTTATTATACCAACAGCAAAAACTTATTGGATTGAAAACATGTCATTAAATTGTCGTTAAATTTGGAAGAATATGAAACTTTAAAATAGTTTCAATTTCAGCCTTATGATTTTTCACCATGGTAAAATGAACAATTACCAGAAAATGGTTTTTGACCATAAAATCAGATTTGGGGACGTATGAGAATTTTCGCATATGGCACATTTTTAGAAAGGTACATACCTGGAAAAATTAATTTTTGTCCTGGAAAACTGGGAAAACTGCTAAAATTTATGTTCACAGAAACGCTGGACACGCTGGACACCCTAAGTATGTTTTCAAGTCTTTTTCTTGCATTCAGTATTTTACGTATGTCTGAGGTCATAAAAGTAACATTTAGGATTATTAAAATAATAAAAAAAAGTGTGGGCTTCGAGTGTTAAATAATAATAGCAAATTGTAACTTTTATGAAGAAAAGATAAATTCATGAAAAATTATTTTGCTATATTATTTTTCTGTACTATAATATTCTATGAGAACAATTTCTTCCTGCAATGAATCTCATTGGATCATGTGAGGTGTATTTCAAATTGAAAGTTGAGGAATTTGCCTAAATTCTTAAGCAAAGATAATTATTATGGCTTCTTCTGAATTGAGTCGTCCATTGTTAATAATCGAGAATGCTGATGTGGCACAATAATTCTTTAAGAGTGAATATACTAAATTTAGACGTTATTGACTTTTAATAATTTAAAATAATGTATTTTTGCCTAACACTGTTCTTGGATAACAAGTATCTTACTATATTTTATAATTTATTAAAATTTTTTCATAATTTAAAGCTGTTTACCACTCTAGTATCGGCGCAAAAATGATGGGCATCTGCCTTTGAAGCTTAACAACTCAGCGGGCACATTTAAGAAGAGTCAAGTTTAGAGCATTATTTCTTGAACAAGAGGCAATGGAAAAAATTTGAAAAAATTCAATAATATGAGGAAAACATTTGTGAACCAATTTCAGTTGACCAATTTGAGAAATAATAAAAATTGTTGCTTAAAATTACAAAAAATGTTAGTTACCAGCGGTGGTGCATTTTTTTTGCTGCCGGTCAGAAGAAGCGTCAATGCCTGGGCAACAATTCGGAAGCACGGTTCAATGAAAGGCATCAGCGGTCGGCAGCAAAAAAAAGACACCCCCGCTGCTTTCTGACACTTGCTTTCCAGCAACAACAAAAAATGTCTAAAAATATCGCATTTTTCACCAAAAATAAAACAATTACATCCTTCCGGGATATTGTAAATAACTACAGAGCCAATCCGTTACAGTTTGAAGTTTGAGTCGCTTTAATATCTGCAATTTATTTATAAATTTTTCCTCATTCATGAATTTTTTCAAATTTTTTCAATTTTCTCTTGTGTAAGAAATAATGCTCTAAACTTGACCCTTTTAAATTGTGTCCGTAATTCCTTACTTTTTTTTTACATTTTTCAGTCTGCAAAGCACACAAATTTTTTTTACATTAACATCTCCAAGCTCATTCACGTGGAACGCTTTCAGCTTTCAAATGAGTATTAATTTATTACTCTAGCATTTTTTTTGCTGATTTTTTAAGCTTCAAAGGCAGATGCCTATCATTTTTGTGCCGATAGTAGTCACTTATTTTATATTTTGTTTTACAAAAATATCTCCACGTAAATATGAGTGGTGAAAAGTCTTCTTATTTCCATAGCAAAATAATTTCTCGTCAATATTTTTTTTATGAGAGTTACAATTTTCCATTATTATTTATTAATAATATTAATAAGAAGTTACTGACTAAATTACTTATTGAAGTACCACTATCAAGATTCATTAAAATAATCATTACAAAAAAAACTGCGTATTCAGACGTAAAATTGCCATAGATTGCCATAGCTGTTAATTCAAAATATTGTTAACAATTGGCCTAAATCTTCAACTGAATATTTATGTTCCTGAAGCGTATCTACAATAATTTTGGTGCGGGTAGCGACTCATCCTAAGTCTTTTCTTAGGAGAAAATAAATAATATTTGTAAAATGTCCAATTTTGATATTCTATTTGTTTGAATAATAAATTCCACAGAGTGAAATTAAAAAATCGGGCCAGAAGTCGTTCTGCATATAATCAAAAACACTTAATCCGTTTAACGGGCAAAGCAGGGTTAAAATAGTTTGTCGCCACACCACACGTCAACGACATTGCTCCGATAAAATTTCGCTTTTCTAATATGTTAAATGTTAACGGTTAATATCAGACATTTTATACTTCCAATATAAAGAGATATTGCCCTTTAATATCTTATATATTGAATAGAACATATTAAATATTATGCCGTGATATCTATACAATATGGTTAAATATCAAAGTTTTTAATATCTACTTTTCAATATCTATTTTTCTCTGTGCAAACTTCTTGGACCTTCATTTATTCTTTGTTATGTTTTGGAGGTATTTCATTTTACTACACCTTATTCTTTCTTAGTTGTCTTTTTCGACACTTATTGCTCACTATTTTTTTCGACCATAAGAGTGTTGATCTCCATAAATGCGCTCCAAAAGGTCAGATGTTAAACAAAGAGTATTACCAAGAAGTTCTGAAGCATTTACGTGACGCCGTAAGAAGAAAACAGCCTGATTTGCACAATAGTGGCGACTGGGTCCTTCACCACGACAACGCACTTGCCCATCCATCACAACTTATTCAGCAATTTCTGATGTATCACGGCCTTTCGCAACTTCTGCAGCCCCTATAACAGACCTGACCTGGCTCCCTGTGAATTCTGGCTGATATTCATATATAAGTATCCTCTAAAAGGAAAGTGATTCCAAGACGTAGAGGAAGTGAAACAGAATGAGACGAAACAGCTGTTAGCTATTCCGAAAGGTGACATTAAGGAGTGCTTCCGAAAGTTGGAGAATCGCTAGAAGAAGTTTGTGGTTGCCGAAATAGTAATTAGTCCATTGACAATTAAATAATGAAAGTTCAACTATCAATTCAATTTTTTAAAAGTATGAATTAACATTTTTCTATTTGTGAATTAAGATTTAATTTCTGAATAAAATCCTCGTGCACAGTTGTGAGTCACCCATCTGTGCACGTGCATAGTTGAGAGTATTCCATACATGCACGTAATCTTGTCAGTTGAAAATCTCATAGTATTAATTTGAACGTGCACAGTTCGGAGTCTCCCATCTGTGCACGTGCACAGTTTGGATTATCCCATCTGTGCATGTGGACTTGTCAGTCGAAAATCTCATAGTATTAATTTAAGCGTGCACAGGTGGGAGTCTTCAATCTGTACGTGTTTGCAGTTGGAGGTCTCCCATCTGTGAATGTTTACTTGTCAGTTGAAAATCTCATCGTATTAATTTAAACGTGCACAGTTGGGAGTATCCGATCTATGCACGTGGACTTGTGTGTTGATAACCTGATCGTATAAATTGAAACGTGCACATTTGGGAGTCTCTTATCTGTGCTTGTGCACAGTTGTCCGTCCAGTGTCTGTCTGTAGCCTGTAGACACGATAACTTTCGATAAAATGATCAGATTGGATTGTGCTTTGGCACACGTTTTCAAGTCTAACAAGAAAGAACAAGTTCGTTACCCAGCTATTCTGGATCAAAATTCAAAAAGTTAGAGCATTTTGAAAATTTTGGAGACCATTTTTTTCAAAATTTGAAAATTCTATGTAAGGCTATTCATATTGCTCGGAAACTCAAACAATTTATTCTCATGACATTTTTTGATAAAAAGAAAATTATCAGAGTTATAGCATTTTAAAAATAAAAAAAAACAACGAAAATGAACATTTTAAGCGGAAAAACGCAAGATATGAAGAAGGTCAAGAAAAGAAAAATGTTGCTTTTAGAAAGTCGTACAAGATTGTTATAACAACTTTTTAAATTTTTTCTAAAAATAAAAAATTCCAGATTGCACAAAAAATAATGAATCATTAAGAATCACATTTTTCGATCACACTTGCAAGATACAAAAAAAAGTATAGAAGAACAAAAATTGTGCACCCGAAAAATACCTATAAATTTGTTATGGATCACTTTTTGATAGAACACTTAGATTTTACTTTATTCGCAAAAAATTACATTAAAAGTAAGAAAATTTAATTTTTGGACAAATGACACAAGCTATGAATAAAAATTGATAGGCGAAAGTTGTTCACTCAGAGAGGATCTATGATTTCGTTATTTATAATTTTTAGAAAGAAACAGTAGAGTTTTTTCAATCGTAAAGAATAAGAATAAAAATTTTTAAAATTACATTTTTGGAAAAACGACACAATTTGCAATAAAATGTATAATAACAACATTTTTTGTATAGGATGCGCACTTTTTTTTAATTATCAACACAAGAAAATGAAAATACGTATGTTTCAATACCAATACATATTATGAATTGTGACAATATAAATTTATTGAAATGATAGATTTTTCAGGGTACCTGAGAATAAAAATTAGTGAAAAATAAGGAGCAAATATTGAAGTAATCATGAAAAATATAATTTGTAAATTATTTTCCGGCATGAAAATGTTAGGTGGCGGTGATTGTGTGGTGCAGATTTGAGCGAATTTGAAGTGGAATTTGAGGTGAGTTGATGTAGAAGTGTGTTTGGGGGTTTTGTTAGTGTGAGATTACATGTAAAATATAATAGAAGTGAAGAGGTTGGTGATAATTTGTGAGCTCGAGACTGTTTTGGGTAGGCTGGGAGGTTAGTTTGCTTGGCGTGAGGAGTAGGGTGGGGAGACAAGTGCAGCCGAGTGGCGGCGACAGGGAGGGAAAGGTAGAGAGAAGTACGAAAGAAGGTACGGTAGGAAGTATTCTGTACGCCGAAACTTGAGACAAAAAAGAGAGGGCAGTACAGAAAAACGGTAGAAAGCGAGAGATTGAGGGCGGAGAGTTTTGGGTCAATAGAGCCATTCATAAATATGAAGGGGGATAGGGCGGAGAGAGGAAGTAGTGGAGATAATGTAGAAGCAGGATCCACCCTAAAAAATCCGAAAATGTACAGAACACCACCGGGAAAAGACCAACATGACAGGGAGTGCGGGGGGGGGGGCAAGGGAAAATATGAAGAAAAAGTTGAACATAAAGGTCAAATAGAAAAAGAAAAGACTAGAAAAGAAGGAAGAGCCGAATAAAAAGGTAGAGGAGTTGGAAGGTAGATTTAAAAAAATAGAAGGCTCAAACCGTGAGTTTCGAGTAAGGGAGAGTGGGAGTAAGGAGAAGGAAAGGCTGAGAAAATAGAGCACAGAATAGAAAAAAAAGACAGAGAAGAAAGAAAAGAAACATAGTGATAAAGGGTCTAAGATTAGAGAGAAAGGAGCTGATGGAAGGAGCAGAAGAAGTACCAAAAAGGATTAATGCTATGTTAGAGATAGAGGAAGTGCAAAGTGTAAGAAGGGAAGAGCGAAGAGGGGAGAGAATGGTACTGGTCAAACTAAAAAAATGGCAACATAAGAGGGAAGCAATGACAAAGAAGAGGGTATTATATGGAAACTCTGAGAGAATAAAGGATGATTTGACAAGAGTAGAAAGGAACATGCAGTATAAGTTAAGGAAAATAGCGGAAGAGGAAAGAAAAAAGGGAAGAGGAACATGGGTTAAGTATGGTAGAATACATATAGAAGGTGTATGGTGGAATTGGGACGAGGGCAGGGAAGAGTTAGTGAAAAATGAAGTATCGGGAAACTAGGAGAGAAAGGATCGGGAGATAAGGAAACAAGAAATAGTAGGAAACAAAAATAGACGAGAAACGAAAGTAGGGAAGATTGGGGGATATGCTATTGGAATAGAGCAGGCTTAGAAAGAAAGGATAGGGAGTTTATGAGAAATTTGACACAATGGGATGTAGTAGTAATGATGGAGACGTGGCTAGATGAAAAGGGATGGGACAGAGTAAGGGGAAGATTACCAAGAGGTTACAAATGGCAAGTTCAAAATACAAAGAGGAAGAATAAAAAAGGCAGATCAATAGGAGGAATGGTGATGGGAGTAAGGAACGAATGTATAACAGAGAAGGATAAAAAAGAGATGAAAGAACACAAAGAAGGATTAATAGTGGAAGAGATAAATATGGGAGGAGAGAGGTGGAAGATATGGGGTTTTATGTGAACGATGATATGCAGGAGAAATCAGAGGAGATGAGAGAACTGATGGAAGAAAATAAGCAAGAGATTAGGTTCATAATAGGAGGCGATTTTCATTCGAGAACAGGAGATAGATGATGAAGGGATTGGGGTGGAGAGCGAGGAAGAAAGTCCAAAGACAAGGTACTGAATGTGGAGGGAAAGAAATTGTTAAAGAGCCTAGGGGAGATGGGATGGTTTATCCTAAACGGAAGTATAGCGGGGGATGAGGAAGGGTAATATATACGTTCAGGAAGAAAGAGGGGAACGGTAATTGATTATGTTACAGTGGACGAAGAGGTAAGAGAAAAGGTTAAGAATGTGGAGGTAGGGAATTATATAGATTCAGATCACTTTCCCATAATAGTGTCAGTAGAGGGAAAAATGAGTAATAACAATAAGGCTAAAAAGGAAGCAAAAGTGAAAAGAGCAGGAAAAGGGGATTGGTCAATGGAACATAAAGAACAGTTTAAAGAAAAAGTCAGGAATATCGAAATGGGGGGAGGAAATATAAACGAGGAAATGCAAATAATTATAGGAGAAATAAAGAGAGTATTAGAGTGCACAAGCAAAAATGAAGTTAGTGAAGGAGGGGATAGAGGTGTATGGGATGACGAATGTAAGCAGAAGAAGAAGGAAGTGAGAAGGGAATTAAGAAAATGGAAAAAAGAGACAAGTAGTAGAGAAGAATATAGAAAAAAAAGAAGTAGTATACTGAGTTGTGTGATGAAAAAAAAGAGGAGGAAAATAAAAGGTTTGAAGAATAAGTAGAGGGATAGAGAGGAAAGTTAGAAAGGAAGGAAAAGATGGTAGGGAAACAGATGAGGAGGAGGACATTACAAGGGAGGAAATAGTCAACGTATTAGGGATGATGAAAGATGGAAAGGCACCTGGTATAGATGCGATTCCAAATGAAGTCTGGAAATATGGGGGGAAAGAATCAGAGGAATAAGCATGGATAATGTACTATAGAGTTTGGATAGGAGAAGGGTGGCCAGAGTTATAGAAAGAAGGTGTAGTGGTACCAATAGTGAATAAAGGCAAAGGGGAAGAGGTTAAAGATTATAGAGGAGTGACACTTATGCCAACACTGTATAAAGTATATGTGACTGTTTTATCGGAGAGTTTTAAAAAAGAAGTTGTGGAAAAAAGATAGAGCAACCGAAACAGGCAGGGTTTAGAAAAGGAGTGGGGGTAATGGACAATATATATGTTCTGAACTATCTAGTAAATAAGAGGATTAAAAGGAAGAAAGGGGCAATGATAGCAATGTTCGTGAACTTATAGGCGGCGTTTGACTCATTAGACTGAGGCGAGATAGAAAAAGGTATTGTGAAAAAGGGGATACGAGAGGGATTAATAAAGAGAGTATCGGAAATTTTTAGAGAGACAAAAGGCAAGGTTACGGTGGGAGAAAAAGTAGGGGATAGTTTCTGTTTGATGAGAGGAGTAAGGCAAGGATGTCCTCTGAGCCCACTTTTATTTAATATATTAATATCAGACTTGGAAGAAGAAATGAAGAGAAAACGGTGGGGAGTATTTAAGATAGGGAGTGAAAAGATATATACACTGGCATACGCAGACGATATAGTGTTGATGGCAGAGGATGTAGAAGGGATGGCCGGCTTGATTACAGGGTTAGAGAAATACTTAGATGGGAAAAAGTTAAATTTAAATGTAGAAAAGACAAAGATAATAAGGTTTAGAAAAGAAGGGGGAAGAAAGAAAGAATAAACAGGGAGATGGAAGGGAATAAAAATAGAAGAAGTAAAAGAGTTCAAGTATTTCGGATATACCTTGCAAACAAATGGAGATCATAGAGTACATATGAGAGAAAGGATAGAAAAAGGAGTAGGGGTCATGAAACAGATATGGGGAATAGGAAAAAGAAGGTGAAAAGAAATGGAGAAGGAGAATGTGGTAATTTGATACGCTTGTATGGACAGTATTAGGTTATGGAGCAGGGATATGGGGATGCAAAGAAAAGAAAGAGATTGAGAGTTTGCAAGAAAGGTATATAAGGTGAACGCTGGAGGTAGACTGGAGGACGCCGGGATATATGGTGAGAGAAGAAGCATATAGGGATAAATTAAGTTCAAAAGCTGGAAAGAGGGCATGGAGTTTTGAGAAGAAGCTGAGGGAGGGAAAGGCAGGGGAGCTGGCCAGAAAGTGTTTGATGGAGGTGGAAGGAAGGAGAGGGAGGGCGATGGAATTAACGAGATGGGAAGAAGAAGGGAGGGAGTTCTTCAAGGCTAGAGATATAGAAGACTGGACTGAAGTTAACTACGAAGTAATGGAAGGAAGGGAATCGGAAAAACAATTAATAAAAAGATGGGGGATGATTGAGAAATCAAAATATAATAAATGGTATAAGATGATAAAAAAGGAAGGAAGACCAAAGTATTTAGAAAAGGGATGGGCAAGGAAAAGATGGACCAGAATAACAAGACTAGGCTAGGAGGCTAGGAGAGCGAATGAGAAAGATTGCAAGAATGGATTCAAAAAAGTGGCAAAATGGAGGTACAAGAGGAGTGAAAGAAAAAGAAAACGGAAGTCGCTTAAGCTAGAAGCGTAAAGATTTGTAAGTCATGGATATGTAATAGCATAAGTAGGTTAAGATGCGTTTGCGTTATCGCTCTCTCCCTCTCTCCCGCACTCTCGCTTTCGATCACTAGCACACTCGATCGCTAATACATCCCAAATAGCGCTATCGTCAAAATAGAAATAAGGTTCTGGATGTAAGATTTTATGTGAATAGGTGTAAATAAATGTAAATAATAAGGATAAGATTTATAAAATATGTAGACAGAAGTATTGCAAGAAATGGTAGTCATGTAAACCCTTAGGGGACACATTATGAATAAAGAAGAAGAAGAAGAACTGTCGTGTTCAAAAGATATATAATAACTGTTTAACGTAGTAATAACTTAAATAATAAAGTAGATCGATAACTTATAAATTACTACATACATAATACGATTAATAATAATTCACATATATAAAATTGACATAGACTACATGTTAGAGATAACAAGCAAAGGGTAAATTATTTGTAGTTTTGAGTAATCGATAAGATTAGTCAGTATCATTCGGCAAGGGAGACAGACTTTCTACGCTACTTTTGTACTCGACATTCGCACGTGTAAGGGTTACTACCCAGTAAAAGCTGATAACCCACTTCTGCAACAGTGCCGTGACAAGTAGATAGCTAGATAGATGAATGTTAATTTTTCGGCCTGCTGGCCTTAAAGTTTACCAGCTTACACTTCCATTTTTACAAAATTTTCTCAAAAACTAACCTTTAAAAATTAACATCCATCCACACCTTATCCCTGAGACCGCTCGCTCTTATAGCCTTGCCTTTCTCGCTTTGCCTCGCATTGCCAAACTCTGCCTCTGCGGCCAACACCTAGTACTTATCTACTATTTACAATATTTACAGTTTGCTTATATCTATTCGCTCTCCTATTTACAATAATTCCTACTCCACTCCTCTTCCTCCTTCCTTCTCTTCTTCACCGGCTTACCGAACACCTCCTCCACCCATGCTGCTGTCCTTTTGTCCCACCTTTTATCCACCAATACCTCTATGCTTATGCCACTGCTTTGCACCACCACGCACTCCTCCAAAGAGTACTTCACTGTCGCATCCCCCTTCCTGCACAGTTCACACATCCTCTTCGCCCTAGAAAGCCAATACCTATTCAAACTCTTCATGCATCCACATTTCATCCTCGCTATAAGCTCCTGACTTTTTTTCTCTGCTTTCTGACAAAAATATTGCGCTCTCTCCCTTGGCATAATCCAATCATAGTTCCCCTCAAACCTTGACTCTTTTATTCTCTCCTCCCCTGCTGCCTTCTCTCTCTCTATGCCGTTTTTCTTACCCATCTTATATACCTTCCTTCCTTCCTTCCACGTGCATTCTTCTCACTTCATCCATCTACAGTCCATTCATTGGAAACTGCCTTTCCTTTCAACGTCCATCTTCACACTCCCTCTCCTTTTCTCCTTCTCCAACCAACACTCCCTAACCAACTTACTTCCCCCTATTCCAAAAATTTATTCTCATATTGACACGCCCGACTCCCCGTTAGAATCCCTGAATTCTTTCTTCTCGGCTCCCTCCTGACAATATAATTAGGCGTGTTCCTCGCCAACCCAGTGTCCACTTTATATACCTCTGCTGTGTCCTATTTACCTCCTCACTTTCCTTCCACGCCCACAATTCTACACCATACAATAGCACACTCATCACTAGTGAGTCAAACAATTTCATTCTTATTCTTATGTTAGTCCATGTTTGTCCTTTCATATCAAAACACCTCGTGTTCGTTTTATTAATTCAAAATGTGGTAAAATTACTATATTGGAACCTCGGACTTTTGAGGTTTCAATTTTAAAATGTGTTGAAAGACACTATTTAAACCATATTATTTATAAATTTTATTCTTTAATAAAACAAAAAAAACATCTAAATTTGGTTTACTCCAAAAAAAGATGAGTTTTTTCTATTGGAAAATAACCAATAATTGAAATATCTTGGATGATTTGATTAATATTGATACAGGTTATATATTACCTTGACGAAGACCTGCAACAAGGTCGAAACGTACGCTGGTTTTCAATGAAATTGACGAATAAAGCATAATTCTTGACAACTGAATCCACTATTAATTTTAATGGATCGTATGACCAATTTCGTTCTTCTTAGGAAATTATCCGCCAATAACTTCTTTCCCAACCCCCACGCCTGCCTGATCACCACATTTGCCCTCCTTACTCTCTCTTTTACGTGACCATCCAATCCCCCATTTCTCCGTAACAAGAAGTCCAGGTACATTCATTGACTCCCCTCCCTTATCCCTTATCCCTTCCACCTTCTTTTCTGAACATCATAACCTTGGACTTTTCCGCATTCAGCTCGAGCCTATTCTCATCCAGGTATCTCCCTTACCTCTTCATCATCGCATTTAGGGCTTTCTTGCTTCTTAGCAGCAACACTGTGACATCTCCATACGCGAGTGACCAAATTATAACCCCTCCTACCCTAACTGCTCCCACCACTCCATCCTCCAGCTAACTTTCTATATCCATGAATAAAATTTCACAAAGCGTTGTGCTAAGCGAACACCCTTGCCTTAAGCCGCTATCCGCCCAGAATTCCTCCGAAATCCTCTCCCCTCCTCCTACTGTATCTTTTGTCTATTCATATATCTCCCTTAACCACTTTACCAGGACCCTATCCACTCCCCTCTCCTCCATTGCATGCCACAACCTCCTCCTATCCACCGAAGGAAACGGGCTTTTGAGATCCACATGAAACGCGTACACTCTCGACCCCTTCTTCGCTAATTCTTTATCCACCACTTGCTGCAGAACGTAGATATTCTCGATAGTACTCCTAACCCCCTAAAGCCCGCCTACGTCTCCAGCAATACTCCTTTCCCCTCGACATCCTTCCGCAGCCTCTCCGCCACCACCATCACGTATACTTTATACGCCGTATTCATTAGCGTAATCCCTCTATGATTTTCCTGCCTATCCGTATCTATTTTCTTATACAGTAGCACTATTAACCCCTCTCTCCACCCTCCTAGGAATCCCTTCCCCTCCATACTTTCTCCACTACCTCCTTTAGCTTCTCCCTAGCTTCTTGTGTACTAAACAGCCACGCTTCATTCTCCATCCTGCCCAGCACTGCTGGGTTTTACCATTCCTTTTATCTTCTTGCTGAATACCTTATTTTGCACACATCCTTTCAGTTTCTCCTTCCAATCCTCCGATATCTCTTCCACTGACTCCCCTTCAAAGCGTACCTTCCCTAACTGCTCCCGATACTCCCTATCGCCTCCCTGCTCCAGCTCACCCTCTACCACGTCGACACTTCTTCCCCATCTTGCCTTCCGCCGCTCTCCGCCCTTATCCACAACCCTAATGGCTGATGGTCTGATACTACCCTTCCTACCTTACTTACATATGTGTATTCTACCTCTTCGTCCTCTGTTACCATACCATCCGCCACCGCCCAGCATCTATCCTCCATACAGTCCTTTAGTATCTCCCCCTCCTTATTTACTGTCTTATCCTTCGATTTCCTTCCCAAGCCCTCCCCTACCCAGAATAGGCCCCCTTCCCTCCCCATCCTTGCATAAGCTCCCTCCCCTCCCTAGTACCACCATACCCTCTTCTCTTTTACATAGCAAGTCTTCCAACCTTTTTTCAATTTTTTCCATCCCATCCTTATTGAACACTGTCACAAACTTACACTTTACCCCTCCATTTCTTACTGCCCTGATTCGCATGCCCTCTCCCTCTCCATCTCCATGAACTTCTTTCTCTGATACCTCCTTGGCGGCTGTGGCTCTATTCTGCTCCATTCCTTTCTCGCCACCCACGTCTCTACCATTCCCACAAAATCAAATTCCTGGATGTACCTCCAGAACTCCTCATATTTTTGCCTTGCCCCTGCTACGTTTCAGTACAGAACCTCCACTACTCCTCCACCCTGCTTTACCACCAACTTTCTATTTTCTAAGAAACAAATTCCCCTGCACTTCTTCTAGCACTTCTTTCTTCTCCTCCCACAACCACATTTTCCCTTCTACTTCTATTTTCCGATATCCTACCGTCGCCGCTCTACCTTCACTCCTCTCCCTCCTAGCCCTGTCGTTCAGAATTTTCTGTACCTCCCTTTCCTTCCTCGTCAAATCGTGATGCTGTGACAAGTATGGAAGAGTGTAACGATGTAAATGTGTTCTGTAATCGATCCGTAATAATTTAATTACAGTGTTGAAACGTTTTCGCATGAATTATAACAATTCCGTAATAGTGTTGCAACGATATGTGATCGCTATGTAACAAATATGAAACTCAAATACACAACAGATACGAAACAGTGATACATAACGAGTAAATCACACACATGAAAATAAATCACACAGAAATATGTTATTTATCTCAGTTATTTATCTTAGAGGAGTCCGACCTCTCGACCATCAATTGTTCAGTTTGTGGTGCTGCGAGAGCTTTGGCTGATTCAGATCGAAGACTAAAACCAAGATGATTCAAAATACAAAAAGACGCTTGCATCGACTGAATAAGAATATTGGATGGCAAGACAGAATGCGTCCCGCGTTCAATGTGTGGTTGAGCACATAACATCTTGTACATGTTCACGAAAAGGGTTCGAAAGTTTGCCAAAGAACTGAGTAGCTGCGAGCACATGCTAAATAAGTCAAATCTGCGCACAATCAAGCAGCGCGTTGCTGACAAAATGCAGGTTTTATGAATCTGACGCAAGGAGGAGAATACAGAGAAGGAAGAAGTGGATTAGAGAGAATCAACGGTTTCGCGCTGACCTATCACGCGTCTTCAGCGATCACCCTGTTTTAGAAGAAAATCCACCCAAGCCATTGATCTAAAGAGTAATGTCCATCAACCACTGCAGGAGAGAATGAAGTTTACTTCTACACACTAACATTTAGCCTCCTCTTAACTTCATATTTGATGTCGGAGACGTCCACTCCGCAGTGGCTATTGTTAGGATGCACTATACTCCTACTGAACAATGGAGACTTATCCAACCCAGGAAACAACAGGCCAATAACATGTCGAAACACGACGTACAAGATCTTTACAGCTACCCATCTGCATCAAATATCTGCCACTATCTGTCGCACTGCGTCATTTTCTTCGGTACCTATGCGGCGAAAAATATCATCGCGAACATGAGGTGACTCCCTGAAGATCTATGTTTTATCTATCTATGCAAGAGAGATTCGTGTGGACTTTGGATTTAAAAAGTGTGCCAAGATTTATCTGAAGCGAGGACGAATTACTAATAACCTCGGGGACGCTGAGCTTGTGGATATGAGTTTTATTAAATACCTTGACAATGAAATGACCTGTACATACCTAGCTGTGCCTAAAAGCCGCCATCAGGATATAAAATCAGTGACAAAGTCCCTCCGAGGCAGATACAAGCGACTTCTTCGACAGATAAGGTCTTACAATCTGTTGGCATTGAACACAGTATCTGCATGAAGAAAACCGAGGTTGAAAATTTCCGCGAACAGCTCCTCGACAAGAAAATGCACGGAAACTTTTACAGAAATATAGAAGATTAGCCCTCATCGCTGTAGCTATCTTTTGCTTTACTCAGATCTTTGGTCTAAATTCAAGCACAGAGGGTTTAATTTTCGCGTGCCAGCACGGTGTCCTTTTCACCTTAGTTTACTGTAACCGCATTTTCGTCAAGAAGTACCCAGCAATAGGTGTCATGCACAAACTGAGTATCTAAAATACATAGTATCCAGGTGTTCCACTCACACAAGAAGGGCGTATCTCGACAACGAAAAACTTTCTTCCTTCACTACCATCCTTGTCACTCATACGGTGTTAGTCGCAACACTGCCTGCCGAATGCTCCGAAGAAGCTGATGTTAATTGACCAAAACGAGCAGTGTCAAATCTTCTGGAACTACGATTTTCGGACAGCAATCTCCATTGCATACTAAGTGGAGAAGAGGTATCGAGACTTCAGAAGCGAGCTGCAGTGACTGTACCTAAAATAGTCGGTTAAAATAATTGTGCTTGTGATCGATGCTCTCGGAGGTGCAAAGCTATCACTGGTTCGTAAACTCGAAGCCGTATCAGTATGCCAAAAACATGCCGAGTCACTTGCGAGATAAATTCAGAGGGCTGTCATCCTTGGGTCGCTCCTTGTTCTAGAAACACACGAGGATTTTGCCAGCTGGTCGTTGTTATTTCCTCGTGCCCTGTGGCGACCTATCTCACGGTCCTCAGGCGTGCCTACATATGTGATTTACCGCAGTTCCACTGGTAACCAGTGCCATTTTCATAGATGAAATTTGCTTCCAATGCAGTCCTGCCGTGGTTGATCAACCTATTTTTCAAATTATATATATATATATATATATATATTTTTTTTTTTTTCGGTTTCTATTCCTTTCGAATAGAACTGAAGGGCCTATAACAAAGCCACCGAACGCGTCCTCGGGTTGCGGATAAGACTTTAAAGGGCTCCAAAAGATTTCACAAGGGTTTCAAATTTAGGGAAGATTATAAAAATGTCAAAAATATTGCAAGGATTTCAGATTTATTTAAAAAAATGCAAAGATACCAAAAAAATTTCAAATATTTCACAAAGATTTTAAAAAGTTTCAAACGTTTTCACAAGAAGTTCAAATTTAAGAAAGATTTCAAAAGTTCTGCAAGGATTTCTGAATTATTAAAAAAGTTTCAAAAATACCAAAAAGATTTCAAATATTTCACAAAGACTTTAAGCGGCTTCAAAAGATTTCAAATTTAAGGAAGATTTAAAAAATTTCAAACATTTTTCAAAGATTTCAGAATTATTTAAAAAGATTCAAAGATACCAAAATGATTTCAAATATTTCACAAAGATTTTGAAAGGTTTCAAACAATTTGACAAAAGGTTTCACAAGGATTTCAAATTTAAGGAAGATTTAAAAGATTTAGAAGATTCAACAAAGATTTTAAAGATACCACAAGGATTTCAATGATTTCGCAAATATTTCTAAAGGTTTCAAAGATTATAAAAATTGCAATGATTTCACAAAAATTTCAAATGATTTCAAAAGGTTTAAAAGATTATAACAACTTCACACAGATTTCAACAGCTTTAAATTTTTTTTTAAATATTTCAAAGATTTGCAAAGATTTTAGAATTATTTCAAAGATTTTAAAAGATTCTACGAAGATTTTAACGATACTACAAAGATTTAAATGATTTTACAAAGATTTCCAAAGTTTTCGAAGATTATAAACAGTCAAATGATTTCACCAAAATTTCAAAATATTTCAAAAGGTTTCAAAGATTTCAAAAAAATTTTGAATAATTTCTCAAAAATTTCCAAACATGTTTTAAAGATTTAAAATTTTTTGAAAAGATATCGCAAACATTTCACAATGATTCTGCAAAGATTGCCAATATTACACAAAGATTTCAATCATTTCAAAAGATTTGACAAAGATTTTAAGGATTTCAAAAGATTTCGCAAAGTATCCCGAAATATTTCAAAGACTTCACGAAAATTAAAAAAAAAATTTGAAGATACCAGAAAGATTACAAAAGATTTCAAACATTACAAAAGATTTCAAAGATTTTGCAAATATTTAACAGTGACTTAAAAGATTTCAAATATTTCTAGGGTTTCAAAATATACCACAAAGATTTCGAAATATTTTAGAAAGATTTAAATGATTTTACATAGATTGTAAAAGGTTTCAAAGATTACAAAAGATTACAAAAGATTTCACAAAGATATCGCAAAGATTTCACAAAGATTTCAAAAGACTTCTAAGATTACAAACTACGTCTAAGGTTTCAAAATATACCACAAAGATTTCAAAATATTTTACAAAGAATTCAATGATTTTTCAAAGATTGCAAAAGTTTTCAAATATTACAAAAGATTTCCAAAGATTAAAAAAAAATTCAAAATATTTTACATAGATTTGACGAAGATTTCGCAAAGATTTCACAAAGATTAAAAAAATTCAAAAGATTCAACAAAGATTTTAAAGATACCACACAGATTTAAATGAGTTCACAAATATTTTAAATGGTTTTAAAGACTACAAAAGATTTCACAAAAATTCCTAGGCTTTCAAAAGAATCCAAAGATTTCTAAGGTTAAAAAAGATTTCACAAAGATTTCTCAAAGATTTCACAAAGATTTAACAAAATTCAAAAAGATTTTACCAAGATTTTGCAAAGATTTCACAAAGATTCTTAAAAAATTTCAAAGATTTCATTTCACAAATATTTCATAAAGAATTTAAGGATGTCAAAAGATTTCGCAAAGTTTTGAGAGATTTTTCAAGGATATCAAAAGATTCTACAAAGATTCCAAACATGCCACATGGATTTAAATGATTTCACAAAGGTTTCAAAAGGTTTCAAAGATTTAAAAAGATTTTACAGAGATATCAAGTATTTCGAAAGATTTCACAAATATTTTTATGGTTTTATAAGATTTCACAAAGATTTCAAAAGATTGAGCAGATTTAAATGATTGCAAAAGGTTTCAAAAATTACAAAAGATTTCACAAAGATTTCAAATGATTCCACAAAGATTTTACAAAGATTTCAAAAGTTTTGCAATGATTTCACAAGTTTCACAAAGATTTCACAAAGATTTAAAAAGATTCTTCAAAGATTTCAAAGATACCACAAAGATTTCAATGATTTTTAAAGATTCCACAAATATTTCAAAGATTTCACAAAGATTTCATAAATATTTTCTCCCAGTCCTGATCCGGAGAATATAGAGTTTAAAATGCCAAGGAAAAAACAAAAATATAATAAATTAATAATATTTTAGAATATAGATATAGATAAGAAAACTTACTTCCACAGGGACCAAGCCCTTAACGTTAATTACACAATGTGCAGCCGTTAATACGAAAATTTTGGAGATTAAAGAGCCGCCGCATGAATATTTTAAGGAACTCTCATCACTTTTTTGTCCGTATCCTAAAGCGACCATAAAAGGAAATTCACCTGCGGATGCCGCTTTACCTCCAATAATGAAGGCTCCGATTCCGATCGTTTCTATAATTTCATTCTCGATCTGATGACAAGCTTAACAAAATATTGATTAATTATTAAAATATCACTTGAATAAAATAAATATAAACAATATATATATGTTATATTATCCAAAAAAGGGTATAACTATATATCTCGAAAATCTTGCAATATTGTTGGTGAAAACCTGATTGGCTTTTTTATAGCTTAATTTAAAATTTTGACAATTAAATCCACAAATTGATTCTTTGATTAAGAAAAATCAGTATTTTTTAAAAATATTTTTTACATAAAATCATAAAGTTTCAAAGAAGACTCAAAATGTAATTATTTTTTAGATTTTGTTAGTTTTTTCAAATGGAAATTCACATTTTCAAGTAAAAATCATCATCAAGAATCCCCATTTTCGACAATTTTAGGTTATGTTAGCGTTTTACACCGGAAATCGGTATTTTTAATCACAAATCATTAGATTTTAAAGATTAAATTTGTATGACAAATTATGTTTTTCGGTTTTGTTGGGCGTTTTTTACCGTCTAGCGTTTTTTAAAGAAAAATCATTAGAAGGTTCATAATTTTTTAACAACTGCACGTTACGTTAGCGTTTTACGCCAAAAATTTGTGTTTTGAAAGAAAAATGGTTATAATTTAACCAAGTTTAGAATCTTTTAACAACTTTGGATTATGTTAGTATTTGTCATCAAAAATTGGTCTTTTTAATTTAAAAATATTCGATTTTAAAAAAGATTTCTAGCCTTCAACAATTTTCAGTTATTTTAGCATTTTACACCAAAAATTGGAATTTTAAAACAAAAATCATTATAGATTTGAACAAAAGTTTGAAATTTGCAATAGTTTCAGGTTATATTAACGTTTTTCACAGGAAATCGATTTTTAAAACAAAAATAATTATAGTTTGAACACGATTTCAAATTTTTGAACAGTTTCAGGTTATATATAAACGGGTTTCACAGAAAATCGGGTTTTAAACCTAAAAATCATTAGGTTTTAAAGTATCATAAATTTTAAAACAATGTTAGGTTACGTTATTGCGTTTTACACAAAAAATTGCTACTTTAAAACAAAAATCATTATAATTTGAACATTATTTAGAATCTTTCTGAGATTTTTTATTATGTTAGTGTTTTTGTCGGAAATTGATGTTTTTAATGCCAAACAAAAATTAGACTTCAAAGAAGATTCCCACATTTTAACAATTTGAGGTTATGTTAGCGTTTTACACCACGAATCAGTATTTTGAATCACAAATGATTAGATTTCAAAGATTAAATTTTTTTGACAAATTATGTTTTTCCTTTTTTAGGCGTCTTTTAGCGTCTAGCGTTTTTTAAAGAAAAATCACTAGAAGGTTCATAATTTTTGAAAAACTTTGGGTTACGTTAGCGTTTTACGTCAAAAATTTGTATTTTAAAAGAAAAATGGTTATAATTTAACCAAGTTTAGAATCTTTTAACAACTTTGGATTATGTTAGCATTTTTCATCAAAAATTGGCCTTTTTAATTTAAAAATATTCGATTTTATAAGAGACAGTCATTATAGATTTGAACAAAACTTTGAAATTTGCAACAGTTTCAGGTTATATTAACGCTTTTCACAGGAAATCGATTTTTAAAACAAAAATCATTATAGTTTTTTAACAAGATTTGAAATTTTTGAACAGTTTAAGGTTATATTAGCGGTTTACACAGGAAATCGGTTTTAAACCTAAAAATCATTCAGTTTTAAACTATCATAATTGTTTAAACAATTTTAGGTTACGTTATTGCGTTTTACACAAAAAATTGCTATTTTAAAACAAAAATCATTACAATTTGAACACTATTTAGAATCTTTTTACAATTTTTTATTATGTTAGTGTTTTTTGTCGGAAATTGATATTTTTGATGCCAAACAAAAATTATAGACTTCAAAGAAGATTCCCACATTTCAACAATTTGAGGTTATGTTAGCGTTTTACACAAAAAATTGGTATTTCAAAACAAAAATCATTATACTTTGAATAATATTTAGAATCTTTTTACAATTTTTTATTATGTTAGTGTTCTTCGTCGGAAATTAGTATTTCTAATAATAATAAAAAGATTGTCAAATTTGGACAATTTTAGGTTATGTTAGCATTATACAACAAGAATTGTCATTTCAAAACAAAAATTATAATTTGCACAATATTTGCAATTTAAAGAAGATGTAAAATTCTGCACAATTTCCTGCTGTGTTATGTTAGTGTTTCTTTTCAGAAATTATTGGTATTTTTAATAAAACATTACATATTGGATTTCAAAGAATTTTTACAATATATTTCAACAACTTTACGTTTATGTTGGTGTTTCGCCTAAAATTTGTATTTTTAAACAAAAAATCATTAGATTCCTATCCAAAATTTTTTTCTTTAAATAATAAAATCTACAAGCTTGAATAATTACGGATTGTGTTTGAGTTTTTCTTTGGAAATTTACATTTTAATTCAAAAATCGCTAGATTTCAAAGATTAAATTTTTGTTCAACAAATTACGTTTTTTAGTTTTGTTAACATATTTAAAACAAAAATGATTAGATTTTAAACGTTCATAATTTTTTAACAACTTTAGGTTGCGTTAGTGTTTTATATTGAAAATTGATATTTTCAACATTATAATTTAAACAATATTTAGAATATTTTAACAATTTTGAATTATCTCAGTGGGTTTCGTTGGAAATTGGCAATTTCGAGAAAAAATTATATTTCAAAGAAGATTCACAACTTTCAACAATTTCAGGTTATGTTAACGTTCTTTATTGGAAATCGGTTATATTAAACAAAAAACATTAGATTTAAAAGAAGATTTACGATCCTCGACATTTTTTTTGTGTTATAGTTTTTTGTCTAAAATTATTATTGTCAATAAAAAAATCTTTAGATTTCAAAGAATATTTACAATATTTTAACAATAATCATAATAAAAAATTAATAATAATAAAAATAAATATTTTTCGTCGGAAATGACTAAGAATTCAACGGTTCGTCTATATTGTAAAAAAAAATTATATATATTTATTTAGAAGTTAAGAAATCAATTTCCATAAATTACTGAAAATATTGTCCTTGTTTTACTATTATGTTAGATAATAGTATAAATTGTAAAAATTTGATGTTAAGAATAATTTTATATTTTAATTAAAAAATGTCTTTCAAATATAATTTACCTGTATCCGCAATTCGAGAATGCAATTTTCCGCCAATATTTAAGGGACAACAGACAACTTCCAGCTCTTTTACAAAATTGCAATGATCCCTAGATCCATGATTTCGCTTCCCTTCGTATGTTTCTTTTAACTTTTGAGGACACTCTGTTATATTTTTGCAGATTCCCTTTTGTTCATTTTCCAATTCACATAGTTTTCCTTCTAAAATAATGTTTATAAATCAATGCAAACTTAGAATATGAGGAACATTTTATCTAAATTAGAGTTGATGCAATATACAATATATTTCAACAATATATTAATTCAGATAATTAATAATAATAATTCTTAATAATTATTATATTATATTATTCTCTTATTTTCATAATTGTAAAAACTGCAGAAAAAATTACCATAAAGCTCAGATCCAACAGTAAAAACAGCGACAGAAGTCATTATTATCAATATTTGCAGGCTTTCAAGATTCTGCAAAAATCGAAAATCCATTTTCATATTCTCATTAAGGTTCAACGTGCAATCCTGAAAATTTGAAATTAATTATTATTATTGTAAAATTAAATAGTAAGATTTTTAATTTTACCTTCTTCAGTCTTGAAATTCTATCCATCTGCCATCAACCAAATATGGAATAATTCAGACTTTATAAAAAGTCGAAAAACCCTTACTAAAATTAAAAAAATATGTTGAGAATCGATAATTGCAATTTATTTTTAAAGGTTGCTTATACTAAAATGTAGAATTCTTACCGGCTGTTAGATAAGTAACAGGACACCCTATAGGTAGAGAAAAAGGGAAAGTCCAAGGAACTTGAGAATTTAAAAAAATAGGTATTTAAACATTTTAATTAGAAAAAGAAGATTATGTCAGCAATTTGAAACCCATTGGTATTTTTCACTGGAGAAAATGTTCTAAAGATGTATTTTTTTTTTTTTAATTTAAAGCGAGACAAGTCAAGGTTAATATGTAGCCCCGTGGCGTGAGATGATCTGGCTAATCAACTTTACAGCACAAAGAACACTGACTTTCGACTACTCAATTATGTATCTGGTCGGTGTACAATATATAAATATGAATTATTTTTCTGAAAAGTGCCTAAGGCAAGTTAGAAAAGGTCGAGATTATACGTACATCGTCCAACCGAAGGATAACTCGTCTGATTAAATCTAAAAAAAGACCGATACGATTTTTTCAGGGGCTTTCCTGAAACTTAAAATAAAGCGGGAAATAAATGCGAAACAAAAATAGAGATTTCTCAAGACAAAATAATTCAGCATACTTTAGTCGATTTTGGATTTTTTTGTTATAAAATAATCATTTTTCTTAGAAATGGTTCATAAAAGAACAGGATGGCTATTTAAATTTACAAAGTCAAACTTTAAAAAGTAAACAATTTCAAATTTCAGAGCGGCTAAAAAACTTAATTTAAAAAAATGCCCTGATTTTTCCATGACGAATTTTTTATTTTCCTTCACCATTTGTATTCGAAGAACAGCGTTTTAATCTTGTAACATTTTTAATGTAGAATCTTTCATACACGAAATAAAATATCAGATTATAGTTTAAAATTGTCAAATGTACATATTTCAGCCAAAAAGAATGACTTTCTAAGAAGAGTAATTTTCTACCAAAAAAGACGATTTTTCAAACAAATAGTTGAATTTTAAATTAAGAAAGATCAATTTTCAGTAAAAAAAATTAATTTCTAACAAAAAAAAAAACGAATTGTCGATAAAATAGTCAAATTTTCCACCAGAGTTGCATCATCAACTAAAATCACTATCTTTACAACCAAAAAGACGAATTTTTTACAAATAAAATTTTTTTCAGTCATGCAAGGAAAATAGTTCATCCCAATTGTTGAATTTTTAATCCAAAAAGACGAATTTTCAACAAAGCGGTTTAATTTTCGACCAAAAAAAAGATTACTTTTAAAGAAAATAGTTAAATTTTCATCAAAATAAATGAATTTTCTGCCAAGAAATAAGACGAATTCGAAAAAATACATGAATTTTCAAACAAATAGTTAATTTTTCAACTAAAAAAGATCAATTTTTAACCAAAAATAGAAATGATCAATTTTCAGTAAAAAAATTAATTTCCAACAAAAAAAATAATTCTCAACAACATAGTCAAATTTTTAAACAGAGATGAATTTTCCAGCAAAAAAAAAACGAATTTTTTACAAATAAAGATTTTTCAGTCATACAAAAAAAAATTTCCTCCAAATTGTTGAAATTTCACGACAAAAGACGAAATTTCTGTCAGGCAAGTTGAATTTTCAAACCGAAGATATAGTTTCCAAAAAAAGGTAATTTTTAACGAAAAAGAGGACATTTCAAACTAAGAAGAGTAATTTACTACTAAAAAGGACCAATTTTCGACAAAATAGTTTCATCCAAAAAGGTGAATTATCAAATAAAATGATGAATATTTAACTGGAATAGTTAAATTTTCATATAAGAAAATTAATTTTCAACCAAAAAGAAAACGAATTTTCAAATAAAATAATAAATATTTAACAAACAAAATAATTTTTAAATAAAGTGGTCCAACCTGTGGTTCTAACAAAAATTAAATTTGAACTAAAACAGTTGAATTTTCAACTAAGAAAGACAAATTTTTAACAAACAAAAAAAACAGGTGAATCTTAAACCAAGAGAGTTCAGTTGAATTTTTAACACCAAAAAATTAATTTCCAACAGAAAGTTAATTCTTTACCAATTTAGTTAAATTTTCAATCCAAAACGACTATTTTTAATAATAAAACAATAATTTTGTACATTTAAATTAAATTTAAAAAAAAGGGTTAAATTAAACTAAGGAGATTAATTTTCTACCAAAAGACGAATTTTGAAAAAAGCCCATAAATTTTCAACCAAAAATGAAAAAGATAAATTTTCAGTAAACAAAATCTAATTTCCAAAGAAAAGAAAAAAAAGGAACTTCCAATAAAAAAACGAATTTTCAAGAAAACAGTCAAACTTTTAACCAGAAATGAATTTTCAACTAAAATGATTAATTTTTCAACCAAAAAGACGAATTTTTTACAAAAAAAGTGTTTTCAGTCAAGCAAGAAAAAAAGTTCATCCAAATTGTTGAACTTTCAATCCAAGGGACGAAATTTCTGTAAGACAGTTGACTTTTCAAACCGAAAATATGAATTATCAAAAAAAGGTCATTTTTAACCAAAAAAATATTAAATTTCAAACCAAGAAGAATAGTTTACTACTAAAAAATACTAATTTTCAACTAAAAAAAGATCAATTTTCAACAAAAAATAAAAGTCACACTATCAATAAAAACATTAATTCTGAACCAAAAAAAAAAGAATTTCCGACAAAATAATTAAATTTTCAACCAGAGATACAACTGCAACAAAAAGACATAAAAAAAGTTAAAATTTTACACAAGTAGTTGAATTGTCAAATTTTTTAAATTGAAAATAAAATATTTTTCACCAATTTAGTTACATTTTTGACCAAAAAGACTAATTTTCAACAAAACAGTTGAATTTTCAACCAATAAAATTCCCTGATTTCCAGGTTTTTCTTGATCTACGTCCACCCTGATATCTTTTTAAAATTGGGCATGATACCCAATATTAAATTAAAAATTGTGTGTACAAAAATTAGCTGAATTGTTTGAATGGAAAAACATTTTCTCCGTCAATATATTTAAATATATCCGGTCAAAAATTCTAATTCTTCACATACTCCCCAAAACTGGTCTACAACAAATAAAAATTATGGATATTTTTCGAGTTCAATTTGAACCTATCAAATATTTTACTAAAAATTTGTAGAATCTAGATTTTTATTTCAGTAAATGAAAAAAAAACACACCATCAACTTCAAATAATTTAGAAATATTACTAAAAAGGAAAATATTCGGTTACTGAATGATTTCGATTTAAAAAAAACATAAAATGCACAGCTTGAACGCATATTTAAAATGATTTCATTTATTTCTTCAAAATTGATGTTCAACATTAGCAAAGAATAAGATAATTCTAAATTTCCGTATGCGTAGTCAGCGGATATTGAAAGAAAACTTGAATCTGTTTAATTTTCTTTTTAATGTATAAGAAGATAATATTGACATAAAAGAGTTATAAATTAGGGGATGTTGGCTAGGTAATCCTTGACATTAGACGGGTCTAATCTTCGAAAACCGTTAGCATCGCAGATACCAACTTCGATGTTATCGGCAGTCATCTGACCTTCAAAGCCCTCCTTTAGAGTCAAAATTGCAGTGTGAACGGCGTCGTCCAGCTCTAAATCTTCGCTGTATCGTTTCTCAAGGAAAGTCTTGCCATTGATGAAGTTTTTTCCCATGGCTGTTGCCTTCCACGCAAAATACGCACCTGACGGATCACACTGGAAGAGATAAGGTCTTCCGTTGTCCCATCCACAGATCAGCAGAGATACGCCAAAGGGTCTTACACCTCTGTAATCAAAAAAATAAAATTTCAGTTAGGATAATTATGAAATAACAGGGATCACAGCGGTTCAATTTTAGATAAAAAAAGGGATTAAAAAGGGATTAAATTAATTATTATAAACTTTCTATATCATATAGATATCTCGTGAATATTGAACAAAAGTGCCTGCTAACAGTAGCGCCTTTTCTTTAGAAAGTTATCCAGTTTATTCTTTTCAGTACATAACCCTGAGTTGTTCAAAGTTTTTTTCTAAGTAAGCTAGAAAGAAATATTTTGTTTCCTTAGACATTTAAACTTGCTTCTAGCGTATTTTTATCAGTAGAAAGTTCGCAGATATTCAAAACCATTTTTAACGACAGCTAAAAAAACAGAAATTAAAAAAATTATTACTCACGAAAATAGAAAACTGATGAAGACAACAATTTTTTAAATGTACATTATTTTCGATTTCCAAAATTTTTCTTTTTACAGCTTAAATTCGAACTAAATTAATAGAACCCAAAAAGAAAATCCAATTATTATTCAGATGAAAATTGAATTATTTTGCTGCAAATTCAACAATTTTGTTAAAAAGTCATCCTTTTTCGTTGAAAATCCAACTATTTTGGTAGAATGCCATCTTCGGTAGAAAATTCAAATATTTGGTTTCAATTTTTTTGTTGAAAATTCGTTGTTTTCGATAAATTTAACATTATATACATATTAAGAATTCATCTTAATTGGTTGAAAACTCAACTATTTTGTAGGAAATTCGTATTTTTGGCTTTAAAAATCCACAATTTGGTTGACATTTTTTTCCTTAATTTTTTGGATGAGAATTCAACTATTTTATTGAAAATTCGTATTTTTTAAATGAATTCAACTGCATTTAGTATAAAATTAAAATATTTCTTGGTTGAAATAACAATTATTATATTTTTTGTTAAGATTAATATTTTTTGGTTGTAAACTTAACTATTTTGGTACAAAATTTAACTATTTGGCTGAAAATTCACGTTTTTGGTGAAAATTCATAATTTTGGGTTAGAAATTCAACTATTTTGTAAAAAAATCGTCTTTTGGCTTGAAAATTCAACAACTTCATTGAAAATACGTCCTTTCTTATGAATTTAACATTTTTCGTTAAGAACTAATCTTTCTTAGTTGAAAACTAAACTGCTTAGCTAAAAGTTAAACAGTTTGTTAAAAATTAATTTTTTATCAAATGACTGGAAACTCTTTTTTTCGTTCAAAAATCAGCTGTTTGGTAGAAAATTCGCCCCCTTTGCTTGAATTCAACTATTTTTGATTAAAAATTTAAATCTTTTTGGATTCAAATATAAAATATTAAATTTGTTGTTGACAATTCCTCTTCTTTTTTTTGTTCGCAATTCAACTAGTTGGTTAAAAGTTTAACTAGTTAGTCAAAAATTCATTTTTTGTTGAAGATTTATTATTTTAGTTGAAAATTCATCTCTTTCGTTGAAAACTTTGGTTGAAATTGTACCTATTTTTTGTAAATTCGTCTATTTGGGTTGAAAATTCAACGATTTAGTTAAATTTTTGGCTTGATTTTTCGGTTGACTGTAAAATATTTTTTGGTTACAAAATCAACTGTTTTGCTGAATTTTTGCTTTTTTGGATGAATTAAACTATTTTTGAAAAAAAATTTGTATCTCTTTTGGATGAAAAATCAACTATTTTGGTAGAAAATTCAACTAAATGGTTAAAAATGAACTTTTTTGTTGAAAGTGAATATTTTCGTGTTGAAAATTCAAATGCTCTGAATAAATTTGATGAAAATTCTTTTTTTGTTGGTTAAAGTTGCAACACTTTAGTTAATTAGTTGAAAATTCATCTTCTTGGTTGCAAATGTTGAAAATCTTGTTGAAAATTCATCTTTTTGGGTTGAAAATTCAACTATTCGGTCAAAAATGAACTTTTTTGTTGATCATTCATATTTTCAAGTTCAAAATCAATTGTTTTGTAAAAAATCGTTTCTTTTTGGCTTGCAAATTCAACAATTTGGTTGAAAAATTATACCTTAAATTACTGAAAAATCTTCACTTCATTAAAAAATTAACTTTTTGTGGAAAATTTGCCTTTTTTGGTTGAATTCAACTATTTTTTATTTAAAATAAAAAAAAATTTCATTAAAATATCAAATATTACATTTTTTGTTGAGAATTAATTTTTTTGTACAAAATTCAACTACTAGGTTAAAAGTTGAACTACTTTGTCAAAAATGAATTTTTTTTAAGATTCCTCATTATAGTTGAAAATTCATCTCTTTGGGTTCTACTGTTTTGTAGAAAATTAGTTTTCTTGGCTTGAAAATTCAACAATTTGGTTCAGTTGTTTTTTCTTTCTTGACTAAAAATTTTTTTCGTTGAAAGAGCTATTATTTTATTAAATTTTTATTTACTCAAGATTTTATCACTGTAGTTGAAAATTAATCTCTTTGGTTACAAATTCGTATTCTTTCTTAGAACATTAATCATCTTAGTTGAAAATGCAACTGTGTGGTTAAAAATTCATCTACTTTGTAGAAAACGCAATATTTTTACTTGCAATTTCAGGAATTCAAAGCGTTTCAATCTGAATTTATTATAAAACCTACATTAATTTTATTTAGAAGAACTTATCCCCTTATTTTTGTGAAAAATCTCCCTAATTTCCCTGTGTTAAAAGCATTTTGACCTGTGAAGCCTTGAATTTTTGTTTATGTTTCTTAAAAAATGAATCTAAACTTTGATAAAACGAAGAGCAAAAGAGAATTTGACACAAAAAAAAGGGGACGGACTGTGAACCCTGAAATAAAGGAGGTACATAATCCAAAATAGTAATTTCAGTTATTCTTGAATTATTATTGAAAATATTAGTTACCCCGATTGCGTGTACTCTTGCATCAACATAGCAACTCGCTGAACAAGTTGAGCAGTTGGTATCGGCTCTTGATACACCAGATAGTACTGCTGTGCCATTTTACGTGCTTGCTTTACAAGCAAACGGTAATCCGGTCCCATTCCACTGTAGACCATGCCGATGTGCTTAGTAATCATCTCAACTTTGTTCACGCTGTGTTCATCATAAAGTATAGATTTATGTTTGTTTTCTGTTGCAAGGACGATCCCATTCGACGCCTTGATGCCAACGCTAGGAGCTCCAGCGGCCACTGCTGCGAGAGCATATTCGATCTGTACCAACTTCCCCGAAGGGCTGAAACAGAATTCCATATTCACTTGTTGAAATACAATACAATTTTTGTGGTATATTACAAGGTATGCAAAATGTTGAATTATTTATTTATATTATATTTATACATTTATAGTTGAATGTTCAACTAAAAAAGATGAATTTTCAACCAAGAAGATTAATTTCATAACAAAAAGACGAATTTTCAACAAAATGCATGATTTATCAACTAACAAAGATCAATTTTCAACCAAAAATTTATTAGATAAATTTTGAGTTAAAAAAGTTAATGTTCAACCAATGAGATGAATTTTAAACTAAAATGATGGAATATTCAACTGCAATAGTTAAATTTTCAGTTAGAAAAATTAATTGACAAAAAGAGCAACTCATTTTCAACTGAATAATTCAAGTTTTAACTGTCATAGTTCCATTTTCATTTTAAACAAATTTCAACTAAAAAAACGAACTTTCAACAAAATAGTTAAATTTTCAATTAAAAAAATGAATTTTTAACAAGAGTGGAATGTAACGAAAGGCTCATTTTCAAGAAACCAGTTAAATCCAGTAATGTAAAACTACTTTTACAAATAAAAAAACATTGTTAATTAATTTTATATTGAAAATGAAAAGAAAATTAAGCAGGCTCTAGAATAAATTCCCTGACTTGAAAAAAAAATCCCTGACATTTCCAGGCTTTTTCAGGTATATAAAAATGCCCTCACAATTTCAGGGTTTTCAGGTGATCAGACACCCTGATAAACCTTAATAATAATTTTAAACGTTTTTTTTTCACTTTCATGCTTAAAATTGAGTGCATATTTAAAATATAAACATAAAAAAGATATTTTCCTGAGATTAGTGAAAATGATGAAAAAAGTTTGATTTAAAAAATAATACCATACTATACTATTACTTTTTAGAATAAAAAAAAACACATTCTTATATAATTTTATATTAAAATATTTAAAAAATATTTAAGCACGCTCAAAAACTGTGCTGACATTTCCAGGTTTTTCCAGGTGTATAAATATTTCCTGAAAATTCTAAGTTTTCCAGGTGAGAGATAAATAGAAACCAAACAAGACGAGAAATTACTTTTGAGAAACGAAACTAGACTCTCGTACAAATTAAACATTCATCTTTTGTATCAAAAATTCAATTTTTTAGTTAAAAATGCATTTTCTTGGCTGAAGATTCATCATTTTAGTTGAAAATTCATTTGTTTGGTTAAAAGTTGAACCAATTTGTTAAAAATTTATGTATTTTGTTAAAAACTTATCTTTCTTGGTAGAAAATTGATCTTTTTGGATGAAAAATAATTTCTTCGGTGGAAAATTGAACTATTTTGTAGAAAATTCGTTTGTTCTTTTTAATTGTAAATTAATTTTGTTTCGTAGAGAATTTTGATGTTCGTTGTTGAACTGAAAGTTTAACTATTGTATTTTTTTTTGGTAAATCCATGTTTTTTTGTTAAAAATTCAACTATTTGGTAGGAAATTCATGTATTTTGATAAAAATTCTTCTTTTTTGGTAGAAAATTAATATTTTTGGTTTAGAATTTATCTTTTTGGATAGAAATCAATTTATTCGGTTGAATATTAAACTATTTGGTTAAAATCTAGTTTCTTTTTATTGAAAATGAATTTTTTTTAACTAAAAACTTAACTAGACCAGTTGGAAATTCAAATATTTGGTTTATACTTCATGTATTCTGTTTAAAATTCGTCCTTTTTGGTAGAAAATTAATCTTCTTCGTTGACAATTCAACTGTTTCAGTTAAAGATTTAACATTTTAATTACATTTTTTTATGAACTATTTTACTGAAAATTCGTCTTTGTTGGTTGAAGATTCATGTATTTTGTTAAGAAATCGTCCTTTTTATAGAAAGTTAATCTTCTTGGTTGAAAATTATTCTTTTTTGTTGAAAACTCAACTATACTTGGTTGAAAACTAAACTACTATATTCAAAATTAATTTTTTTGGTTGATTATTTATCATTTCAGTTGAAGATTCACAATTTTTTTTGACTCCTGACTGAAATATATTTCTTAGTTGGACATTCAACTATTGTTGAACATTCTTCTTTTTTGTTCAAAGTTCAACTACTTGGTTGAAAGTTAAACTCTTTTGACTAAAATTCATTTTTTTGTTGTTAAATATTCATAATTTTAATTGAAAATGTCTTCTCTTTGGTAGAAAATTGAAATATTTTGTTGAAAATTCTCTTTTTTTTTTGGTTAAAATTTTTATTTTTTACTAAAAATTTAACCAAGCATGTTGAAAATCCAACTATTTTGTTTATAATTTATGTATTTTGTTTTAAATTTATTCTTTTTTGTAGAAAATTTATCGACTTCGCAGAAAATTCATATTTTTTGTTGAAAATACAGCTATTCCAGTTAAGACTTATCATGTTAGTTGAAAATATATCTTCTTTTGTTCAAAATGTACTATTTCTTTGAAAATTCGCGTTGTTTGGTTACAAATTAATATTTTCAACTGAAAATTTAACTGTTCTAGTTTTTGTTGAAAATTCATGTATTTTGTTGAAATATCAAATTTTTTATAGAAAGTGAATCTTCTTCGTTAAAAGTTAATCTTTTTAGTCGAGAAGAAAATATTGAAGCATGCTCGAAAAAATTTCCTAAGATTTCCTAATTTTTCCAGGCATATAAAAATTCCCTGAAAATTGTACGTTTTCCAAGTGAATAGACACCTTCTATACATTTATTAACAAAAAAACATGTGTTACAAACATAAAAAGAAACCAAACAAGATGAGAAATTACTTTTGAGAAACGAAACTAGTCTCGTATAAATTGAAAATTCATCTTTTTCGGTAAGAAATTATTATTCTTGTTTGAAAATTCATCTTTTTGATTGAAAATTGAACTATTTTGTTAAGAAACGGTGTTTTTTTGTTGTTTGACATATTTTTTTAACGAAACTGAACTCTCAAACTTTAAAGGTATTCAAATTTAATCTATTTTAAATTTGAAGAAGTAAAAATCTTGATTCGGTAGAAAAACATAAACATTGTGGATAGGGCACGTACTTTAAAAATGCAGCTTTTGCTAAGAAAACTTTACACAAACTTTCACACAGATTGGAGTAAAACAATCATTTAAAATTAAAACCGGAATTTTTTCAAGCACAAAAAGTTTTAAATGTACACAATTAATCTTCCGATTAAAAAAATATTATTAGAAACCACTTTTCGAGTACTTTTTAATTTAGCAGCCGTTTTTTAGAAATATTTTTTGTAAAAGGAGGGGCCCTGATATTGTAAAGTTGCAGTGTTGTAAATGACGAGTCACTGTATGCACATCACAAACAAATACATATTTATATATGTTAGAGAAACGCCTCTGTACGTAATTTATAAAAAATAAAAAATATGAGTGAATTCTAAACAGAAAATGATTTTCCGCTCATTACTAAATCAATTACTTGTCTTTAATCAAAGAATGCAATGAGTTTATAGGTTAGCTTTCGTAAATCCCTTGTTTTGGAGCCAAATAATTGAATTATGATTATTTATTAGGCAAGTAAATTCATGAATGATACAATAACGAATTTTGTGTTAAAAAATAAATGTTAGAATTACCTGAATGTTGTTAAAGAAAAACTATAACGCTCAGATGCCATGACAATGACTTTTCAAGTCTCGAAAAACGAAACACCGCTGCCGCTCAAAGGCTAATCCACAAACAGCTACAGTAATTTCCATATACTTGCTCTAAACAAATTTTTGATTGGCTCATGTGGAATGTGATAACTAGCTTGTCCAAAATTTAACCAATAGAGGAATAGCGCTAGCTGTTCTAGTCAAAGTTCCGCGAAAATTCAAATTGGGTAAATAAATCTTTTTTTCTTTACTAATTTGTATGTCATTTAGTTTAAAAATAAAATTTTTATATTTTAATTAGTGGTTAGTTTTACATGCTTAGTTCTGTATTTCACAAATTCAACATTATTTGCTACTGAAAGAAAGTTTCAAAGTAGGAATTTTAATAATTTGTTCTATTTTTTCACATCAGAAAAGTGAATTTTCAACTAATAAAGATAAGCTTTTAACAAAGAATGGAAAAGTTAAATTTTGAACCAAAACGATGAATTATTAAACAAGAATAATTTTCGACTAAAAGGACGAATTTAAAATTTGAAAAAATAAATCTTCAACAAAATAGTTAAGTTTTCCAGAAAATATATGAATATTCAACCAAAAAAATTAATTTTCAAACAAGAAGAATAATTTTCTTAAAAAAAGTGAATTTTCAACCATATAGTTGAATTCTTAACTGAAAAATATAAATTTTTAAGCAAAAATAAAATAGTTACATTTTAAGTTAAATACAAAAATTCATTTAAAAAGAACAAATTTTCTACTATGAAGAAATAAATTTTGAAATAAAAAAGAACCATATTCAATAAAATATAAGTTAAATAATAGTTGAATTTTTAGTTAAAAAATTAATTTTAAACAAAAAAACTAGTTTTCAACAAAATAATTAATTTTCTAACAAAAAAGTCGAATTTCCAATAAAATACGTGAAATTTCCACCAAATACATAGTTGAATATTAAACTAAAAAAGATAAATTTTCAACCACAAATGGTATATTTACTTTTTCAATTAAAAACATTAATTTTCAATAAGAAAAAAAACGGATTTTTAAACAGAAGATGAATTTTCAATCAAGAAGTATAATTGCCTACTAAAAAGACAATTTTTAAATAAAATACATAAATTTTTAACCAAATAGTTGAATTTTGAACTTTAAAAATTAATCAGAAATGCAATAGTGTTAAAATTCCATTTGAAAAAATAATTTCAAACAAAAAAAAACTATATTTCAACAAAAAAGATGAATTTTTAAAGAACTTTCAACTAAAAAAGTAGAACTTTAACTAACAAAGATCAATTTTAAATCAAAAATAGAATATTTAAATTTTCAATAAGAATTTAAAAAAAACGGATTTTCAAACAGAAGATGAATTTTCAACTAAGAAGTATAATTGCCTACTCAAAAAGACGATTTTTAAATAAAATAAATACATTTTTAACCGAATAGTTGAATTTTCAACTAAAAAAATTTCAAACAAAAATGGAATAGTTAAAATTCCATTTTAAAAAATAATTTCAAAACAAAAAACCAGTTTTAAACAAAAAAGATGAATTTTTAAGGAAAAAGAATTTTTTCCCCGAGAAGAAGACGAATTTTGAACAAAATGGAATAGTTAAAATTCCATTAAAAAAAAATAATTTCAAACAAACAAAAAAGAAACGAATTTTTTCAAACAATAAAAGATGCATTTTTCAAACAAAAACATGAATTTTTAAGGAAAAAGAATTTTTTCCGAGAAGAAGACGATTTTTTAACAAAATAGTTACATATTCAAGCAAGATGAAATTTCAAACAAGAAGAATAATGTTCTACCAAAGAATATAAATTTTTAACAAAATACAAGAACTTGAAACTAAAAAAGATAAATTTTCAAGAAAAAAAAGTAGAATTTTCAATAAAATACGTGCATTTTTTACCAAATACTTGAACTCAAACTGAAAAAGATAAATTTTAAATCAAAAATAGAATATTTAAATTTTCAAATAAAAATATTTATTTTCAATAAGAAAAAACGGATTTTCAACCAAGAAGTATAATTGCCTACTAAAAAAGACGATTTTTCAATAAAATACATACATTTTTAACCAAATAGTTGAATTTTAAACTTAAATTTAAAAAAAATACAATAGTTAAAATTCCATTTTAAAAAATAATTTCAGACAAAAAAAAACAATTTTGAACAAAAAAGATAAATTTTTAAGTAGGAAGAATAATTTTTCCCAGAAGAAGACAAATTTTTAACAAAATAGTTACATTTTCAACCAAGATGAACTTTCAAACAAAGACGAATTTTCAACATAATACATGAATTTTCAACTAAAGAAATGAATTTTTCACAAAATTGGTGAATCTTCAAGAAATAAAAATTAATATTCAACAAAACAGTTCGATATTCAACCAAACAGTTGAATTTTTAACCAAAAATTTGAATTCTCGGCGAAGAAGATTAATTTTCTACCAAAAAACACGAATTTTGAACAAAATTGATGTATTTTCAACTAAAATGAGGAAGTTTTAACAACAAAAATGAATTTTCTACCAAAAAAGACGAATTTTCAACAAAATACATGAATTTTCAACCGAAGAAACGAATTTTTCACTAAATCCATGAATGTTCAACAAATAAAAATGAATTTTCAACATTTAACCAAATAGTTGAATTTTCAACCAAAAATAGGAATTTTCAACATAATACATGAATTTTCAACCAAAGAGATGAATTTTTAACTAAATTCCTGAATCTTCAACAAATAAAAATAAATTTTTACAAAAGAAGATTAATTTTCTACCAAAAATTACGAATTTTCTACAAAATTCATGAATTTTCAACTAAAATGAAGAAGTCTTAACAAGAACAAATGAATTTTCTACCAAAAAAGGCGACTTTTCAACAAAATGCATGAATTTTCAACTAAATTGATGAATTCTCAAAGAATAAAAATGCATTTTCAACAAAGAAGATTAATTTTCTACTAAAAATTATGAATTTTCAACTAAAATGAGGAAGTTTTAACAACAAAAAATGAATTTTCTACCAAAAAATACGAATTTTCAATAAAATACATAAATTTTTAACCAAAGAAATGAATTTTCCACTAAATTGATGAATCTTCAACAAATAAAAATGAATTTTCAACAAAATACTTGAATTTTCTACCCAAAAAGATGAATTTTCAACAAAATAAATGAATTTTCAACTAAAATGGGGAATTTTTACCAATAAAAAATTAATTTTCTACTAAAAAAGGCGACTTTTCATCAAAATGCATGAATTTTCAACCAAAGATGAATTTTCAACTAAATTGATGAATTCTCAAAAAATAAAAATACATTTTCAACAAAGAAGATTAATTTTCTGCTAAAAGTTACGAATTTTCAACTAAAATGAGGATATTTTAACAACAAAAAATGAATTTTCTACCAAAAAATACGAATTTTCAACAAAATAAATGGATTTTCAACCAAAGAAACGAATTTTTCACTAAATCCATGAATGTTCAACAAATAAAAATGAATTTTCAACAAAGAAGATTAATTTTCTACCAAAAATTACGAATTTTCAACTAAATTAATGAACTTTCAACTAAAATGAAGAAGTTTTAACAACGAAAAATAAATTTTCTACCAAAAAAGACGAATTTTCAACAAAATACATGAATTTTCCATTAAATTGATGAATCTTCAACAAATAGAAATGAATTTTCAACAAAGAAGATTAATTTTCTACCAAAAAAAGAACGAATTTTCAACAAAATGAATGAATTTTCAACTAAAATGAAGAAGTTTTAACAAGAAAAAATGAGTTTTCTAGCAAAAAAGACGAATCTTCAACAAAATACATGAATTTTCCACTAAATTGATGAATCTTCAACAAATAAAAATAAATTTTCAACAAGAGAATTCAAAATTCAACCAAATAGTTGAATGTTCAACCAAAAATATGATTTTTCGACGAAGAAGATTAATTTTCTACAAAAAAACACGATTTTTCAACAAAATTGATGTATTTTCAACTAAAATGAGAAAGTTTTAAAAACAAAAAATTAATTTTCAACAAAGAAGATTAATTTTCTATCAAAAAACACGACTTTTCAATAAAATACATGAATTTTCAACTAAATTGAAGAATCTTTAACAAATAAAAATGAATTTTCAACCAAAGAGGACAAAATTTAACCAAATAGTTAAATTTTCAACCAAAAATATGAATTTTCGACGAAGAAGATTAATTCTCTACCAAAAAACCCGAATTTTCAACTAAATTAATGAATTTTGAACTAAAATGAGGAAGTTTTAACAAAAAAAAAAAAAAATTTCTACCAAAAAAGACGAATTTTCAACAAAATACATGATTTTTCAACCAAATTGATGAATCTTCAACGAATAAAAATGAATTTTCAACAAAGTAGTCAAATACAGTACTATAAATCTACTTTTGCAAATCAGTAATCATTGTTATTCCATTTTACATTGCAATTTACAAAAAACAAGCACGCTATCGAAAAAATTCCCTGACAAATCCAGGTTTTTCAGGTAGGGCAGACACCCTGTTTATAATCCGAAAGGAGGTAAGAGAAGGAATGTAAAAGAGGGATTGAAGATAAAGGAAAAATGGAATATTTCATTCATCTTTTTGAACTTTAAAAATTATTTTGATCAGGATACTCACCAAAGAGGGTTTGAAAGGAGGTTCCAGCTTGCGAGAAATCACATCTTGCCAGTTGATGTGCATGAAGAAATTGTGTTTCATTATTTGCTCTGCATCTTCCGGTCCAGAGCCTAACCTTTGAATAACTTGTCTCTGTAGAAAAATAAAAAAATAAAATAAACACACATGACTTGTTTTTTATATAAATTATTTATATAGCAGGCCTCGGACTCACTTGAGAGATCAAAAATAGTGTAAATAGTGTCAAAAATTAAAAAAAATGTGTCAAAATAGTGTCATAAAATTTGTCGAGTATTAAAAATGAAGTTTAATGTTTATTTTAAATGTTTTTCTTCAGAATTTGAGGAAGTTTGGTGTTTTAAGATGAATTTGATAAATAAATTTAATAATCAACAAAAGAAATGAATTTTCAACCTAAAAGATAATTCAACCAAAAAAGGTTATTTTTTTACAAACTACATACATTTTGAACCAAGTATTTTAATTTTTAATGGTATTTTCAACCTAATAGTTAAATTTTTGTTCAAAGAAGCTAAATTTTCAACCAATAATGGAATTTTAAATTTTCATATTTATTTATTTAAATTTTTAAAACACGACTTTTCAACAAAATATATGAATTTTCAACCAAAGAGATCAAAATTTAAACAAATAGTTGAATTTTCAACCAAAAATATGAATTTTCAACTAAATTCATGAATTTTTAAATAAAATGAGGAAGTTTTAACAACAAAAAAATGAATTTTCTATCGAAAGACGAATTTTCAACAAAATACATGAATTTTCAAATAAATTTTTCTACCAAAGACACATGCATTTTCAACTAAAAAAGATAAATTTTTAATTAATTAATTTGATTAAATTTTTCTTGTTTATTTTTTATTTAATTTCGGCTTCAATTCAGGATTCTATTTTTTGTTGAAAATTTGATTTTTTTTTTTAGTTGGAAATTAATCTATTTTGTTGAAATTTTGTCTTTTTGTTTGGTTATCATTATTGATTGAAAATTCATATATTTTGTTTGTTTCTATGAATTAAAAAAAAACACTCATAAAAATAAAAAAATTGATTTTACATTTCTATTTTACCGAATGAAGGGAATGCACATTTCTACAATGCTGAAGTCGCTAATGTAGATCGCTACCCTAGCATCGGTCGGTAATGTAGGTTACCTAAATCAACAATTTTGTCGAAAATTCATGTATTTTATTAAAAATTAATCTTTTCTGGTAGAAAATTAATCTTTTTGGTTCGAAACCAGTTTTAGTTTTATTATGTTTATTATTATTTTATTATTATTAGATAAATTATTAAAATAAATAATTATTAAATAAAAATTATCCAAATTCCTATTTATTTATCGCAGGATTCAGTCTTTCCCCTTTTTCTTATTTTTCCACTTGAATTCGAACTTAATTAATAGAACCTAATAAGATAATCCAACTATTTTTGGTTTAAAGTTCATTTTTTTTTTTTTTTTTTGAAAAGTCTACTATTAAATTTTTCGTTAAGAATTCATATTTTTTAATTTACAAATTTTATTCTTTGGTTCAAAATTTAATTACTTTGTTGAAAATTCAACAGTTTGATTAAAGTTTTCTTTCTTTAAATTTTTTTAAATTGAAAATTCAACTATTTTATTTATTTTTTTGTTAAAAATGCAACTGTCCCGTTAAAAATTGATCTGTTTCGGTTGAAAATTAAGTTTTTTGTTTAAAATCACATTTTCGGGTTAAAAATGAAGTTTTTTGTTGAAAATTCACATTTTAGGGTTAAAAATTAAACTGCTTTGTAAAAAATTCGAATTTTTGACTCGAAAATTAAACAATTTGGTACAAAATTTAATTATTTGCTTGGAAATTGATGTATTTTGTTGAAAATTCGTCTCTTTTTGAAGAAAATAAATTTTGTGGTTAAAAATCAAATTGTTTAGTTGAAAATAATCTCTTTTAGGAGAGGATTCAAGTATTTTGTTAAAAATTTGGCTTTTTTGTTTGAATCGAACTATTTTTTATTTAAAATTAATTTTTTTTTCATTGAAATATCAACTATTACATTTTTCGTTGAAAATTCATCTTTTTACAGTAAAAATTCTACTCCTTGGTTGAAGTTGAACTACTTTCTTAAAAATTATTTTTTTTTTTTTGGTTGAAAATTTACAAGTTTATTTTAAAAACTTTTTTTTGTTGGTTAAAAATGATTTTTTTTTACTGAAAATTCAACTACGTATTTTGTTGAACATTCAATCAAATGGTTGTAAAATAACTTTTTTGTTAAAAATTCATATTTTTTGGTTAAAAATGCAACTCACCGTTTAAAAATTGATCTGTTTCGTTTAAAAATTAACTTTTTTGTTGAAAATTCACATTTTCGGGTTAAAAATTAAACTGCTTTGTAAAAAATTCGTATTTTCGGCTGGAAAATTAAACAACTTGGTAAAAAATTTAACTATTTGATTGAAAATTGATGTATTTTGTTGAAAATTCATCTTTTTGGAAGAAAATCAAATTGCTTAGTTGAAAATAATCTGTTTGAGAAGAGGATTCAAGTATTTTGTTAAAAATTAGCTTTTTTGTTTAAGTCCAACTGTTTTTTATTTTAAATTAAAATCTTTTTGAAATATCAACTATTACATTTTTCTTTCTTTTTAGATTAAAAATTCAACTGCTTGGTTGAAATTTAAACTACTTTCCTAAAAATTATTATTTTTTTCTTGATTGAAGATTTATAATTTTATTTAAAAAACTTGTCGTTTGTTTCTTAAAAATGATGTTTTTTAACTGAAAATTTAACTAGTTTGTTGAAAATTCAACCAATTGATTGTAAAATAAATTATTTGTTGCAAATTCTTATATTCGGGTTAGAAATGCAACTATTTTTATAGAAAAATCGTCTTTTTCATTAAAAAATTTCACAATTTGTTATAAAATTAAACAGTTTTGTAGAAAAATCTTTTTTTTTTAATGGAAAATTAATTCTCCTTAATAAAAATTAAACTACATCATGTTTAGTAAAAAAGTTATCTTTTTAGCTTAAAAATTCCACTATTTAGTTCAAAATTTTTAGAAACGAAAAATATTTAGTTGAAAATTTATGTAATTTGTTGAAAATTCGTCTTTTTTATTATATTCAACTTTTTGATTTAACATTAAAATCTGTTGTGGTTTAAATATGAACTATTACATTTTTTGGTGAAAATTCAACTATTGTGTAGAGAATTCTCTTTTGTAGAGAATTCTCTCTGGCTTGAAAATTCAACTGTTTTGTGGAAAATTTATGTAATTTGTTGATAATTCATCTTGTTGGTTGAAAATTTAACTATCTGGTTGCAAATTCAGCTGTTTTGTGAAAAGCTCATATTTTTTACTTGAAAATTCATCATTTTGGACGGCCCCAATCAGCCATTGAGACAATTTATAGCCAATTAGCAAATAAGTTGAAAAATATATTTTTTTCAAAGTAAAGAAATAGTGGAATTAGCAGACAATTGTGAGAAAATAGTGTCTAGTGTAATTTTGTTCGAAATATTAGTAAAATAGTGTAATCGTTCAAAACAAGTGTAAAATAGTGTCAATAGTGTGGTGAGTCCGAGGCCTGAATATATTATAATTGAATATGAAATACGTTTTCTGCAAAAATTGCAGACCCTAAAGCCAAAATTCAACTTCGAGAATGCAAAATTAAACTATTTATGCACTAAACCGTCCTCCTCAACTGGATAAGGTTATTATTGAACTGCTAATAGGTCACCATGGCATGTCTCCATGACAACCCACTACGAGAATAACCCAAACGTGAAACTTTACATTTTTACGGCTTCGTAGCCCCGGACGGAAACCTTATAGTTCCTTTCGTGTGTCCATCCGACCATTGTACTTTTTTGAAAGGAGGGGAAGTATGGAAAGGGGATGTTTGAACGACTTTTTAACATTTTTCCAGAAAAATAATTTAAACATATTATATTTAAACAAAAAATTTGAAATTTTTTTAAATATAAATTTTATTTTAAGATTGTATTAAGACATAATTGAATAGTTGCAGTACATAACCAGATAACCAACAAAATCGGAATTTTTCAGGAGAGAGAAATAACATTCTGTAAAATCGAAATCACGATTTAAAGATAAAATCAAAATTTACTCCCGAGCTGAAGTATTTCTAAATTGATGCCAAAAAAAGTATGATTAAAAAATATTATCCAGCTTCGAGAAATAGAATGTGGAAATATACAGTCTCAAAGTGACAAGAACCTAAAATTCGAACAGGCTTGATTGCAAATTACGATAAACAGTGCAATTTTCAGTTGACACAGAAAATAAAATCTTACTCCCGAGATATTGATTTCTTAAATTGGGAGAAAATGAGGTTGATTAGAAAAAGTTAACCAGTTTGGGAGTAAATTATTCAAGAATTTGGAGGTTGAAATTTTATGATTTTTAACAATCATCTTTAGATAGATTGATTGGTACTTTGGTGCTGAAAAAAGTTGCAAATAATTTTATTTAAGGACTTTTTCTTTGAAAAAAAGAAGTATTTTATTATTTTACTGCATTTACAAATTTTTAGGAAGAGGAAATTGGTCAGAAAATGGTTTAACAAAAGGTAAGAGATTAGGCCAATCTTTTTAATACTATATTAAAAATGAGCTTTTGAAAAAATCGTTTTAAAACAACATGTATTTGATTTTTTAAGATTTTTTAATACAAAAAGTCGATTATCGAAAAAAATGTTGGTTATCTAGTTCTGTACTACAACCCTTCAATTAACACCTTAAATAGGCTTTTCTTAACTGGAATAGTCGAATTTTAAATTAAAAACATGAATTTACCACCAAGAAAATTAATTTTCCACAAAAAAAGACGAAGTTTCAAGAAAATACATGAATTTTCAAGAAAAGATTCATTTTCAAACAAACATTAAATAGTTAAAATTTCAGTTTAAAAGATTAATTTTCAATCAAAAAGGATGACTTTTGAACAAAATTGTTGGATTTTCAACAAAATCATTAAACTTTTAAACAAATAATTAAACGTTCAATAGAATAATATAATTTTTAAACAAAATATGTGAATTCTCAACCAAAAATAGCTGGATTTTCTTGTTGCATTCTATTAATTCAGATATAATTTCTGTTGAAAAAATTGATGAGAATATGGAATCGAAATCTATCTACCAAGAAAAATACATTTTTTTAAAGTCAAACATGAACACTTTTCAATTCTGTTATTTTCATGCGATGACTAAAAAACCTTTTTTGGTTGAAAAACAAAACAATTTTGTTGAAAATTTGTCTTTTTTTGGATGAATTAAACTATTTTGATTTAAAATTAAAATCTTTTTGGGTCGAAGTATCAACTATTAAATTTTTTATAGAGAATTCATCTTTCACGTTTGAAAATTTGTTTAATACGTTAAAAAGTTCATTATTTTATACAAAAATCAACAATTTTGTTAAAAATGTAACATTTTTGGTTGAAATTCAACTGTTTTGTAGGAAATTCGCATTTTTGGCTTGAAAATTAATTTTTTTTTTTGGTTGAGAATCCAACTTGAAACGTTTAAAATGGAATTGAATATGTAGTACAAACATTAATTTTATTAAAAATAAATTATTCCCATATTTTCCTGATGTCCTTCAACTCTACAAAATTAACAAACAAATCGTTTCGGAAAAAAATTTGAAATTGGTATCATCAAAAAGAATCTCTTTCAAAGCGTCTTGTTATCTAATATCTTGAATTTTTGTTTTTGATTCTTTAAAAATGAGTCGTAATCTTGTGGGGGGAGTGGAAAATTGGGTCAAAATTCTCGATTGTAGGTGTGTTAGTTTTTTTTTTAATTTAAGAGGGAAAAGGGGATTAGGTAAAGAAGATTCATAATTAAGCACTAAGACATTTCTACAACAGATCTTTACTTCTAGAAATAAAATAAAATATGATTACTGGCGTTCCCATTAACACGACAAAATCATGGGTAGATTTGGAAAGGTGATAAGAAAGGTAATCAGGAGATTTTTTACGAAGATAGGGAAATATATTCTTTTAAGTAAAATTAAAGTGGGTACTATATTGAATTTAATTTAAAACGCTTCAAATTCATAACTTTTAAAGTAAAAATATTAGATTTTTACAAGATAGATGAATTTTTAACCAAATAGTTGAATTTCCAACCAAAAAGATGGATTTTTTTTTACAAAAAAAGACGAATTTTTAACCAAATAGTGGAATTTTCAAGCAAAAACATGAATTTGCAATCAAGAAGATGAATTTTCCACAAAAAAAGACGAAGTTTCAAGAAAATACACGAAGTTTCAACGAGAAAAGATAAATTTTCAGCCGAACGTTAAATAGTTAAATTTGCATAAAAAAAAAAGAATTTTCAACCAAAAAGATAAATTTTCAACTAAAATGACGAATCTTCAACAAAAGACTTTAACTTTTAACCAGGTAATCGAATTTCAAATAAAAAAGATGGATTTTCAATTAAAATTATGAATCTTTAACTGAAATAATTGAATTTTACACCAAAAAGATGAATTTTCAACTAAAATTATAAATCTTCAACTGGAATAGTGGAATTTTAAACGAAAAAAAATGTATTTTCAACTGAAATGGTGAACCTTTAACTGGAAAGTTGAATTTTCAACGAAAAACATCAATTTTCAGTCAAGAAGATTATATTTTTTAACAAAAACGACGCATTTTCAACAAAAGACATGAATTTTCAACTAATGAAGATCAATTTCCAACCAAACCTTGAATAGTTAAATTTTCAGCTAAAAAAATTAATGACTAACCAAAAAAGAATAGTTTGAAAACAAAATATTTGAAGTTTCAAGTGGATTAGTTAACAAACAAAAAAACTGTCGACAAAATAGTTAATTTTTCAATTAAAGACATGAGTTTTCAATTAAAATGATGAATCTTCAAAAACAAAAATGAATGTTCAACAAAAAAATTTAACTTTCAACCGTACTTGAATTTTCAAAATGTACTCGTTGATATTTCAACCAAAAAGGTTTCAATTTTAAATAAAAAACAGTTGAATTTTCAACTAAAAAAGATTCTTCAGTCAAGAGAAAAAAAATTGCATCCAAGCTCTTCGATTTTCAAACAACAAGATAAATTTTAAGCCAAGAAAATTAGTTTTCAACCAAAAAAGACGAATTCTTAACAAAATACATGAATTTTCAAACAAATACTTGAAGCTTTACCGAAAAAGATCAATTTTCAAACAAAAATGGAATAGTTGAATTTTCCGTTAAAAAAATTAATTTCCAACAAAAAAAAAAAGAAAGAATTTTTATCAAAATAGTTAAATACAGTAATATAAAGCTACTTTTATGATTAAAAATTCATTGCTATTTAATTTTTATTACAGTTAAAAAAAATTTAAGCACATGCTAGAAAAAATTTCCTGACATTAAAAAAAATTCCCTGCCATTTCCAGGTTTCCCAGATGAATTATAGATAGAGCTATAGAAAAAATTTTCATCCAAACTGTTGAATTTTCAAGCAACACGATGATATTTCAGCCAAGAAAATTATTTGCAAATCAAAAAGGACAAATTTTTAAGAAATACCTGAATTTTCGACCAAATATTTGAAGTTTTACCGAAAAAGATTAATTTCTAACAAAAAAAGACTTTTAAACAAGACATTTAAATACAGTAATATAAAGATACTTTTACGAATGAAATCCCATTGTTATTTAATTTTTATTACTGTTAAAAAAATTTAAGCACGCACTCGAAAAAATTTCCTGACATTAAAAAAAATTCCCTGCCATTTCCAGGTTTTACATATGAGTTATAGATAAAGTTATAGAAAAAAATTTCATCCAAACTATTGAATTTTCAAGCAACAAGATGAATTTTCAGCCAAGAAAATTAGTATTCAACCAGAAAGGACAAATTTTCAACAAAATACATGAATTTTCGACCAAATACTTGAAGTTTCACCGAAAAATATTAATTTCTAACAAAAAAAGACTTTTGAACAAGACATTTAAATATAGTAATATAAAGATACTTTTACAAATGAAAACCCATTGTTATTTAATTTTTATTACAGTTAAAAAAAATTTTAAGCACGCGCTAGACAAAATTTTCTGCCATTAAAAATAATTCCCTTACATTTCCAGGTTTTACATATGCGTTATAGATAAAGTTATAGAAAAATTTTTCATCCAAACTGTTGAATTTTCAAGCAACAAGATGAAATTTCAGCCAAGAAAATTATTTTCCAATCAAAAAGGACAAATTTTTAAGAAATACCTGAATTTTCGACCAAATACTTGAACTTTCACCAAAAAAGATTAATTTCTAACAAAAAAAGACTTTTAAACAAGAAATTTAAATACAGTAATATAAAGATACTTTTACGAATGAAAACCCATTGTTATTTAATTTTTTTTACAGTTAAAAAAAATTTTAAGCACGCGCTAGAAAAAATTTCCTGACATTAAAAAAAAATCCCCTAACATTTCCAGGTTTTACATATGAGTTATCGATAAAGTTATAGAAAAAAATTGTATCCAAACTGTTGAATTTTCAAACAACAAGATGAATTTTCAGCCAAGAAAAATAGTTTTCAACCAAAAAGGACAAATTTTCAACAAAATACATGAATTTTCGACCAAATACTTGAAGTTTTCCCGAAAAAGATCAATTTTTGACCAAAAATAGAATAGTTAAATTTTCCGTTAAAAAAATTAAACAAAATTTCCTGACATTTCCAGGTTTTCCAGATGAGGTATCGACACCCTCTCAAGGGCATTCCAAAATCTTGGATTTTACTCATTACATCTTCCTCCTTGAGACTGGACTTTGAAAAATGTCAGAAAATAGCCAAACGAAAAATAAATTCACCCTCATTTCACGGTTCCCCGGTGGAGTGACCACCGCGAAAAACGCTAAACAGGAAAAATCAGTGATAAAAAGAAGAAAACTTGGAATATCTTACCTGAGACCAACCATGTTGGAATAATTCTCCTGACCCAGTGCCATCAAGTCGGCAAGATATTTAATGTTGTTGGGATTGTTGAATCCAGTGCTGTTCTCCAGGACAGATTCAAAACTTTTTCCCTTGTTCTCCGTCGCTTTCCTAGATCATAAAACGAGACAAGAGTTATCATCTAGAATTTACTTGATTGATTGATTGATTGATTGCTTCACGAAACGGACCGAAGCTGCTTAGCTAAGAGTTTCATTAGATCTGTTATCTTATACACAAAGAAAGAGACTCTCCTTCGTAACATTCCATTTTCAAGACCACAACACAATAATTTTGTGTAATAATTCAATCAATTCGTCGCTCTTCTTCGTCTTTTCCTCTTTTTCGTCTCTCAACAATTTTTGTCTGTCAGGTAAATCTCCCATATTTTGAACCATATTCCAAAAGATTCAATTCAATTTTTCCAATCAAGAGACGATGATACTGCGGTCTATCCAAGCCTGTTGTCATACCCTTAGCAAGCAGCTCGATTCGAGTATTAGGTAAACAGAACTCTCACCTTTCGCATAAACCGCAAAGAAGCGCATACATATTTTTTAGATTCATTTTTATTATCGTAATTATCATAGACTTTCTCTCAATTTTCTCATTTTTCTCAATACAAAGCGCCACAGCTTATCATCAGATGGTCTTTTTAAGTATTGGGTGCAATAAAATAAATTGCACAGCCCTAGAATATATTCGGGCCATGTATATTGTACATAAATACACTATTTATCATCCAAGTTGACCAAAAAATTTCATTAGATGTAGCAGTTTCTTTCGCTTGTTTTGCGCATTCTGGTGTCAAATAAACACCATTTTTATCTGACAATATCAGCTGTAAGTTCAAACGATTAATTAATTATTATGCAAAGCGCAACTCCCTCGAGGTTTAAGTGATACATGTCGAGGAGTAACAAATTCGCGTTGCCTGGTCTCTACAATTCGAAATACCTCAAAATAAAATACCTTTTTGCTTCTAGATCGGATTATATTTCTTTCAAGTACACATTCCGAGACCAAGCAACTGAATTTATTGCTTTACCTACCGTCTAGTGGCATGAACGCAAAATCTCACTTGGTCTGGTCATTGCTCATTGGTCTTATTTTCTCCTCTACTTCATTCATTCAATCATTATAACGCAAACGTGGATAAAACTGAGCAAAACGTATCCACAATCAATGGTCACGATTCAAATCGTTTGTAATTCATTTTTTTTTTTTAGTTCATCATCATAAGGAGTATCAACTTTTATGTTAGAGAGAGTCTCTGGCACCTAAATTCATAAAAATGTGTGAGAGGAACAAAAACCGATTTATTTCGTGTTAGTATCGATCGACATACAGGACTCGGATCGACCAGAAAACTTTTAAAAAGTCGTATTAGTCGCATAAAATTATAAGGTCGCATGGAATTTCGAAAAAAGTACACAAAGAGTAATAACTTTATTTGTTTGGGAATATAGAGTACATAATTCTAATTGGATTTCAAATATTCTTCGTACAATTTAAATAAACTCTAAAGTTAATTTTGAATTTCAGGAACATTCATTTTTAACATTTGAAATTTGAAATTACCCTATAATCAAGGCTTTAAATTTGAAACTGTATAATTTGAATAATTCAGATTTCAGAGCCCAGAATGCTATCAAAACAGGTGAATTTTCAACCATAAAGACGAATTTTTAACAAAAGAGTTGAGTTTTTCAGTTAAAAAAGTCGAATAGTTTAAAAAAAAGTTTACTTTTAAAATCGACAGATTAATTTTCAGTCAAATGATGGAATTTAAAAAGTAACAATAATTTCCAACCAAAAAGTTGTATTTACAATCAAATAGATGAAAACTTTCAAGCAAAAGAGACGAATTTTTAACAACGTAATTGAAGTTTTAGCCAAATTGTTAAATTTTCAACCTACAGAGATGAATTTTCAATCAAATGGAAGAATTTTCAAACAAAAAAAGTTAAACTTCAACCAAATAGTTGAAATTTCAACAAAAAAATAATTTTCAACGAAGAAAGATGAATTTTCATTCCGAAAAAGACGAATTTTTTCAAAGGCAGCTGGATTTTCAATGAAAAGTTAATTTTCAACGAAAATGAATTTGCAAATAATTGAATTTTTAAACCAAAAAGACGAATTTTTTAAAAGACAGTAAATCGACCTGAAAAGTTGAATTTGCAACAAAAAAAGATGCTTTTCAACCAAATAAATAAATTTTAAAAAAAATTGATTTTCAAGCAAGAAGACAATTTTTTAGGAGACTTGAATTTTCAAAAAAAAAAATAATTTTCAACCAAGAAATATTTATTCTCAAATCATTGAATTTTCAAGCCAAAAAGACGAATTTGTTGAAAGACAGTTAAATTATACATCTGAAAAGTTGAATTTTCAATAAAAAAGATCATTTTCAATGAAGAAATATGCATTTTCAACCAAATAGTTCACTTTAAAAAAAATTTGATTTTCAAGCAAAAAGACGAATTTTTTAGAAGACAGTTCTATTTTCAAAAAGTTAATTTTCAACCAAGATAGATGACCTTTCTACCATAAAAGATGAATTTTAAAATCCATAAGGACAAATTTTCTATCAAAAAAGACGAATGTTCCAAAAAAGATTAATTTTGAATAAAATAATTCAATTTTCAACCAAACGCTAGAATTTTCAAGTTAAAAGATTAATTTTTTAGAAGACAGTTAAATTATCAGCCTGCAAAGTTGAATTTTCAACAAATAGATCGTTTTCAACCAAGAAAGATGGATTTTTAACCAAATCGCTGATTTTTCATGCCAAAAAACGATTTTTTTAAAACTGCAAAATTGAATTTTCAACTAATAGATCGTTTTCAACCAAAAACGATGAATTTTTAACCAAATGGTTGAATTTTCGTGCCAAAAATACGAATTTTGTAGAAAATAGTTGAATTATCAGCTTTCAAAGTTGAATTTTAAATAAATAGATCATTTCCAATCAGGAAAGATAAATTTTTAACCAAGTGGTTGAATTTTCATGTCTACAAGACGATTATTATAGAAAATAGTTAAATTTTCAACATAAAAGTTAAGTTTCAACCAAGAAATATGAATTTTCAATAAAAAATATGAATTTTCTACCATAAAACAGGAATTTTCAATCGAAAAGGATGAATTTTCTCTCCCAAAAAGCGAATGTTCAACAAAACAGTTAAACTTTCGACCACAAACGATGAATTTTGAACAAAATAATTAATTTTCAATCAGTCGAATTTTTCACCGAAAATAATGAACTTTCAACAAAAAATGGTGGTACTTTCATATTGAATTTATTTTTATTTTTTTCGTAATTAAAACTTTAGTAATTTAGTTCGCATTTAGGCGAAAAAACGAGAAAAAGCGAGTGTCTTGAAAGCAGGACGAAAAAAGAACAATTTCTTTTTAAAAATAGGGAAAAGGGAGAATAGGGAGTGTGAAAACTGTAATTAAATTTGAAATTAATCGACTTTAAAATGCCCAGCTGATAAGGCTTGCAATTTGAAAAAATTAAAACTGTCAATCCAGATTCAGGAAATTAGAAATCGTTCAATTGCAAACGATATTAATTTAATATTTTCAAAGTAAACAGCTTTAATGACAAATTATTCAATATTAAATCTTCTCAATTAAAATGGTAAAATTATTTTAACTTTTGAATTTCAATTATCATTTAAAGTATGATTGTGATTAAAATTGAAACAAAGTATAGCAAATAAAATTTCGAAAAAGCCGCAAGATCCGAGCCCTGGACATACTAACGCTCATCCTCTCCTTGAATCTCACCCCTCAGAGAATACAATAACCCTCCCTATTTCTGAATTATCCCATACTCAAATTTTATGGTTAACATAAATAATAAGGTTTCCAAATAAGAGAATCAAATTCCAACAAGTCGAGTAGCATATTCAATTATAAATGCAAGTGATCAACACTTCTACAATCACATGAGTAAAAAGAGTTCAATGCGTGACCTGATTTTCGAAAGAGCTGCTTCAAGTGAACTTCGATCTGAGCTGGAACTTGATTCTATGATTGGTGGAAGTTCAGGGATAGTCAGATACTCACTTGTAAGCGCTAGGAAGTTCATCGTTGTCCACAAGGCCCAGAGGCGGATGTGGAGCTTGACCTTCACGAGGAGTTACGTTCATGGCTGCAACAACTCGTTCAGCCTCAACGTTTACCTCCGTCACGCAGACACAGACCATATCGTTGACCACGTACTCTCGAGTCACCTCCTTCTTGTCCACTGCCGGCACGGTTGCCGTGTTCAATATCAAGGCCTGCCAAGTGTAAAAGAACCAAAATTTAACAGGCCTCACACCATTGAGCGTCTCTTCAAACAAATTCCAGGACTTTTCCAGGACAAAAAATACATTTTTCCCGGTACCTTTCTTCTACAGTGACAGGGTGTCGAGCGGTTATTGAGAACGAAATTCAAGGTCTTTTCCAGGTTTTCCAGTTCAAGAAGTCAAGTTTTTCCAGGTATTTTTTTTACATCAAATAATGAAATAACCGTTTGTTATAGAATCAGGGCTTGGAACTGCTCAAGCTTCAAAAAATAGTAAAATAGTAACCATACTTCTTTCAAAAAAATAACCAAAAGGAAAGATTTTCTACCAAAAAAGAAGAAGTTTCCACTAAAATTATGAATCTTCAACAAAAAAATGAATATTTAAGAAAGTAGTTCAACTTTGAACCAAATGGTTGAATTTTTCTGTCTAAAAAAGATGCATTCTTAAAGAAAAATGTAATAGTTGATATAATAACCAAAAAATAGGATTTTTCAACAAAATAGGTTCTTTTTCAACAGAATTGTTGAGTTTTTAAGCCAAAAAGACCAATTTTTACCAACCAGTTGAATTTCCAGTAAATATGGATTTTTAACAACAAAGTTATCTTTCAACCAAATAGTTTAGTTTTTTTTTTACCAAAACAGGGGAATTTACAACCCGAAAAGACGAGTTTTCAACAAAATAAGTACACTTCTAACCAAAAAGATGAATTTTTAAATAAAATTATGTATTTCTAAACAAAAGAGTGATTTTCAATCAAGAAGATTAATTTTCTACCAAGAAAGACGGATTTTCAACTAAAATGATGAATTTTCAACAAAGAAATGAAGTTTTAAAAAAATTATTCAACTTTTAACCGAATTTTCAAACAAAGAAGATACATTTTCATCGAAAAATATAATACATAGTTCGATATTTGAACAAAAAAAGATTTAAATTTTAATTAAAAAACTAGCAATTTTAGCAAAATTGCATTTTTTATCAGGATTCATAATAATTCAATTGATAGCCCTTGAATTTTTACATTTTTCAAAAGTTCCCTGCAAATTTAATTGATCGAAAGTGTCAATTTTTAAAGAAAGCAGAACTATAAATAAAAAAAAATCTTAATTTTTTGCGAACATAAGTCGTTTTGAAATTCTTGTGAATTCGTTGAAATCTCTTTAAGTACTTAAAATCTTTGTGAAATCTTGAAATTTCTGTTAAATCTTTCGCAGGGTGGCCGTTTTAACAAAAGAAAAAAATTCCCGGTTTTTTTCCAGTTCACAAATATTTTTTAAGGTCAATGAAATTGAAAAATTCGAACTCTAAAGCTAAAAATTTTTCCATTCGAAGTAATAAAAACTAAGCAAATTAAAGCACCTAAAGTGGAACTCTTGAATTTTCATTATCAATATCTACACCTGGTCAACAACAAAAACCTCAATAGAATTTTAAAATTGAAGTTTAAAAGTTTTTTAATTCAAAAATGCTGTATTCAAATGTTCAATAATTTACACGTATAAAACGGAAGCTACTGATACTTTTCAACTGAACAATTTTTAATTAAATGGAGATAAACTGCCAAATTACCAATTTTTAGCTTTTATAAATTGTAGAGCGATTTTAAGCTAGAAATATTAAAAATTGAACAGTTACACTTTTTTTATAAGCTGAATACTTCTTAAATTATTTTTATTTCAATTAGTTTAAAAATCCTTGAAATGCTTCAAAATTGTATTTCAAAATCTTGAAAAATCGACATGTTTTAAATTTTTTCACATTTTAAATTATTTTTGAAATTTTTTCCGAACTTCTAAACATCTTTTAAAATTATTCGAATTTTTCCTAAATTTATTTTTAAATCCTGTCAAACAAAATTTTGTCTAAATGTTTTAAAATATTCTCTTGAAATTAATTTTTCAAAATAAAAAATCATTCTCAATTTTCCTGTGAATCTTACGGAAATGTTTTTTATTCTTTTAAAGCCTTTCACAATTCTTAAAAAGATTCTAAATTTTTTGTTCGAAATCTACAAAAATCTATATTTTGTTTTAAATTAGGCCGTGGGCTATTTGCAACGAAATTTTGGTACGAATAGCCAGATTTTTTGGTACACGTAGAAAATTTGTTTAAATTATTTGAAATCATTTCAAATTTTTTAATAATTTTGAATTTTTTCAAAACTTCTAAAAATCTTTTCAACTTACAAATTAAGTTTTTTTAAATAGAACAATTAAAAATGTAACGTTCAAAGTTTAGTTTTTGTTTTGTTTTTAGTTTTAAATATTTGATTTATCATTACCGATTTTAAATAAACAGTCAGATATTTCTAAATATTAAGTAATTGTTCTTTTTCTTAATTAAAAAATTTCAAATTGAATGGTTTAAAATGGAACATTTTAGACTTGAACACTATTTGAAATTATTTTCAAATTGAAAATATTAAAAAATTGAAAATATTTTAAAATTGAAAATAGTTTATAAAGTTTCAATCAAGCGTTTACATTTGTTTGACTAATAAGACTTTCCAATTGAAACCGTTTAACTTTTAACGTTAAAATCTGGAAATTCTAAAATTGCGAACTGATTCCGAATCGTCTTGTAAAATCAATTATAATTCACGTTTTAATCCTGAAAGTACAGTTCAATTTTTAAAATCATTAATTAATTTATATTCGCTGTTGATCAACTAAAAATATTTTTTATACAAAATCTTTTTTTTTCAAATGCTTCTAATTTTTAATTGTCCAAGTATTTAAAACTGCATTTTAAAATTCTTTTAATTAAAATGTACGCTTAAAAATTAAAATCTAAAATGGAAAATTTTTAAATTAAATAAATAAATAAAAATAAACAAAAAATAAATAAATTTAGATTTTCAGATTCATTAATCTTTATAGTGAAATCTTAAGTGTTCGTCTGAAATCATTGAAATCTTTTGAAATCTTCTCAAAGTTGAAACCTTTTGAAATACTTTAACATCTTTTGGAATTCTTTTGAAATCTATGAAATTTTTATGAAATCTTTGAAATATTTGTGAAATCTTTGTAAAATCTTTTGTATTCATTTGAAATCATTAAAATATCTTTATACTGTGTAACATCTTTTGAAATTTTAGAAATCTGGTTTACTAAACCCTTTTTAAAATCTCTGAAATCTTTTGAATGTTTTAAAATCTTTGGAAATGTTCGAAATCTTTGTGAAATCTTTAAAATCTGGTGTATATGCCTTTTTCAAACCTTTGAAGTCCTTGCAATCTTTATGAAATTTTCGAAACCTTTGGGAAATTTTTGTGAAGTCTTTCTTAAATCTTTGTTTGTGAAATCTTTTTTATTCGTTTAGTGAAATCTTTTCAAACCTTCTAAAAGGTTTTGAAATCTTTTGAAATCATTTCAATTCTTTGACATTTTTAAAAATCTTTGAAATCTGGTGTACTGTACCTTTTTCAAAGCTTTGTAAAATTATTGTGAAATATTTGAAATTGAAATATGAAAGTAAATATGAAATTGGAATATGAAAGTAAAGAAATTAGAAACTTATAGAATTATTCACAATATTAAAGTCTGTTCATTGCAATCTATAAAATAATTGGTAAAGTCTACAAAAAATAAAGACAGTTAACTTCCCTGCTTAATTTTTTAAGGAAAGTATAGAAAGCAATTCAATTTCACTTTGCTTTTCCAATGTTGGTTCTTTATTTCTTCCTACTTGAATGTTAACGTGTTTATTAAAGAAAAATTAACTGAGGAAGCAATATTTTCATTTTCTATATATATTTCATATATTTTAATTTCCCAAAAGAAGTGTCTTTAGTAAATACTCTAAAATTCACGACGACATAATTTCTGGAAAGGATTCAAGTTCATAATTAAAAAGAAAATCCTCAAAATTGGAAGCAGTGGCATCTGAGTAATAGCAACACGTTAGGTTCTTTTAGTTCAAAATTACTGCAATTGTTTTCCATATAGTTGAAAATTGATCATTCGAAAAGAGATCATTTTGATGCATAATATAAATAAGATAGTCAGCAAAAACAAGAAGTGATTTGTCATAAAATTTGCGATAGTCATTGATACAATTCATTCTATAATTCTTATAAATTTATTACTTATTTCTTCATAATTTAGAATATTGAAAATATTCTCATTGAAATCTAAATTCCTCAAAAACCTATATCTCAATACCTATGTAGAAGTAAGTAGTTTATGTACACCTGCCACTAGTCAAACATTCCCTTAGAATAACAAAGGTGCAAATGCAAAGTCAGTTTGCCTTTTGACAGTGAATTCTGATGAACCTTTATAAATTTTCTTAGCCGAAATCAGTCAAACTTTTTAAATTCGTAAACTCGCCTAATTATTATTTCAAGAATCTGAAAAAATGCTCAAGAGTTTTTCCACTATGAATATTCAGTTTCCGGGACGGTACGGTCAACGTTCGAAGATACGTTATTTTAGACTACTCAGAGCAACATCTAAAACATCAATATTAGAAAGTGTTTGCAGAGACTCTTTAATAAAATGGAAATAATTTGAATGAGGAACAGTAGACCTTTGCTTGCTTCTTAACAGCAAAATAACCAGTTGGTGGGATAGAGTTCAGTTGAGACATAATTGCATTTGCTAACAGTTGGATCGTGAAATCTGTCAGAAGAACCTTTCCCAGATTCTGAAGTGTATAGAAAGTTGATGCTGAGTGTTGAAATAAGGCTGTACGGGGAAAGGAGTCGCATTAATGTGCATCCTCGTGCTTGAACACCCAGTCTTTCTTCCTCATTGTTCCTCGCTCTGGTTCATAATGAAAGGAACAATTTAAGTGGAGGAGAATTGAAGTTACGAAAGAGAAGAAACAAGAGCGAAATACTACACTTAAAAGAGGATAAGAGTCTGGGTCAGGTATCAAGAGACGAGAGAAAACTAGTGCATTATCCTCGTGGCTACCTGAATAATATGATCTTTACAAAATCATCCACAGCAACAAACAAATCAAATTCAACATATCGCTTTGATCTGAGGTTAGACTACAACATAACGAAGCTATTTGCGAATGAAGCCCTCCGGGGAGATATAAAATTCTTCCTAATCAGATTTTTGTGCGTCCTTGTTTTTCAGTTATTTATAAGAGAAAGTTACTGGCTACTTAAATGATAAGACCATAGTAAAGTAATAGTTACCGTCAACCGGGGTAAATCGCGATTCCGAGGCGAATCACTACCACAATTTTTACAAAATCATCAAAGGCTCAAAATTGTGTTTTCAAATTGATCTTGGTCTGAATAGATGAATGAATATATGTGGGCGTCCACGTGAAAAGGGCGCTTATGGCCGGTACGGAGTTACCTATGGGGCCATCTAGCATATAAACATGTAGCATGCCACAAGCGCAAGTGTTATACTTTTTCTTCGAACATGGAATAAACACACTTCCGTTCGCTCTCTAGACATAAGTGTCGTGCTAATAGATTTAATGTAGGTCCCAGTATCATACTCTACTCAAACCCAAAAATAATAATTTTGACTACTGATTGTTAACATTAACTGAACAAGTATTTCAGACTCAATATTTCTTTATATGTTACAATTTTTACGTATCCCTTACTGTTTTTATCATTGTTGACTGCTGTCTGTGAGATCATCAAACGTTTTCTTTGCTTTCCGGAAATATGGTCCTTCACATCGAAACCTATCTATTCGCATTCCCCATTTACTAAAATACCTACTGGCAGTTTAATCTGACAGCTTATCCGTTTAATTAACGAGACAGTGGTCGACAGCGATGCTGGATTGACAGGGACCTCTCTAGCAGGATGGAAAGTATACAATGTCGTTATTGTTTCCTTCAGCGATCGCGTCTATCATCCAGTTTTATTGTCCCACCACGCGTCACAGTGCTCTCGTCAGTAATCTTTGTTATAAAAACTCGAAATTCTAGACCTTCGCTTATTGTGCTCGGAGAAAGGTTTTTTGCTGGACTACATAAATCCATTCATTAATCAATTCCATAAAATAATATTAAGGGATGTTAGTTAACTAATATCATCAACCGAGCGCTATGCGTGCATGCGGATTCTCGATTTGAGGCAAAAATCATTTTTCATATGGGAAACGGAACCAATTACCGAGAGGCAATCAGTTGTCGAGTGGATAGTTGATTTCTTTTAACTTAAAACTCAAATATGTCATTCTTTGAGTAAAGAGTAGTAAAGAAATGTTAACCAAAATATAGTTTGAGGGGGTTAATAATGTTTATTGAATAATATAAGTTTCTAGTAACTATTTAGTTTTGAGTACATTTGTTTTTATGGTCATATAAATATAATTTTTCTACGATTCTTGAGAAAATTCAAAAATATTTTTGAAGATTTCAGATATCTTGAAAAAGTATCCAAAAAGTGTTAAGGAAATTTTTTTTTATATTTTACAGAATGGTACATAATTTTCAGAAAAGTTCAAGTCATTTGGAAATATATAATTATCAGAGTTTAAGTAGTTTAAAGGAAATTAAAAAATATTTGACAAATTGTCCGAAATCTTTCAGTTTTGAAATTTTTTTAATCTCTTCAAAACTTCATGAATTACTAAATATCTTTTAAGCTAAATCAAATTATTTGTGAATTTAAAAAATCTTTTGAAATTATAAGAATTTTCTCAAAATAGTTATCGTGCCGAAAGTCAGGTCTCTGAAAAAAAAGGATTTAAAATAATATTCTCAGTCATCTTTCATGATAGAAAAAATATCATTTTTTACGATAAAAGCTTAAAAATCACGAAAAATAATTATTTTAACAATATTTTTTCGAATTAAATTTTTCCTGATTGTCGCTTCTTGCTAAAACTTTGGATTTTGATAGATTATGGCTCTTTTCAGGGAAAACATTTCCTACTGTTTCCAAATTAAATTGCTTTTAATTAGAAAATAAGTGGAGATTATTCAAATATAGTTTTGTTTAGCAAAGTTTTTATTCTTAAAAAATTGTTTCTCCGATTTTAGCCAATGCAAAATTGAATCGAAAAATTAGAAAAAAGTATATTTGTATTGAAACATTCTTCAAAAATTAGTAAGAAGTAATAGTAAAATAAAAAAAATCGGTTACAAAAAACATTCTTAAAATAAACGCTTTTTCTAAGTTTAAAAAAATTGCCATTCATAACAATGTTTTTATTTTGAATATCAACACCAGAAATATTTTTTTGATTCTTAAAATCATGAAAAAACTTTTTTTTTTCAAATATCTGATTTTGGCACGACAACTAGCTTAAAGTGTTACAAATTTTGTTTCGACAGTTTCAGAAATCTCTTGAAAATGTTTTCAAATTTTGTTGGCAAGTGAATTTTCTAAAATATATCTATTCTCTTGAAATCTTTTAAAATTCTCAAAAAGCTTCTTTGTCTTGGGAATCTTCAAAAATCTTCATCTTGTTTAATCGCATTATGTAGAAAAGAATGAAAAGAAGCATGAGAAAAGTTTCCTTACGATATTATTCGTTCCTATTTTGTTTGGATCCCTTGCTAATAAACATTTTCGTCAGTTTGATTTTTTTGAGAATTTTTAATTTTTTGAAATATTCTAGTTGGTTCATTATATTTCCCATTTTTTCACCCGGAAGAAAATGTGCAGCTGAACCAAAAACTGTAAGCCACAAATATTGTCGAGAACGAACCAATGATATTGGCAAAATCTTAAAAATAAAGATATGCGTCAAAATTTATTTCAACTACTATTAATTGTGAAGTACATTTTTAAATCCTTGAAAAAAAACTTGGCTGGAATCAAAATTTTTAAAGCCGCTGCATATAATGCTATTTAAGTAGGAATAATTTTAACGAAGGTTTGATTTCGCTGTTCACAGTAAAATCATAAAGATTCAAAAGAACTGATTTGAATAAACATTAGTAGAATCAATACGATTTTTATACTTTTACAAACCCTAAATATCATTATTTCGCTTTTTTTATCCAACCGAAACATTCCAAATAAAAAATTCAAAGGTATGAAAATCCATGAACCGGGTATACAATTGGCTGTTTTTCAAAACAAAAGTTACTCTGTCGCAATACATTTCAGTTCTTTAAATTTCATTTTCAGTATTTTTCTGTTTAAATTATAAATTTTTTCCCGTGCTACATTTGGGATTTTGCCTTCTTAGGAAAATAATCTCATCCCTTTATTGTTGACGTTTTATAAAAACAGACACTGGTAGGCTTTTCGACTTCAGTTGCTTCAGTTTATTAAACTACCAAATCCAGAGTTGGAGTAGCGAACAGACCATTTTTGTGGATTTTCCATGCAAGCTTTCGTGAAACCCTTGGTACAAATCGTCAGCCATATTACTGTTTACCCTGGACTCTGGCTTCCCCATTCATTGGTTCTTCCTCTAACAGTCGCACTCGCAGTATAAAATCCCCTGCTTAATCCTGCACACACTGGCGCGCCGATTTCAACGAAAATCGTTATTTTTCCCGGGGGGTTTGGGCTGTGGATGAATAGAGCAAAAATATGACAAATATTTATTACAACATGTTTCTTTTCCTTTTTTTCTAGTTTGTATATTACAAAAAAAAAATAAGGTGCCTCTTCTATCATTCTTTAACGCCCTCATTCGTATTTTGCTGAGTTTTTAATATTTGAAATCGGGAAAAATATTTGAATATAATAATATTTTTATTTAAACACCTTGAAACGAAAACTATGAAGATAATATCCTTTATCGTACTGATTATGGCAAATAATGCTCAAACTGATTCAATTTGAGAAAAAAATCCAAAAATAGCCGAGATTAAAATTCGGTATCTAATAAGTTCAACATAAAGGCTAAATGTCAATTTTGAAGGAAAAAAACATTACATTTGTTGGATGTTTTAGAAAAATTGAAATGATTCTGGAGAACCTTACCTAAAACTCGGGATCCAAACTATTTCGCGAGACATACCTTATCCCACGGTACACCACATATCTTTTGGGACTCTCCTATCTTATAGAACCCTATCATTCCGTTGGGACCACATCTAACTGTAGGGATCTAACATATCCCACAGGATTCCAATTATCCCTCGGGACCTCCCTTATACCTGAGGATTCCACATATCCCACGATACCCAACCTAACCCACAGGACCCAACCCATCGCTTGGCACACCCCTTATTCCACGAGACACCACTTATTTCCACGAGACACCACTTATTTCATGAAACCCCTAAATATCCTGCGCTATCCTACATACATTTTCGGAACCTATCTGCCACTAGGAATAGATCCTATCTCACGGAATCCAAAATATCCCTCGAGATCTCCCTAATCCTACGGGACCTTACCAATCCTTCAGGATTACACATATCCCACGGAATCCAAACTAGCCCACAGGACCCAATCGACCCTTTGGGACTCACCTTATTCATTGAGACCAACCTTCCTATTCCTTTAAACCCCACCTAACTATAGAGACCCAAACTATCCCTCGGGACTCCAACTATTTCTCGGGACCTCCCTCATCCCACGAAACACGACCTATCTCACAGGAACCAACCTATTTAACAAAACTCCACCCAATCCTACTGTACCAACTTAACCCACGCGAGCGCATCTATCCCTGGGGATCCTCCTTGTGACACGCTTTGTACTTTATTCTCGCCAAAATAAAATTAGGTGCTAAAATAAGACTATTTAATGCTTCATGAAGCAATTCTCCTTCTTCTTATTAACGCTTCTCCTTCTCCTTGTAGGCGGATGTCACCTACTTTGGCAAATCTTTACTGTCTAATTTCCTGACTAACTTCTGATTTGAATTACAAATAACGCAATTAAATCTCACCGAAAAAATCTGTTCCTAATAACAAAATAATAAAAATGCGATCGTAATAGTGTAGATACCCTCTTGAAAATTAAAATAACAAATGAACCCTGTCAGAACTGAAAATCCATTCTCTGGTCAGTAACCATTAATATACAACAATGTAGTCCATGACTGGATTACATTTTCACAAAGGCTTCCTGTTTTCATTGTAATCGTGCCGTTTCGTGGGTTGAAAATTCAAGTTGAAGCACGAACTTTGGTATTTACGAACCCTCCACTTAATTATGCTCCTGCACGCGTGGCCATGGAATAATTATGCCGGGCTTGCACGATGCGTGAAATCGCTTTGCCAGCTGGTTAAGTTCGTTCAGTGAAAGCATCGAAAACAAGACGGAAGTACGGATGAGGATTCAAACAACTTTGAGCCGTATTTAACGCCTGTTTAGTCTGAGACGGTTCTTATTAGTTTACTTTGCAGCAAAATTGTAAGTCACGTCAATTTGCGTCAAGTTCAAATGTGCGTGAACGGAAAATGCCGCATTGAAGAACGGTGTCCCTGAATGAAAAATGAATTAAACAAAAAAGGGCATAAATAGTTTCCTAAGATTTTTTAAAGTTTTGGAAATTTCATGAAAAGAGCCATTTCTTTGATCGAAGAATGCATTTCAACAATTTGGTTTATTTCCTTTAAGGCTGACAGAAATGCCACAACATCCAAAGGAGAACAGTTTTGAAGAACATCCTTGTTTGATAAGCTATTAGAATTTCTCGAAACTTTTTGGCAGGCATTACCCTCGGACATTTTTTCTTAATAATTCTTCAATACTTAGTTAAACCTTTGCGGCCACCTAAGTGCTTCAGTTCTTCCTAGAAGACGAACTAAATTATCCGAAAAAAACATGGTTTACAAAACCTTATAAAAGGTGTAACTCTGGTAGAACACATTTTTCAATTACTTCTCTAGTCTCATCTTTCTCTGATAGTGGAAAACTTGTAAAGCTGTAAGAGTCTTTGGCATTTTTTCTTTTCATTTTAAAAAACGGAAAGCACAAACACAAATATCGCACAACTGCATTTTGTTAGGTCTTTTTGGCGGGTTTATCTTAGCAATTTTATGTCGCAAAAATTACACAGAGTACCAAACGTTATTTCGTTACCACAACATCTACATACCTTTTTCCTGTTTTCTTCATGAATACCCTTGCCTGCAGGATTCAATATATTGTGAGAAAATAATACCACTAGTTTTTTTGAGCAAGTAAACACGTGCCAAACTGAAACATACTGAGTTGTATTGCTTAGCTTCATAGCAAGTATTAACAAGCACGTTAGTTAGCACGTTAAAAAGTTTAATTTTTCCGCATTAAAACAAAGAAAGGTACAATAAGTTACCATAGTATTAGTCTCCTATTTTCTGAGGAGATTTCAACCCCCTGAAGGGAATTTTTTTTGCAGGTAGAACTCATAATAAAATAAGTGTTAGATTCATACTTTGTTTTTCTGTGTTAAATTGAAAAAAGGATCAGCTACGATTTTAAATTCTATGGGGTTTAGTTGCTGGAACGGTGCCAACCTTGTTGCTCGTTTTTTTTGAAATTTTTGGTTAAACTTATTTTTCATTGAAGGATACCGTGAACGATCGATCGCTAATAATAGCGGAAGTCTTGACGAGATTCACGAATAGAGCCTTTCGCGCGCCTTCAACCCATCACATACTCGAGTCTTAGCTAACAACTATTCACAACACAGTCTGCTAATAGACCTTTCTATCTTGAATATTTTTTAGTAGCGCATGCGCGAAGAATATTTGCAGTTCCGGCGAATAGTCTTATATTCAGTATCCGAATAAATTGGGGTGTATGAATATATACTATTCAAAAACTATTTTCATAAAATGTGATAGGAAATACCAACTGAATACCGTTTCCAGACTAGTTTCAAACAAGGTTTATTTTAGGCGATTAAAATAGATCCTACTCTCTCTTAAGATTGCGGCGATGTATAATATTTTCTCTGATAAATATAAGCACATCCATTTTACCAGCAACCAATCTAGCTGACGGTCATGAAGGACTTTATCTGATTTATGAGATCTATGGGCTTCAACCAGTTTCGGCTGAAGTTATATAGCATGATCTGATACACCTTATTTGGTTGAAACGACTTTTAAAAAAATATGCACATAAAACACATGTTATTAGCAGAAAATGTCCGAGTTTTTCAAATTCTTAGAATTTGTCATGGCAATAACAATACTTCCGTATTCAAGATGAAAAATTCTATGCCAGCAACTCTAGCAGCGCATATTTTCTACTCGCTTCCAACCGAGGAACCAATCCGACTAAAAGCTGTCGTTTCATCCACCTTTTATCGGCAAATGTACCATAATGTAATTCAATTTGTTTTTGAAATTTGATCGTAGGGTGTTACCTTCGCTAAAAGTTTTGTTTTCGAAAATATTATTTAAACAATTCCATTTCAAATCAGAGCAAAATGGGGATGTTGCATGAAACAGGATAAAAAAACGTTGATTCTATAGTATCTCATTAGCACATTCCAAGAATGAAAAATTTGTCATTAACTAAAAAACATATTTTTTTATCAATAAAGCTAGAATCTTGAACATGCTTGTGGCATTTTTCGCCAAAAGTATTGATTGACTCTCAGGGATTTTCACTTGTGACGTAAAACCAATATGGCGTCGGATAGCTGGCGGGAAAACAAAGGCATATAATGCATTGGGCTGGACAGTATTTTTTTATATCTTCGTAAAAATTAGTTTGTCATCATAGATGTATCAGAAAATTAGTTTTTGTTCTTTCAAAACTATTTATTCTAATAACAAAATCAAGAATTTTTCTATATTAATTTGAATATTTAATTAGATAGTTCTAAGAAATAAAAAATCATTTTCAAATACGATTATAATGAGAAATTATTTTTTACAATTATAGTCAAAAACTGAAGTTTAGTGTCAAGCGGTCCATTGATTTGATGTTTTTGTGTCCCTCCATCTATCCACCTGATCGGTTGGCCATATTGAAACTGAAAATGCCTAATATCTCATCGAACTAATTTTTTGCGGGAAAATTAAAATTATCTAGATGACGTGCATTTTATATTTCTAAACATGAATTGTTTGTAAAGATGTACCTGAATGAATAAATTTCTGAATAACTTCAATGCATCTGTATTAAATAATATTGATGAAAAAAATAATGACAAAAGTCTCCTCATGCCCTAATGCGTGAATAAAATGCCTAGAATTGCGAGATATTTGTCGTTCTTTTCTTCATAATTATTAGTTGACAACAATACATGAAAGCCGTTCAGATACACTAGTATATTCAGATACATGTGTATAGACAATTATTACTGAAAAATATGAAATTTATATAATGTAGATTATTTGAATCTTCCCGCAAAGAATGAAGTCGATGATACATTAGGTTATGGTTATTTCACAATAACTACCTGTTCGGAAAAGATTCACTTATCGTCTGCTATCGCGAATATTCTGTATGAAAAATGCATTGCTGTCATTGGAAAAATCATCATTGATGAATTTTCGAAACCTTAAACTTGTAATTTCTCATTACTGCTAGAAGAAACGAAAGATTAGCACAAAATTTCTCGAAATTAATAACCCAATACCTAATATTTCTTCAGAATCTTATTTTCGTTTAAAAAATTTTGTTTAGAGACAGTCAAATGTTTTGAAATAAAAATGAGAGCCGATAGATTGTTTTCTTTTTCATAGAAAAATAATTTTAAATCATTCATGTATATTTGAAGACAGTAGTTTTCGTATGTCCTATTAGAGAATATCATTAATAAGTACATTTAGCTACTATGTATAATGAAATGTCCAATACTGTGCATGCGAAAAAGGTATAACTTTTTTTATTGAAAATTAAAAGGTTTCTGACATATGCCCATATATAATACTATGCACTATCTATTTCCTGAGTTTCGTTTCTGCTACACCACTTCTTTAGATTAAAAAAAAATTATGTTTCAAAAAATTAAAATTTATTCCAAGGATTCACTGCTGTAACCTTTAGGTCATGAGAATAAACTCCTCGTCAAGATTGCTCTGATGCAATTTCATTTTGTGAAATTAAATATGGCCTAATTTTCTGAAGTCACTTGATAAATGAAGGGTGACTGTACAGAACTAAGTAACCAACGTTTTTATCGAAAATGTGTAGAATGCATAAATAATTCTCAAAAAAATGAAATACACATTGTGGTAAAAGGATTTTGCAATGGTAAGGATTTTTCAACCGTTTAGCATTGATTTTTCTTGAAATTGTTATTATTTAATCAAATAAAATTTCTTAGTTTTTCAGATTTTTCGCAAAAAATGTCTGTCATAGTATATTCAGATACTTAGGACCTCAAAAGCATGTTTTTATTTCATATTTTAACTGTTAATTGAATTTTTTCATCGCAATCTACAACCGAGCCTGCGGATATTTAAGGTTTGTGCCACTTTGAGATTGTCAATTTCCACATCCATTTTCTCGTACCTGAATAACTTTTTTTTGTTAGGTCTATTTTTCCCTGAATACTATATGTGCCAATCATTTTTCATTCACTTCGTTTAAAAATAAATTTGATTACTTATGTGCGAATATTATACGATAAAGTTTACCTAACTATACGTTTTCTGAACCTATAGCGTTGTATCTTTTTAAAAGAAAGCCTTACATGCAATTGTTTAACAAAGGTATTTTTGAGAATAAATTGCAGAAGTACGAAATAAATTTTATTTCTCGTTTGCAACTAGAGTTTCAGTGGTATAATCACTTTTTAAATGTCCCCGAGTTTTTACGTCATTCGGTAACAAAACAGTTTTTTATTAATTTTATGGCTCAAGAGTACAAGCAATATAGTTTGTAAAATAAAAGTATGCCAAGTAATTCTGAGAGATATATGAATTTGCTACTTTATGAAACTGATAAAATAACAGAAAATTTAGGAATGTATCAAAAAGGGGAAAAATTAAAACTTGGCGAGATGTTTTATTTGATTTTTTATTTTTATTGACAATAATAATCTTGCCACGTTTTTATTTTTTCCCATTGTGATACATTCTGAGAATTTCTGTTATTTCACCAATTAATTTAATTTAAATTAATTTGAAATGAATACATATGTATACGTTACTCTTATCATAAAATTGGCTCTCAATTTATGGATAGGAAAAGGATAAATTTTTGCGAAAGATTTAAATTTTTATTATCGTTATCTGTTAGCTTAAACATAAAAACAGCAGTATATGTATATGACTTTTAGTTATTTTTGTGACAATTTTATCGTAGCATCTGTTGAAACATGTTCACAAATCTGTGATGCGAGGAGATTTCTATATGATTCAACTCCAAGAAGTAAAAAAATATTGTAAATGGTAATTAAGAAATTTTTTTTGCAGTTTCATCATTACCCGATAGTTCTCATTCATTATTGGTATAATTTTTTTATATTTTAAATTTTTTTTTCAATTTTGACCAGCTTTTTTACATATGGGGACACTGCTATTTTCTGGTGTAAAATCAGCATTTTTTATTTGTGTAAGCATAGACTAAAAAACGTTTGAACCACTTTGCTTCGAATTTGCAAACTTAAAAGAAATTTTTGGACACATAAACTATTACAATTGAACGAATTTTCAATAATATAAGAAAGCGGAACCTGCAAAAAGTGTTGAATTTTCATCTCCTGAAAAAATTATATTATTTCAGTTGTTCTTGTTCCAATATATGTCTTTTAAGTTGACGATTCAAGGAGAACTTGGTTCAAAACACATTGAGTTTATATTTCCGAAAAAATTGATTTATCACTTTTATTTATTTGTAAATTTAGTTATTGAATTTAAATTTTGTTTTATTACATTGCTGAATGTCAATTTCAGCATAGATGAATATTGCCAAATATCCAATGTTAGAAGCAAAATCAAATGTTGGTGAACTCACCGAGAGCTTTATCTTTTGTTAATTTAAAAGCTCTTAATTTTTTTCAAACACTCACCATTGTAAACGTAGTAGCAGAGAAGGAAAATAATTTGAAATAAGATGGCTGTTATGTTAAAAGATTTTTAAATTGAATGAATTTTAGGTTGTGTAACTAAAGAACTTAATATTTCTTCAGTATTCTCGCTTAATATATCTGAAAATATACCTCTACTGTTTCGATAAAGATTTTCAAATATGGCATTCAGGTAATAATTCTATTATCGTAGACATGTGCAAAATATTCACAATAGAAATACCCAGATGGTTCCAATGGAACATTTTCTTGTTCCAAAACATCTTGCTTTTGAAATGAAACAATCATTCTTGTTATGAGATAAATTTCTTTCACTCAAAAAATATTTCATGGAATGTATTCAGCAGTACATTTCTTTCATTTAAGTAATCATTTTTCTCAGTCTATAGATGCATATGATGTCTTTCAACCATTTGTATGAAGAATTTTTAGACTTAAGAATAATGTTCAACGATTTTCTTTGTAATTTGCTAAATTTTCCTTATTTTTTCTAACGAATAAACATCGTAGTTCTAAATAGATATCATGCACTTTGTTAACCATTGCATAAAAAAGAAATTTTTTATTGAATTGCACTGTTTATCAGTAAATTTGAAAATTTCGTCAACAAAATCGTAAATTTAATACCTTGTATTAAATTTGGTGGAAATTATGAAGTTTCCAGAGTTTGTCTAATTACTTTTTTCTGCAACAAACTGAAAAATCTATTTTTTCCAAAACGGGCGAAATGAATTTTTTATGGCCTTAAAACATCCATAGTATCATAGACTGTCATAACCATTTTAAAAATTCCATGTGCATGGACCTGGAAATTAAATTAGGTTCGGCGCCACTGTGCTATATAAAAATTTTGGGAAAAGTATAAATTGTGTAACGACAAAAAAAAAATTAATTTGATTAATTTATTATGTAGTGCACTGCCAATGGTAAACAATCAGATACCTATTTTTCATCGAGTAAAACAAATACTGTAAAAATTGATTGAAAAATCAAATTTTCTATTTAAACTAACTTTAAAGAACTTTAAATTTGCAGAAATTGTCAATGTTTAATTTTTTCAATTCCTTGTTTCATATTATTTCATATATAATATTACTTAATTTTAAATATTTAATTATATTTAACTTTGTTCGCCGTTCCTTTTGAGAATTTTTAATTGCGAAGGATTTCAATTCTGAAAAATTGAAGTTTAAACAGCTTGTAAAATTTTGAACATTTAAAAAAGGCTCTGCCTACACGAACCGGAATTTCATTACTATAATTTCATAGTCGGATTTTCTCTGTACCAGTAGACAGTTTCTTTAATTACCTGAGATCAAATTAAAAATTATGTACAATTGTCAATTTTGAAAATTTTAGTTTTCAACTTATTTTCAATACCTTGAATATTTCCATTCAACTTCTATGATTTTTGAATAATACAGTGAAATATATAATCTTATTTATGCCGATCACTTCTAGGTCAACATTTCTTCATTTTTTACGTTTCTAACTTAAAATTTTTCTATTTAAAAGTTTCAATTTATAAAATAAAAAAAAAGAATCAAAATTAACCACGTCCGAGAAAACGAAGTATATTAGCACTTGCTTAACAAGCATTATTTTGTGATCAAAAATCAAATTTGCAATTAGAAGTAAAAATAAAAAAATTCACGAAAAGAAGTTCCAGGTATTAACAGATTCAAACAAAACAATTTAATTCCTTGCAAATGTGCAATTTGGGGAGAAAGTCATTTATTGAAAATGAAATCCTCTGTTGGACAAGGAATTCAACTTTTTGTACAATTCAACTTTTAGTATTTTGTATATTTTTATATTGCATAATTTAGTAGCACTAATTATTTATCAACTTACACCAATATTATAATTGAATGAACTTACGTGAAAAACAAGTGTTTTCTCTCATAGTTTTGTATTTATAACAATTTATAAAATAAAAATAAACAAAGGACTCTTTTTGTATAACAAAGGAATTCTCGTTGACGGCATTCCTGCCTTATACGTGTTTATTGAATGCAAAAAAGAAAGCTCGGATAGATATATTTTCCTTGCAGTTAATTAAAGCTTTTTCCAGGTGTTATACAATTTTCAAGAAAATTATAGTATTTTACAGATAAATTAAAAGCAAGTGAAAAAATGACTGTTATCCCGCCTTATGCCCTAAATAACACAAAATAATTAAATATGAGGTATATGATTTAGTGAATTCATAAAAATATTGATACTTCAGTGAGAAAACACCTTAATAAATTTAGGGATTCGAAAAAAGTGCTAAAAATGATCTTTTATAACTGTGCTGACGACAGAAACCTACTCGCTGAAATATCTATACACTGTTTTATAATCGTGATGGAGTATAAAATTAATTTTTAATGAGATAAATAAAAATCAGTGCTATCAATTAAAAGATAATTCTTTAACAACTTGGTTGATATATCTTAACCTACTTTATATGTTTTACAATCGATTAGGATCATCAAAAATTGTTTATTATTTGTAGCGAAAAGATTCAAATAAAGAAAAATGTTTGAAAAATTAATTCAACTGTCTTATTTACAAAAAAAATATTATAAAATGTTTTACCATATTCATTCGAATTTTTTACATTATGAAGTTACTTATTCTAATTTCGGAATCCCTCGGTATTTTCAGCATTTCCGAGCACTTTAATATTAAATTCTCCATGCTTGAATGTAATCACAAAAATAAGTAAAAAGTTACATTCTAGTATTTAGTTTAGAGACTTTATGAATTTATTGTCCTCTAGTAGAGGAGTTTCATATTCGCACTTAAGTTCAAATCAAAGTGCAGGACTGAAATGTATCAATATCAGTTTTGGGATCCAATTGATACTTCGGAATTCATTAACAACCGTTAGCATTGAATGCATTAGGTTTAAAAAATTGGTTGAAAAATAATTAATAATTTCTAATTGTCAGCCTTGTTAAATTTAAATATATATTCAACGAGCTTCAATTGAAAACGTTCTTAATCATACAATTTTAAATAATGTAAAATTTTGAAAGAGGATAATATTTCGAAAGAAATGAAAAGCAATTGAACTTTTCTGGTTCCTAAATAAAATCGTTTGAAATTGTTTGAAAATGAAAATTTCGTAATCAGAGGCTTTTAAAATGGAAACATTTCAGACTAAAATTGAGAAAATTTGACAATTTCATTACAAAGGAGTTGAAATTATATCACTTCTGATTCAATATAACCGAAAACAAAATGGCAAAAATTGAATACGTAGCTCTCTATGTTTCCGAGGAAAATTTGATAATTTTTATTTAAGAACAAAAAATCGCCTGACAACAAACATTACAAGCCTACAGAAAACTTACTACTCAATATTTTTAAACAAATAGGCCTCACTTTTTGAATTTCGAACGGGTTAAAAATTTTCTGACGGATTACAAAAGAGAACATTAAAACTGACCAGAATTCAAAAATAAAATTCAAATATCTAGATAAGGTCAAGAACCATAGAATTTTAAAGATTAAATTTGTGAATTTTTAAAAATATACGTCAAAATTCAAATAATATTTGATGAAAAAATTTCCCACGAAGTTAAGGTTCTTATCACTATCAAAATCTAAATTATGTTTTTTTTTTTCAAATTTATTGCATAAGGGAAAAAATTATGAGGAATTTTTTGTGCACTTTTTTTTACTGCGAATAAGCAGGAAAAAACGAAAAAAATTGTCTTATTTAAATGATCATTTCATGAAGATGACTGAAGTGAACTATTTGTTTCAGTTTGCATATTTGTGCATTTATTTGAAAAATAAGTACTATCTATGTTTTGTAAACATAATTTTTTAAATTTTGATAGGAAAATTAGGAAGTAAATTTTGTTGAGACATATACAAGTGATAAAAATTTTTAACACAAGAAATTTATTTTACTTTTTGAATATAAAAATGTACATCATAATGAGAAGCATAAGATATTTTCCGATTTTAAAATAATTTGATCAAAAAATGTTTCCTTCCAAAAGAACGTTTCCATCCTATTATAATTTTTTCAGTAGAAGATTTGTTTTTTCATCTCCAAATTGGTTATCATGACATTTAGTATATGGTCGATAGGTGTAAGTGTGATACTAAATTACAAAGTAAGAATTCGTTCAGTGATATTTTGAATATTCGAAAAGATTGTTGTTAAACAATTTTCCAAAATTATCTTCAGAATTTTCACGTTTAATCGCCTGCTTCTTCAATAAGTGAAAGCTTGCCTGAAAAAAATAGTTTAAATTTTCTTTGGTAGTATGTCGATGATTTTAGATTTTCCGACATTACGGGTAGGTGTAATACGTTTAAAAACCACTGAAATATAAATGATACTAGGATATATTTTTGTAACTATAAATTAAACATCCAATCATTCTTGAAATATATGTTTTCTCTCAATTTTTTGTTATTCCTAAGAATATTAATGAATATAAGATAACAAAATTTGAATTCGAAATGAAGGTTCAGCGGTATTTCAAAACTCACCTATGTGGAATTGTATCATTTCTGAATCAATTAAAAAAATATTTTTGTGTTGTAATGTATAAATTCAAATGTTATTTTCTAATTTTCATTATTCACTTACATTTTTATCATCGAAATGAGGTTCATTAAGCTCTCCAACTAACCTGGAACTGTTGACAGATTTTTGTATTTCGCAATGTAGAAGAAAAAAAAACAGTGTCATAATTTATCAATAAAAATAATAAAAATGTGAAATGTCTGAAAAAAATTGAAGGAAAATATAATACCTTCCTTCATTCCAAAAAAAAAAATCAACAAAAGGTGCTTTATGTAGAAAAAAATCAAATAAAAAGATCAGATGACACAATTACAAATTGAAGTTTTGTAAAAGCATCTTAGTTTCCTTCAAATAACTGATTAAAGCCATAACTAATGACTGTGACCTTTTCCCTACAAATAATAAGAGATATTATCATCATGTAATAAAAAAAGTTGGTAACTTCTCGTAATTTGTTTTCAATTCTAAATTTTCTCGTTATCACACTTACCTATATCGACCCTAAATACTATTAATAAATATCGTAAAGTAACGTACAGCATCATACGTTAGTTTGCATTACAATTACCCAAAAATTGTAACGCGTTACCGTTACCGTTACGGGCAACGCGTTACTGGCTGTTTCATGAATTTATACACAATGTTCTTCAAAATCTTATCGGAAAGGCTTGACATTTGAATATTTCCTTCACACCATAAGAGTAAAATTTGACTGAAATTACAAATTATTAAAAGAGTATAAAATATAGGATAAATGGCTCTTGCTATATAATTCATGTGGTAACATTGCTATCTCTCAAATAAATGTTTCAGCTTTCTATCCAATTCATATTAATTTCCCTTATGCTAATAAACCATCAAAATGGGTGGTACAAAACATCAAGAGATTTGATAAGTTAGCACAAACGTACACGGAAAAGAAATTAGCATTGAATCAAGAAAATATTTGTCTAAATACGGACAAAACAATATTTTCTCAATCCAAATAAATATAACTCTTTTGAATAAAATGGACTTGATGACAGAAAATTAAGTGTCTTCATAAAGTACATTTTCCTGAGACAAGGAAATTTTTTTATATCTGTGTAGAAAATATTGTATCGTCCGTACTTAGACCAATAGTTTCTTAAGTCAATGCTAATTTCCTTTCCGTGTCGAAGCTTTAATGAAGACAAAGTCAATTAAAGAATTCGAAGATTATTATAAATTAATAGTTCTACATATTACAAAGGAATGTGTTTTGGAACACTTAAATTGCAATACAGTTGATTGGATAGCCCTATTTCCGTGCCATTTTCGAATGGACCAGCAACATCCATTATGGTAGCACGCTCGGAGAACACAATGTGATTGAGGTGAACCTTTGTCAAGTGTAGTACATTGGCTGAATCTCCCACCACCCTGAAGCACAAAATACTGTAGGCTTGGTTCGGAACAACGAGATCTGTTTATGCCTTAGTAAACAGATCTTCCTTTGAATTCTCGCTTACACTCAAAAGCAGAATAGAATATCTACACACATGTCAACATGCGTTTTAAATTAAATATGAAGCTCAAACGTGAAAACTTCGTCTTGCAAATACGATAGCTATCCAACACCATTACTCACTAGAGTGTTTAAATGCAAACGGTGCGAAATGAGATAAAAAAAGAGTCAAGTAAGAGTTTTTTACATCTGTTTGTGTGGTCAATAATTCCAGACACCTCTTGACTTTTAGGAGATAATAACTATATAAGAAAAAGCATTCAGTAGTGATGCATTCGAGTAAAAATATCAATAGAAAAATCAAGTTAAATAATCTATATCGAACTTCAAATACAAGAAATAAGCTCCTTGTTGATAATCGAAAATCTTGAATATTGTCTTTTTTGTACGTACCATTTCAAACAATATATTCAAAATTATTATATAAGTATGGATAAATCTGTATGCTTGACTTTATTCGAAGCTGAGGAAACAGCAATCAGAAAAACATTTACTTTTGAAAACGTTTTTGGAAGAAGTGTAATTATAAAATTTCCTTGCTGCAAAACAATGTGTTTGATTCTCTTTGTGAATGTTCTGATTCTAAATACAACCAACATTTTGAAACCTAATCATATCAAACAAAGTTGTTCAGATCAAGATTTTTAACCCTTTTTTTAATGCTTCTGGACTTCTGAACTTCTGAACAGTAATTTTGAAAAAATATTTATTTTTTTGGTTTTCTAACTCCATGAAAAAGTATCATTAATTTACCAATTGAATTTTGGAATTTGAGTAAAATGGAAAAAAATTCCACTAATTAAGTCTACATAGCAAACTCAACGTAAAAGGTTTGGTAGATCGGTTTCAGGATCCCTACTCTAAGTGTACTTATTCATGGAACAGTCCATAATATATTTTTTTTTTGAACATTTATCACTTGATGAAATTTTGAGTAAATTACTTCATCTTGTCATATGTACATTAGATTATTCCTCGGATTTTATTAAGACATCATTGTGTTAGATATAAAGTCTATCTTTATTTGCCCATTTATAATAGCTTTGACGTCAAAAACCTGCTCTTGGCTTAATTCGCAAACAACATACGGATGCTTGCCGTTTCTTGCTGTTTTAATTACAGAACACCATTCTTCCTGCGAGTAAATATCTTGTCGTCGACTGTTTCTTTCTATATTGTAGCTGTGACAGAATCACCTATATTCTGCGTATGTCCCTTTCCTAACAACCGGTGTATAATTTTTAGTCTAAACTTTACCGTGGCCAACAGGTAAGTTGCGAATACGAACCTATTTCGGTTTTGCGCTCCGCAGTTATCTGTATAGAACCTGAATTCAGTAACTCCTTGTTTACTCATATGGTTTATAAATAAGAGCAAAGAACTGGCTACCTCAGTTGAACATGAAGTATGAAGCTTGTCGTTTTCTTTTTAATTTCGAGCCAGAGTTTTATTATCAATATGATCTTCAAAAGTGTTACGCAATCTTTATTTTTCTTCTTCAGAAGCGTTCTTCTACATAACGCACATATCGCATTGATCTTTCTTGTTTCTATGGAAACCAATATTGAATTCCGTGTTGAAAATATCACGGTATTAGCGTTCATTTGTAGGTGTGTCTTGTTTTTCTTCCTCCGTCTTTTCCTTAGAGGTCCACCATTCCATGTACATCGAATACATTTTTTCAACAGACAACCCATCCCGTAAGTATTCTGGCTGACTGTTTTGTCTATTATAGTGAGACGGTACGCGGCTGAACATGCCAATGTGATCTCGTACGGTAGAATTAATTTTTTCAATTCTTATTAACGCCACTTGAGATCGTTTCGAGTGTTTTCCTCTTTTATCCGGCGATACCAGACCTTCAGCGTTTACCTTCTTAAGAGCAGTTCGCACCCAACCGTCATTGATGTTTAAAATGTCGAGAAACATACGCTTGCAAACGACTATGTTCTCGCCGCCTACCTTCAGAAAGTATTTTCGAGTTTTCTGCCTTCTACTGTTCCAGTGGGTTGTGTGAAATTTAACATCACTGACAATAGTGTGTCGAATTATAAAGTTTCATTTACGCGTCTGGTCTCCTAAGTTCCAAAATAAGAAAAAACTTCCTGCCTCTGTTCGAAGGTGGTCCGGTTGTGACACTTCAATGTATATGAAGATAAACAACCCTGGCCCAGCTTTCTTTCCGCAACAGTCTTCTGAGATCGATTAACGTATGATAGGCCTTTACTCTTCGCTGCTTTGGCTACGTTGTCCAACCATTTTTCAGAATGTTGAAGTCGTTTTCGCACGGGCGCATCTTTGGATGCTGTTCGTTGCACTTTTCTTTTTTTAGGACGAGCACTGCTATGTTGGTTTTGTTCTTGATTGGCAGCTACGCATCTGCAAGAAAAAATAGGATTATAAAGTATGTAGCAGAACGTTAAGAATGATTGAAATTACTTTTAAATGGGCACATTTTATGTGAGTGAATATTCAGAATATTGTTTGGAGAAAGAGGAACTGTGTCTAATATATCAGTAGACAATTCTTCTACTGACATCACAATTCTCTCATCCAGCAAAATCTCGACTTGTCTGATTTCAGACCAATTAGTGTTGATATTTAAACCTGGGAATGTTGACTGTAAGGACATAGGTGCGACCAGTTCTTCCTCCTAAGAATCAACAGTGCTTCTAGTATTTACGCTTGAACCTGTAAAAAATGGATGATGTTTAATATTGATTTAAGATAAGTAATTGTACGCAGTTACACACTATAAGGCTCAAGATCCAAATTTAAGAATGCTTCAATTTTCAAACGAAGTTTGGAATTGCTTAATTTTTAACCCTTCATGTTTGAATTAAATAATTTTAATGTTTCGAATTAGAAACTATCTAAGTTTCAAGGTTTTTAGAAAAAATTTCACTCTAAAGGTTTATAATATTTCGACTGTCCCGAAGAATAAGTCACTAACAAAGTTTTCCGTATATAGAGTGTATCAACTATATTTTACTTCGCTAGAGCATTTTACAGTTGATACGCTCTGTTTTCGGAAAAATTGTTTAGTGACTTATTCTTCGGGACAGTCGATTAAAATTTTTTTAATTTTTGACCAAAATCACAGTTTTTAGGGTAAAAATCTATTCGTCCACTTCAAATACCACTTGAAAATATGTGATATAATACTTATTAATCACATTTATCATCTTGAAATTTCTTCAATTTATAATTATAGTTTTGAATGTGTAATTGTAAAATAGTTTAATTTTGGAGGTCTTAAAACTAAAGTTTCTTTGGTTCAAAAGCAAGTAGGTTAAGGTTGTATGCAAGCCATGCTATGTTAAAAAAAATTTCACGGGCCCGCATGGTGAAAATTTCAGTGCGCTACTGGCTTAGAATTAGTAGTATTAGTGTATACGTACAGTCACCACTGCTGTGCCAGCGGCAGAATCGTAGATCGCGGAACGTCGCAGTTTAACGTACGCTTCCAAGCTGGTTGTGTATGAGAGCATGTGTGTCGAGTGCGTACAGCAGACAAGCTGGAGAGAGGAAATAGTGTTGCCGGGTCGCGATACTGTTACGTTTATCCATTGAAAGTGACTAAAATTTCACTGTTTTTCATTAGATTATCTATGAAACTACACGGTGGAAAAATTCGGTGTTTTTTCGTAAAATATGTATTTTCAAGCCGCACAAATACTGACATTTTTTTAATTGCTTTACCAGAGCATGTAGTTGAGACAAATTAAATTGTGGAGAGTGCCTATGCATTGCCAAAGAAATACGTGTTAAAGTAGTCAACTTTGACATTAATTATCTCCGCATCGGTACGGTTGAAAAGTTTGAAATTAACTTAGCATATAAGTAATCATTCTATTTAAATATAGCTCCTTTTTAAACAAAATTCGACCAGAGATCGATTTTTTTACATACAACCTTAAAAAAAATGGGATTTTAAAAAATTAAAGGTTATTTTATTATTACTGAAGGAAAGGGTGTTTCTTTCTTTTCTTTGAATGTCTTCAGGTTAAAAAATCAAAGTTTATCATTTATTTGTAAAAATAAGCATTCAGTAGCAGAAAAACGTTCTTATGAAAAAAAGTTCGATGAGAAATGATCAGAATTTTTTTTTTTTTTGCTTTCAGAGGGCACCCTGATATATTTTACATTTATATTAAGAATTTAAATGTTAATATGGTACAATAATTGTTAATTGATAGCCTTAGTGATTCACAAATTTTGTATTGAAATCTTCCAGAATCGAAAATAGTTCAAATTTAAATATTAAAAATTTTAGAACAATTTCACTCTTAAATCTTCAAAAATTACAAAATTTGATATTGGAAGTCTTGATAGTTTTGTATACAATAATTTCAGATGTAACTATTCTAAATTGTTTGGTGTTAATGTTAATCGTAGAAAATTATCTGGTTTTTGAAATTCTTTTAAATCGAAGAATATCAAATTGAAAGACTTGATAGCTCTGCACAATGTCCAGTTCAAAACAATGCAAAATTAAGAAAATAATTGGCCAAATTCAAGTTTAAAAAATGAGAAGATTTTAGAATTAGGCATTGAAGAGTGAATTATTTCTTATTTGAAAATGTCCCAAAATATTTAACATTTTGAACTGAACTTGAAAAATGAACATAATTTCGCTTTGAAAGGTTTAGGTTTGTGCAATTTCCAAAATTGGAATCATAGCGATCTTGATTTGTATTCCTTTATTTAATTTTTAATTTTAAATATTATAGCTTAAAATTGTCGAATTTTTATTGCAACACATACAAAAATGACTGATTTAAAATTGAAAAATATTTTATTGGAAGATTTCAAAAATCAATAATAATTCCAAATGAAGTCTTAGAAATTAAACGATTTGAAATTAAAAAGTTAAAAATTGTAATGCTTAAATACAAAATAGATCAAAATAAAACCGATTGAAATTGATACCTCATTATTTAAATAATTTCTTTAATTTACAATGGATACAATTTTAGAGTTCTGAATTTTCATGGTGAACGCTGAATTTTAAATTTTTCTCTTTCATAAGTTTTATTTTTTCGCACCTAAAATTACTTCCGTCTACGTATTTTATAAAATATTATCCTTACTATTTAAAGTTATTTACATCTATTTACAGAAAATCTTATGTCTAGAACCTCATTTCTATTTTTGACGATAGCGCAATTTGGGACGTGTTAGCGAACGAGTGAGCGACTTATCGAAAACGATATTGCGAGAGAGATCAATTTTGATGTTGAATTTTAATTTTTCATGTGACAAACAAAATTATTTTCCAAGAAATTGAGAAGCTTTGACTTTGAAACGTTGAGTTTAACTTTAAATTTAAAATTGTTAAATTTTAATCGCTTCGAATTAAAATTTATTTAAATTAAATAATTTTAAATTTGTAATTATTCAATTTTGAATGTTTTTGATTAGACATGATACAATTTTAATTCCTTTAAATTTAAAATTATCCACTTTTCTAAATTCTAATTTGAAATTTTTCTATTTTACACATTTTGAAATTGTCCTGTTTTTGACATTTTAATCTGAAACACTTTTCTAATGAAGTTTTCAAATTAAAAAAAAATTCCGCAATTTTTCAATTTTGAGAGCTGATTTAACCCTTTGCCTACACACTTTTTTCGCCCGATTCCTACAAACCTGGATTACGCTTGCCTTACAAACTTTAACGGCTTATATCTCCGAAGGAATTTAATCAATTTCAAGGGTTTTTTATTATCTAAAACTGATAGATTTGGAAAGTTTTCAATTCAAAATAGAAATTATTATTTTTTTTAAGTTTAAGGCGCTTTCAATTCGAAAATATTAATTATTATTTCAAAAATTTGAAAAACTCTTATTATTATTTCAAAGTTTGTTTAATAATGGATTCTGAAATTGCTTCTGTTTTTATTGGGAGGAAATAGAATTCCAGGGTCGTGAACGCGTACTACTAGTTATTTGATATAGTTATAAACTTCAAACAATGTATTTATTTAAATACCTTCATTGTCGAAGATGAGTTTGTTTCTTCTAGGCGTTTTTTCGATGAATGGCGTTTCACTGAAATCCCACACTGGATCTGGAAAAGTGCATTAATAATTTATAAATTAAAGTAATCAAACTTGAATAATGTTTACATTCAGACCTGTCAAAATTACAAATTTAAATACTGGGTATTCTAAACTGAACATTTGTTAATTTAAAGCCTTTCGAATTACAGCAACTTATATTTCCAGAGTTTTAGTTTTTTTTTTTAATTTAAATTTTTTTTAAAGTGTGATCATCAGAATTCGTTCGATTAAAAATAGCATGACTATTAAGGCTTTAAATTGGAAATGATGAAATTTGAATGATGGTTTAGAATTTTTTATTTTTTAATGTTTGGATGTCAAATTATCATTTTGTACGATTCTTTAATTTGGGATATTTTCAATACGAAATTGTTCAAATTTGTAATCCACGAAAGTATAAAGTTTTTATGTGAAATTATTGAAGCTTCATTGAAATAAATTGACAATTCAACTGTTACGGATTTATAGTGCAAATCTTACAGTATTCTATGATTTAAATAAAAAATGCAATGTTATCGAATGTTTGAATTCATAATTATTATTCAATTTCAAGCAGCTGGTTTAAACAGGCTGGTTTCAATTCGCAGGAATTTGAGTGATATTACATTTAATTTATATAGTGATTGGATAGGCTTTTCCATTAAAAATTAATGAACAATTTTTGGATAATTTTCTAAAAGTTGTATTAGATGGAATTTCGGAGTAGTATGAGTTCTAAACGTGAGGGTTCTTTTTGACTTTAATATATGTTTTTTGGTTATCAAAAAATGTAAAATAATGGGAATTCAAAGTTGGTGATTTGGTAAGACAATTTCGTGTTATAAATTTATATTTTGGAACTCCTCTGGAAAACTAATGTTGTGCTTTAAATATGAATTAACAATAAGTGCAAAATTAAAATCAATGAATTATAAATAAATCAACTGAATTAATAAAAAAATAGTATTGACAAATAAGTTATGTAAAAAATATTTTCTTTCTTATTTTAGTTCTTATTAATTTCAATTTCATTTTCATACTATAAAATACTAAAACCTTACACTTTTGGCAATTACAAATTAATTTTGACCATATTTTCTCATTGCCTATTCAAGTTACAAGAAATTAATTAATGTAGCAGATATATTTGGCTGAAAATAATATTTTATGTCATAATGTTCTCATCAAAGATATTACTTATATGAACTAAAATACTTCGTAATTAAAACCCCACTATTATTATTTGATAAAATATGAAAAAAATTTCTTCATAAATTGAACAAAGATGGACAGTTTAAAATTCGGTAATCAACATTTTTAAATTTTTTAAAAAATTTTACGCATAGAGAGAAACCATTATACACTTTATTATAGAAGTTTTACCGTCAAACAGAAAACTATTAGGTGTATCGAAATAAATGCAAAACTGTCAAAAAAAGTAAACTGTGAAACTAATTCTGCAGAATAAACTTTACGGATTGTGAGACAATATAAAAGTGTGAAATACTTACTGTTGGCATGCTCCATTTCCTGCACATGTAATTATACAACAAAAAGATGACGTCAGCTGCGGGTTATTACGTATTTCGAACCACGTTTGCCGGCGCGATCATGCTCTCGCTTTGAGGTTAGGTTAAGAATTTTGTAAGGTGGTAACGAAATTTCCGGCTTTAGTTTCAAACTACTTACCAACTACTTTGAAATTATAAAACCTTTTTTTTTTACAACAATTCGAAAACTGACGATTCTTGACAAGTTTAGATCGGAAATGTATCAGAAATTCACACTAATGAGTTCGCACTATTTTCTGCAGCGTAAGGCTGTTATTCAGCGGCGTGAACCAAGATTCGACACTCTAGGCGTGAACATTGTCGATAAGAAAGTATACGATAGCTTTGAAAAGTTACAAAACACTACAGAAGAAGAAGAATGTTGATATACTCTGTTTTCAGAAGTCTTTCTTGTGACAATTTTCTACGGGACAGTCGAAATATGCCGGGAAAAAACCTGGTTGATTTTAAGAGAATTTCTTAATTTTGCAGGATTGATAAAAATTGCAGGTAAACTGAATTATTTCAAAAGTTATTTAGAAGTTTCAGATGTTTTGAAAATATTCGAAAATAATTTAAATCTTGAGAAAATTTTTAAAAATTTCAAACAAAATGTATATTTTTTTCAAAAAAAGATTCCTTGGGAAATTTCAATTAATAATTTTTTATTTTATTTCAAAAAATGAATTTTAAAACAAAATTACAAAAGATTTCAATACATTTCAAATGATTTCCTAAAATTGCAAAGAAGAATGTAGAAGATTTACAAGCAAAAAAGTTCAATTTTGCAAGATTACAAAATATTGGAAACAATTCGCGTAAGTTTAAGAGATACTTGGAAGTTTTGAAAAGATTCAAAAATAATTTAAAACTTCTAAAGATTTCAAAAAATTTAAAACGTAATATAAATTTTTAAAGATTTCGAACAAACATTAAGATCTTAGCCATTCATTATTGATTAATTATTGATAAATTATTGAAAAATGAGTACAAAAATCCATTATAAAAATGGTTTATTTTAATAGTAAGTGAGTTTTACAATAACTGTTATAAACCACCATCGTCTGCTAAAAGTCTGAAGCAATTGTAATCTAATTGTATTCATTTTTACTCGACACCATAAATTAAAAAAATGTTAATTTGTTTACGTATAATAAGATATTAAAATACATAAAATTATACATAAGAAAACCTTTTGTTAAATGCGTTTTACGTGTGCTTCTAGCACGAGGAGATTTGATATTTACAATCGCTTTTGTTTATTTTATTCCTAAAAGTGAAAATCTCAAAATCTATAAAAACAGACTTGATTTCATATACAGAACAACTTAAACCTGATTCTTCACACGGGGTCAACCGAACTTAATTCCATATTGTATAGAGCAGTCGACATAGTATACCTGGGGAATTACAAGGATTACAAGGGATTGCATAAATTACGTCGGATTTAAAAAGATTGCAGGTGATTACACAAGATTACGAGATATTACACGAGATTACGTGGGATTACATGGAAGAGTGAATACCAGATTACAACAGTGGTTAACCCTCACAAAATTGATGGAAGAAGCATTTTAAGTCCAAAAGATCTAAATTTTTATATTTTATTCGTAGTTGTACTACATATTTTACGTTTCTTGTTGGAAAATTTATGTTTAGTTTAGTTTATTATATAAATATGGCATTATATAAGTGGCACATAAAATAGGGAGAGTGCCCAATTTCAAGGGGGATGATGACCATCAGTGACAATTTTCTAGTTCCTTACATAAAATACCTAATCTACTTACTTCTATATTAAAACAGGTAATATTACAAACATAACCCAAAGACACGAATCTTTTTATGCGTTCATCATGTAAATAAGTAAATTATCTATCGAATTTCTTGAGTTCATGTTTAAAATCTCCATCAACGATTTATCATTTTTTATAGTTTGGAGTCTTAATACCATTGTACGCCGGAAATTCCCTCATAAAAAGGTATAACGTATCCATTTTTCGCAAGTTGCACATCTGAGAAAAACTTTCGCAATCATATAAATATTTTTGTCCGTACACTCATATTCTAATTTATATCTATGACAGTAAAGTCCCCCGTATTTCCTTGTCCTTGAAACGTAAAGATTCTTTATTTTCAAGCGTCGAGGGGCCCCCACCTATACCGCGAGTGGGCAGGTTCTTTTTATCAAGCCACGTTCATTGGCTGATCCGGCCTTGCATCGATGCGCCGCCTGCAAGCAACTTTTTTAAACTACGCATGTGCCGAAAAAACGCGGGTCGATTTTAAATCAATTATACTACCAATAATAATAAACAGATAAATACACCCGACATTCCTAGAACTGCTGTTTCTCCACGCAGTTTCTCAGCTCAAGGGGCGAGAGACGGTTGCAACTCTTGTATGAAAAACACCAGCAGCGTAGGAACAAAGACACAGTTACTCACATGCGGAGATTGCGCGATATTATGTACTCCAATTGGAAACGTTTCAGACGGTCCCGATTTGCGCAGTTGAAAATGTCGCGGTCCGTTGGCCAGTGTTTTTGTTGACGAATGATGTGAAAACTGTAAGATTTCCTGAAAATAGTGCAAGTTTCCAACTAAAAATCAATATAGTAGAATCAAAAAGCGACTCAAATATTTCGCGGCAATGCTAGGCTATAGTGGAAATGTCAGCCGTCAGAGCAAGGTTAGCATATTATAGGACTGCAACTGCACACGAGCTTTTGGAGAAAACTTCTAAAGGTAAAACGGTAAAGGTGAGTGATAAGGTCTGAATAGTAATATTTCTCAAGTGTAAAATCTTTTTTCTCAGTCATGTCCTATTCTTTTATCGAGTGGCGACCTGTTAATGTCACGAATTACAAGCAACTTTCCGAAATTTGAGGTTACTAATTTGAGGTACCACTAACTTGAAATTTAGGATATTTTATTTTATTTAGTGAAACTGAAAGGTCGTCAATCGACAAAAGAAAGGAACGTCGCTGAGAAAAAAACATTCTACAATTCAGAAATAATACTCTTTGCACATTTATGAATTTTACGTTTAGAATATTTTCTGTAAAAAGTCTGCATTCCCATGACATCCTAAAATACTCAATTTAAACCAACGAGGGCTCTTTTCGGGCCTCTTTTTGTTGATTGGTCAGCCACTGACGCGAAGGAGAGTGTACAGGGACCATGGTGGGAGTTGACAGAACAGCGCAATTTAAAATAGCCGTGCACGGGGGACTTGAAATAGGGTGACTTAAAATAAAGGAGACTTTACGGTAGTTTCTAGTCTAATCATGTAATTAGGAGTGTTGCGGGGAAGGTTCATTGCTGATTTAAAGTATTTCATCTGAGTAGATTCAATTTCATTGAAATATTTTAAAGACAAATTTCAGCTGCATGTAATAAAGTCGTTGAGATAAACGAGTTAAAAACATGGTTTGCCGTTATCAATAATCTTGGTTTTGCTTTACAAAGAGTTTCTCAAGACACACCTCTCGCTACATTAACTTTAGATTTTGGATCTTTTACATTCTCGCTATGCACCCCTGTACTTTGAAAAATTTTCTCTAGGTAGCAGTACGATTTTACTTGTTCCGCCGGCATTATGGCGGGTTTTGGCAGGGGGAAGTCAACCTTGGCTTCGGCATTGGACTTGAAAGGGGCTTCAAATGCAGTCCTCCCAGGAGAGCTTATCAGAGAGCTGAAGGACCTTGAGGTCCCGGATACGATCCTTAACTTTGTTCTGTTCCTCGTCTCAAAAAAAGTATCTGATATTTACGATGCATGGCACTGACGCTAGAGTCTCGGGGGTGGGTGTTCCTCAGGGGGGAGGGGGGATTCCCCTTCTCACTGTTGTTCAGCCCGGTGTTGAGGTGACTGAGTGAGTGTTTTCTGGCTGGGGTTAGGGTGTCAATATACGCCGACGACGTACTCCTTTACGTGACCTCCGATACGATCCAAAATGCCCTGGCTCTGCTACTTAGTGCAGTTGAATCACTTTCGCCATGGTTGAGGAGAGTGGGCCTTTTAGTCTACATCCAAAAATTCCAGTTGTGTGTTTTCTCAAGGTCCATAGATAGGTTCGAAGACGTGGTCTTAAATTTGGAGGGAGCGGAAATTAAGAATCAATATTATCTCAAACACCTGGGTGTGTGGCTCGACAGACGCATGACATGGACAATTCACATTTAAAACGTAGCAGTAAAGGGTTCAAGATCTGTCAAATCATGCGGGTTATTTCCAGAGTCACTTGGGGAGCCTCTCGTACTCTTCTGCTCACAGTACATAAAGGATAAATTAGGGCATGCCTGGAATGGGGTGCTACCCTTTTCCTGGGGGCGAGTGAGACAGCCTTGAAAATGTTTGATCGGGTCCAGTATGCTTCGTTAAGATTCGCACTCGGGTGTATGAGTTCGACTCCTATCTCTATCCTACTGTCAGAGGCCGGGGAAGTTCCACTGTTGTTAAGGAGGGCATTTTGGTTGCTCACTACTGGATGGACTGATAACCTTGGCGACAAACTCCTCGAATAAAAGGTTCAGAGTTCAATCGCAGCACTGTGGGTTGATAATTGCCTTTAATAGTATGTCTTCTTTCATTCGAGCCTTGAACAACACGGTTAGGCCTGCTTGTTTCGATGAGGATTGGGTTTACTTGGTTACGCATCTAGATATCGATCTTGAGTCTTGCCTTGCCTTTTGGGAAGCTACTTGTCTAGCGACACTGTTCGAGGTGTTTGCAGGCAAGAGATACTCTGGGGCGATTCGAGTATTTGCTGACGGCTCGGTGAACCCTGTTCCGGGAGCTGCGGGCTGCGGTTTCTTCATCCCGGTTGGGAACCTAAGATACGGGGTTAGATTGAGGGATTACTCGACTTTTTTGACTGCTGAAGTTCAGGGTCTGTTTTATGCCTTCATCCGAGTGCTAGGAGAGGAGTGGAGGGACGCAGTGGTCTTTACAGACTCCCAGACAGCACTGACAGCTATCCGAGATAGGTTCCTTAACTCCCTTGGGCACACCCTCTCACGATTAGTGAGCAATGGAACTGCTTTTGCTGGCTTGTTAGGGATTTCGATTCGCTTCGCCTGGGTTCCATCTCACGTAGGCATAATGGGTAACCAAACCGCCGGTGACCATGGTTTCGAGGTTACAGGCTCCCAAGACGTTACATCAATCTCATTACGAGAGTTAGAACCTCACATGTTTACACGGGAGATCATTTTCTAAGAATGGGTTGGAATATACCTGATTTAATTTTAATCCACTGTAGAATCGGTGGGTAACCTGGGTCGTTTTTTTTTTTGAACGGTTGGAGAAGGGATGAAGGACTCATATTGTGATTTCGACCGGGGTAATGTCCTACATGAATAGTGCCTCCTCTCCCTTCCATTTCTTTGGTTTTGAACTGGAGGAGACGGAGTGCTACTGGGACATCTTTGTGGTCTGGTCGGCACAACCTGAATATTAGTTGATCTATGTGGGCAGGACTTAAATCACGACGGTCGAACATTGAAGAAGAATTTGGGCAGAAGATCAGCGGGAGCCTATTGGATTTACCTGGAGTATACATTGGAATATTTGATATTGACGAATTTTAATTGGCATATGGCTATCTGAACCAAGAAGCCAGAAAGAATGAAAGAATAGTTCCAGAGTCCAGTTTAGGTTTCCAGTATACCATTCTTATTATAAATATAAAATTGTTACGTTGCACCTTAACTATTATCCACATATTAGTCACTTCTATAGTATTTAAAATTCTCATTACCTTGTTAATAAAAACGATTATACCTCCATTCGCTATTCAAACACTGTGATCCCTTTCTGCTGGCTATAAATTGTCTGATAGTTCTTGAGGAATGCTGGATTCACTTCCAATCTTGATGACAGCCTTGAATCTTGATGGTTGTGTTTTACCCTTGTGAGGTGACGTTTTCGAAGTGTTTCTGCTTTAGCCTTGGAACGTATCAATCACTTCCTTATCTCCTACCGACTTTTATGAGATAAATTGATTCGTACTATTTCTCGTGTTGTTGTCTTTTCTTTTGTAGTACTTCCTTTTTGGCTATGTAGTGTTCGCATTCTTCATCTCTTGTTTGTTAATAGCATCTGCCTTTGCCATCTCCTCAATGTCATCGCTGCTTCTATCGCGCTTCTTGGAAGCTTTTGCTGCCTGTAGAAAACTAATAACCTCGTCAACGTCGCAAGGTTTTCCTTCTATTAGGAGGAAGTCATCTCTGAGTTGGATCTCTATATCCAATTTTCTCAATTCCTTGAAGAGTGGTACCAGTTGTTTCCTTTTTTCCTGTGTGTTCTTGTCATAATCACTTGAGATAAAAATGCTGGTCCCTTTCTATTTGCACTTTCCACCCTCCATAATTTCTTGTTTCTTGAGAAGTGAAGTGAACGAAAGAAGAATAGGTGACTTCGGATTTGTTGACTCTACCTTTAAGACCTTGGCGTATTTTATATCAGCGATGGTGATGTTAACTTCGAGTGTTTCTTTGATAAAAGTTGTCATGTCATTGACTAACATGCGAGGGTGAGCAGGAGCATCCTATTCGAAGAAAACCATTTTGTGCCTTTTAGCTATGCTCTCGTTCTTAATCTGTACATCCTGGATTTCCTGGAGTTGTTTTTCAAAATTGTATTTTCTTGTTTCAGTTCTTCAATCTCCCCCGTATATTTCTCTGGTTCATCTTTTATGGGTTTTACTTCCCGTTTCACAATTTCTTGAACTTTATCCCCGATGCATTCTAAAATTGAATTTTTCTAGGAATCTAGAATTCCTTCGAATTATGAAACTGAGATTTTTTATATTTTTGTGTTTTCGTCTGCGCTATCCTCCATCTTTTGTGGATAAATTCATCTTTTTCCACTTTCTCGCTTTTGCTCTCAAATCCTTGATGACGCTGACAGAATTTTCACTTGGTTTACTGCTTAGTATAAGCTCCACGACGAACAAAACACACCATTCACTGTTCCCGGGACAAAAAGATACCGAAAAGTTAAATTCCTCATTTTGCTGAGAGCAAACCTATATTAACTACAATACAAATGAACAAGAAATACTTCTTCACATAGAGAATGCGATGATAATGCACTTAAATATTTCCACAATAGCTGTAACTCTTATTATTGTTATTATACCATTAAACCAGATCCCTTTCGTTGTAGGTCAGACTCAATCGGTTCTAGCTTCGTTATACTGCTGTTGATCAAGGAATTCATATGAGAAAAGTGAAAAAGGGAAATGTACGAGGAGTTATAAGGGGGGTTATAGATCTTTAAATTAATTTAGAATTCCCATGTTGCTTATTTAAATAACATGTTCGTTCCGCAACAGAGCTCCGACCCGGGTCGCTGATCAATTTTTCTAGTAATCACCCCCGTTGAAGAGCTTCATAAAGTCATCATGTGTCATAGTTCAGAAAAAAATACGCAAACTTATTGATAATCATGTAGTAAGATCCATACTATTCACTCTAATCACATCCATCGATTTAAGCTATCCACGCGGGCCCATTAGTATCCAGGGTCTTTCGTTTCAGGCGTCTCTCACTCCAATAACACTCTTCATCACACATTTTTTATAAAATATTCGTCTCCACACTTTCCTATCCTGGTATACTACTTAAGCTTTCTTTACGCTGATACATTTTCTCGTGCAAGCTCTTGTGTTCTTATGGCTTTTTATATCTTTTCGACTTTGGGTCTAATTCACACATTCCTACCATTCTTTCCACGGTCTGCTTCTGGGAACGCGACCATTTACCTAAATATGCTTGTTTTGTCAGTCCTTTTTCTTTCATTCTCTCAACATGTCGAATCTCCTCAAACAGTATTTCCTCTACACCACATTCTTTGCGAATCCTCTCATTACTAACTTTGTCCATTAGCGTTTTACCGAATATACTGTGCAAGAACTGCATGCCGACCGCGTTAATCTTACTCTCATCCTTTTCTTGGTAGGCCGAGGTCTCGCAACCGTACAGCACAATGGGTGCAAGTACAGAATTATGTATTGCAATTTCAGCTCTACTTGTTACATTTTTACTTCTAGTAATGGCTCCTGCACTGCCGATAACCTTTCAACCCTCGTTTATACGCCTGGCTATCCCTCCATCGATCTTTCCGTCAGTAGTAAATAAGCTCCAAGATACACGTATTTATCAACTTGTTCTATTATCTCATCGTCTAAGGCAATGTTGCATACTGTTTTTTCACCCTTATCTTGACATACCATAATTTTTGTTTCATTCACGTTAATTTTAAGGCTTATGTTTTTCATGCTTGTATTTAGTCTGGTCAAAATTCTTTGCAGGCCTTCTCTTGTTAACACACCTTCACTGTCCCGAGATCCAGACCTTCGTCGTCGAAGAGGGCTATTCGTAGACACTTATCAACGAATATAATAAACAGCCATGAGGACATAACGCATCCTTGCCTAACACCATACCCAATATCTAACCAGTCACTCAGTTGTCTATTTACCCTCACACTCGCTTTGCAATCTGCATATATAGTTTTTATTGATTTTAGGAGCCATCCATTGACTGCATACTCTTTCAGGACTTCCCAAATCTTACTTCTATCCACCACATTGGATAGTGTCCACATTGGAGTTCCCAGATCTTTTTTTTTCTGTTATTTTCATAATCCTATACTTTTATAAATTGAACTGAATATGATTTTTGAAGTTTTTATTAATACAGAAAATTCATTGTGGGATCTAACAATTGAGCGGAAGTTGGAAGCAATATAACATAAGGTTTTGTTGATAATTATGTTGGTAGTTATGTTGGCATTTCAAACTTTCAGTGACCTTATTTCCCACGACGTTGACAAATTTCGTGTTAATTTTCAACAAGTTGTTTTACGTCACTTCATAGTTGGTTGTCAGTTTTCAATTTATTATTTTCTATGGCTTTAAGAAAGATCCTTGTACACCTTCTACAGCTTTCTGATTAAATATCTTTGATTTCATAATAGAAATCTCCGATTTATATCATTCTGCTAAATTAGGTCCATAAGACAATGTTTATTTACAAACTTATATTTTCTACGCAAGGTGGTAAAAAATCTTTAAATTTTCCAAAATGACGCAAAATTTATACAAGTTGAACATATTTTAAGGGCATTAAAATTCTTTGATTTTATCCATTGCATGATCCTCCTTAAATTTAAAACAGTCCAAATTTGTAGGCATGGATTTTTTAAAGATTTTTATAAAGGCATTTCTTGACTTATAAATTTGCAAATTTTTTTCGAGTCAATTACACTACTGTCGGAAATTGTGCGCACGACTCATGTGAGCGCTATTAAAAATCACTGGTGACTTCGAACCACGATATTTCGGTGAAAGAAAGAGATAAGGCATTTTTTTTAAACAGTTGGAAAGCTTATGAAATTCCACGTCTAGTGGTACCCAACCAATATTTTTTTGAACTTCTGAAAATAATACAGCACGTGAGAAGTTTAAAAAAAAAATTCTAGATTTTCTCAAATTCTCTACTTCAACTTTGAGCACGGCCTAGGGAAATTTTGTCAGAAATCTCAAAATTATACGACATCGAGCCTACAATCTCATCTTTAATTTAAGCCAAGAAAACTTAAAAAATCTTCATGGGTACTCGAGCTATGATTATAAATGTTCAATTGTATCTGAGCTCAATTACTCACAATTGACACAATTACTTACGTAATAAGTCAGCAGTGATTTTTAATAGCGCTCACAAGAGTCTTGCGCACAATTTCCGACGGTAGTGTAGATGTAACCTACAAACTTCTAAAAACATAAAAATGTAGATTTTAAATGCAAAGTTGAATAAGAAAGTAAATTTTAATCCAGATCGTACATATCCTTCGATATTATTCGCCGGGTTCTTTCTGATTACTTTGGCTTCGATGTTTTGTACGTGATGAACATAACGGACATCGACGATAAAATCATAAAGCGAGCGAGACAGAACTACTTGTATGAAAAGTACATGGCGGAAAATCACAGATTGGACGAGTTTCTTGCCGATGCAAAGTGCATGCTTTCAACGATTGAAAATACCATAACCACTACAGACGACAATGATAAAAAGTCCATGTTTGAGAAGATGTTGATTCGAGTTCAGTCTTCCATTGAGAATCTCGAGAAGGCTGTCAAATCCAGTGATGAAGAAAAAATCAACGAATGTCAGAAGGCAATAACCCAATATTCAATTTATTTCTCACAAAAATGAATTGTATACGGGCCATTTCATTGTATTTCGCCGAAGTAGATTGTGACCTAATTTGAAAAAATGTTGGTACCTGACTATAATAAAAATCAATGTTTTTTAACTTATATAGGGACCGTCCATATACTACGTGGACAGGGGGGGGGGTCAGCCGAAGTACACATCGATTCGTGTTCTGCTACCCCCCGAGGGGGGGGGGAGTGTAAGTTTTTACACATTGTCCACAAGTGTGGCCGGGTGCGGGGAAGTACCAAACAATTGTCCACGTGACATATGGATGCCCCCTTATTACATAAATTTATCAAGATACCTTATTTTGATCTAGAATTTTAATTTTCAAAATGCAAAGATACAGAAAAATGTAACATTTATGTGCATTGTAGAAAAGAGAAAAACTAAAATTCTACAATGTACAATTGAATTGAATCAAATCGCGAAAATTATATTTTTTGAATGACCAAAACATAATCATTTTCGACACTTTTTAAGCGTTAATAATATCGCCTGGTGTTGAATTAAAAAAAAATTAAAACTCATCTCATAAGGTTAATTTTTTAGCAGACTTTTCAGACTTTGAGCCTTTTTTCAATTGTTGATGCTGAATTATGTAAAATTTCATTTTGAAATTCGTCACTTTGGAAGGTTTGTCTATTTTTGCGGATGAATAACTCGTAGGTAGACAAATTTAACAAAATCCAGGATTTACAGTATATGTAAAGCAGGTCTTCAATTTATCCTCCTGAATATTTCGGGTTGGTCAAGTGGCTTTTTGTAGCGAAATATCGATTTTCGTAATAACCCGAAAGATTGCACTTTTCAATTTTGTTTGAATGAGGTTCCGACTAAGTTGAAGTTTGCTTAATATTTAAATATTCAAGTTTCTTTCAGTCGAATCACAAAAGCCAACTTCAAGTTACTCTTTACCTCGTTCAATCTGTAAAGCCGGGATTTTTTCATTTTTGTCTACGAGTTACTCATCCGCGAAAATGGAAAAAAATTTCAAAGTGACGAATTTGAATAGATATATTTATATATTTATTATTTATTTATATATTAAGTATTTCAGCATCATAAATTGAAAAAACGGCTCGAATTATGAAAAGTGTGCTAAAAAATGAACTTTATGAGGTAAGCTTTAGTCGTTGTTGAAAAACAATTTTCACTTAATATTTCATATTAAAGTTACTTTTGCTCATGTTATATAAAGTTTAAAGACTGCTCAATACATCTGTTTTGATTAAATTATATTTTGCATTGTATAATTTGAGTTTTTCTCTATTTTACAATGTACCTTTGAAAAAGGGAGGAAAAAGGAAGGAAAAAAATACTTTTCTGTACTGTTGCATTCTGAAAATCAAATTTCTCAATAAAAATCAAGTACATTGATAAATTTATGTTTTAAATAAGTTTTTAAAACATTGAATTTTATTATCGTTGAGCATCCAAATTTTTAGAAATTAGGTTGCAACCAACTTCGGGACAATATAATGGAATGACCCATACATAATTAATGACAAACAATATAAAAAATTTAATTAAAAAAAGATGTATACATTTTTTTAATTATTAAAACATTGATTTTTACCTGTCTGTAATTTGTAGTTCGAGTTTCATTTTTAAATCTACAGATTTTGTTGAACGATGCGCGCGATCCGTTGTCAGATTGGTTGGACAAAAAAAATGGAAGTTCAGTGACTGAACAGTCAATTTTTCGGAAGCTATCTGAACACTGGGAGTCTGAATATCATAAAGATATGGAAGCTCTAAATGTAAGTTACCTTTATTAATGTTCATATACTTTCAATATTTTTTTGAAGACCCCTGACAAAATTATTTGTAAACAAAATAAAAGTTAATCACAATTAATTTTTCTCAGGTTTTGCAACCAAATGTATTGACGAGAGTAAGCGAGTACGTTCCAGAAATTATAAATTTTATAGGAAAAATTGTAGCTAATGGTCTCGCTTACGAAAGCAACGGTTCGGTTTACTTCGACGTCCGGGGCTTTGACAGACGAGATAAGCATCATTACGCTAAACTCGTACCAGAAGCTTATGGCGATACAACGAGTTTGCATGATGGAGAGGGTAAGATTAAGTATATAGAAAAAAATATTATTACAGAGTGGTCACTGGACCGGAAAAGCAGGAAATCACTGGTAATTGTTAGAGACCGGAAAATGTCTGAATTTGTGTCTTGGTTGGTATTTTAAAATATTTATTCTGTAGTAGAAACATTTTCAATAAATAATAAATCTGCCCGCCTGTAGCGGGCGACAGTTCGTGCGAGAATTGCGGATCCGTCATCATACTCAACAAGTCAAAGCTGCTGACCATCAGGAAGCATATTGTTGACAGAATACGGGTACTATCTGACGCCAGCAGAAGTCTAGAGCGTAGGGAGAGGATGACGCTGAATCTAGCACCCAGTTATCAGCACCAAGTTAATTTTTTATAAAATGTAGGTTGGTATCAATGAGCCAAAAAAATGTATCATTTCAATAAATTTATATTATTACAATTCATAATACGCATTGGTATTGAAACATACGTATTTTCATAATTTTATTTTTATAATTAAAAAAAAGAGCGCAACCTATGAGAAAAAAATTTCCTTGATAAACATTTTATTGCATTTTATGTCGTTTTTTTATAAATTCAATTTGTTTATTTTCAATGTTATTTTTGACGATTCAAACTAAATATACGCATCCTAGCGTAAAGCGGTTCTGAGTATACATATAATTTTGGGAAAATTTTTTTTAAATAGAATGTTATTGTGGCTTGTTTCCTTTCTCCAAACAGGTCATTTTCTTATCTTTATTATATTTTTATAAGAAGAGTTTATAAAAAATTTGTTGATTTTTTTTGGTTGCCCAACTTTTATTTCTTTTTTTTTCCTCTCTTGTGTCGTTTTTCCGAACGTTTTTTTTTTAATTTTCGATCTTATTTTTTACGATTAAAAGAAAATCTACTTGTTCTATTTGAAAATTATTATCAACAAATTTGTAGATCTTTTTTGAATGCATAATTTTTGTCAACTCATCTTTTTTCGTATCTTGTATAGTTTGACCGCAAAATGGAATTTATAATGTTTCCATATTTTTTTTGTTCGATCAAAATTTGAATTTTCGATTTTTCCAGAAAATTCGAAAAGTTGTAATGACAATCTTGTAAGGTGCTCAAAAAGCAACGTTTTTTTCCTGTGGACTTTTTTCATATCGTGCGTTATTTGGCTTGGAATTTTCATTTTCGTTTTTTTAAAAATATTGTAATTGCTATAACTCTGGTCCTTTCTTTTTTTATCGAGAAAAGTCATTGAGATAAATTTTTCGTCTTTTTGAATACTATGAAAAACTTCACATCGAATTTCCAATATCTGAAAAAAGTGGTGACAGAGAAGGTAATAAAGCACTCTTAGTGCCGCATTGGGCTTTTGGATGTAGGTCGTTCCCGCATGAGTTAGAAACTAGATAGTATATGTCCTAGATACTCGGGGTGTGCATGGCACGCTTTGCAGCTATCATCGCGAATATATTAGCTTAAAATAAGGCGACGGTATGCTAGAGTGAAAATGACAACGTCTTAACATGTCAAAATGAAACCCTCCGTGCCCGACTTCTATCTGGGTGATTGAAGGAAAGCAAACGTTAGCTTATACGACATCGACTGATCCTCCACATTTATGTGGAAGATGCCGTGCATCCTCTTGTCAAAGAGCTGTTCGCGGAAGTTTTTCTCCTGTGCTTTCTTAGTCCGGGCCTTCAGGAGTGAGTACTCAAGATGGATAGATTTGATGCATTTTGCTCACCCCTGATATTGAAGACAAGGCCGACTGTTTCAGCAGCTTCCTCCGCTGCCTTGTAAAAAAACGCTCCTTTGCCCAATTCTTAGTGCATCCTGGCCATTTTAAGAAGAGGTTAACGTCCATTTTCGACTATATGTACCTTACCCAGAATAATCCTGTTGTGAAGACATTCAAGAGTCAGCATTCCACGTCGAACTTGACGGCGTGAGATGTAGAGTCGCGGAACAGAAGACTTAGGGTGGATGCTTTTCTTCATATGCATAACCTTTCGTGACCCGATATCAAGGGATCTGAGCTCGTCCTTTGTCCATGGAGCCACTCCAAATGAATTGAGTACTACCGGAACGGCAAGCTTGTTCGTTGCAGATACTTTCTTCCTCGTCGATAGTTCGGAAGACCATATTTGCCGGATGAGACGTTTGTATCTGCTTCAGAGAGTATCCTTTATAGATGTCACATCCTGATTGCGGCTCTGTGGCACGCCCAGGTATGTATAGGTGTCTCCAGCGCTAAGGTGTCATATAGCGTTTCTGTCGACGAGCTCAGGGTCTTCGGGGATGCCATAAAGTTTTCCTCACTTCAAATAAGCCTTGGCGCATTTTGCTAACCCAAATTCCATTCCAATCTCCTGAGTGTATTTTTCGACAATCCGTAGAGCTAGGTCTGGTTGCTCTTTATTTTCATCATAGATCTTAAGATCATCCATGTAAAATACATGAGTGACCTTATGTTTTCGATTTCTAGGTTTGCCGCAGAAGTACCCTTCGGAATGGCGAAGTGCGAGAGATAGTGGCAATGACGTGAGGCAAAAGAAGGGTGGGCTCATGGTGTCGCCCTGAAAGACGCCCCTATGGAAGGTGACGTTGTTCGTTGTCACACGATAATTTCCAGATGAGATAGTAAGTCTAGTTTTCCAAAGGGGCATCAATCTCTCCATGCATATCACTATGTGCGGATGAACCTTTAAGCTTTCCAACAGGTAGATAATAATTCTCTGGGAGGTTGAATTGAAAGCTTTCCGCTAATCAATCCAGGCCATTGACAGGAAGAGCTGACAGGATGCTGCGTCTTTGCAGACACATCTATCGATGAGCAGACAGCTATATATAGATTTCTTACAGTGTGTTCAGACTCAGAGCTGTTCTACTGGGTAGCCTAGTCGCAGGTGTAAAGGGAACTTCCGCAGGTATTTAAAACTTGAATATGTGTAGCTTTAAACGAGAAACACTGAAACGGCACCAGGCAGTGCCGTTTGAGTGCCGTTTCAGTGTCGTTCAATTGGCAGGGACAGTGGATAGACTTTTATACAATGTGGAGGAGATAATAACCTAATCAAAATCAGTTTTTGCCTAGAATTCATTTAAAACTTTACCAAACTTTTAAGTAAATGATACATTTTTTACTTAGTAAGATTTATCGAAATTTGTCATTCTGTAACCGATTTTAAGGGAATCATGAACATTGCATAACTCAAAGTTTGTTCCACTTCATCTTTGTAAACTTTACTTAACTATTATGAAATTTTATCCAATTTGTCCTCAATGTATGAGAGAATAGTTTTTATTAATTACACCACGTGCATTAATTTTTACTTTTGACAACTTTTACTGTACATGTGAAAACTTTAATCTGCGTTATTAAACTTTACGGAACTGCCATGTATTTTTTAACATTTTGCACTACACAAATTATTACAGTAATGCCAAACATTCTCGAACTTGTCTATATATCCCAATTTTAATCAAAAGTTTGGTCACATTAAGAACTATTAAGTAACGTGTAAAGCACTGTTTTTTTCAACAGGGAAATGTTTGTCGTATTACATTTGAATGGTAACTTGCTAAATGTAGTTTTCGGCAATTTACCATTCAAATGTAATACGACGAACATTTCCCTTTTGAAAACAACAGTGATTTACACGTTACTTAATGGTTCTTAATGTGACCAAACTTTTGAGTTCAATTGGGATATATGGACCAGTACGAGACTGTTTGGCATTGATGTAATAATTTGTGTAGTGCGAAATGTTAAAGAATACATGGCAGTTCGATAAATTCTAATAACGCAGATTAAAGTTTCCACATGTGAAGTAAAAGTTGACAAAAGTAAAAATTAATGCACGTGGTGTAATTAATAAAAGTTATTCTATCATACATTGAGGAAAATTTGGATAAAATTTCGTAATAGTTAAGTAACGTTTACAAAGATAAAGTGAAACAAACTTTGAATTATGCAATGTTCATGATTCCCTTAAAATCGGTTACAGAATGACAAATTTCGATGAATCTTACTAAGTAAAAAATGTATCATTTACTTAAAAGTTTGTTAAAGTTTTAAATGTATTCTAGAGAAGAACTGATTTTGATTAGGTTATTATCTCCTCCACATTGTGTAAAAGTCTACCAACTGTCCCTGCGAATTGAACGACACTGAAACGGCACTCAAACGGCACTGCCTAGTGCCGTTTCAGTGCTTCTCGTTTAAAGCTACACATATTCAAGTTTTAAATACCTGCGGAAGTTCTCTTTATACCTGCGACTAGGCTACCCAATAGACCAGCTCTGAGTCTGAACACACTGTAAAAAGTCTATACAACAGTCTGCTCATCGATACATGTGTCTGCAAAGACGCAGCATCCTGCCAGCTCTTCCTGTCGATGGCCTTGATTGATTACCGGAAAGTTTTCGATTCAACCTCTCATAGAATTATTATCTATCTTTTGGAAAGCTTAAAGGTTCATCCACACATAATGATATGCATAGTGAGATTGATGCCCCTCTGTAAAACTAGACATACTATCTCATCTGAAAATTATCGTGTGACTACGAACAACGTCACCTTCCATAGGTGCGTCTTTCAGGGCGACACCATGAGCCCACTCTGCTTTTGCCTCACATCGTTGCCACTGTCTCTCGCACTTCGCTATTCCGAAGGGTACTTCTGCAGCAAACCTAGAAATCGAAAACATAAGGTCATTCATGTATTTTACATGGATGATCTTAAGATCTATGATAAAAATAAAGAGCAACCAGACTTAGCTCTACGCATTGTCGAAAAATACACTCAGGAGATTGGAATGGAATTTGGGTTAGCAAAATGCGCCAAGGCTTATTTGAAGCGAGGAAAACTTTATGACATCCCCGAAGACCCTGAGCTCGACAACAGAAACGCTATATGACACCTTAGCGCTGGAGAGACCTATACATACCTGGGCGTGCTACAGAGCCGCAATCAGGATGTGACATCTATAAAGGATACTCTTTGAAGCAGATACAAACGTCTCATCCGGCAAATATGGTCTTCCGAACTATCGACGAGGAATAAAGTATCTGAAACGAACGAGCATGCCATCCCGGTAGTACTCATGCACCTTAAGTCTTCTGTTCCGCGACTTTACATTTCACGCCGTCAAGTTGTTCGTGGAATGCTGAATCTTGAATGTCTTCACAACAGGATTATTCTGTGTACAGTACAAACATATAGTCGAAAATGGACGTTACCCTCTTCATAAAATGGCCAGAAAGCACTAAGAAGTGGGCCTTGTCTTCAATATCAGGGGTGAGCGAAATACATCAAATCTTATCCATCTTAAGTATTCACTCCTGAAGGCCCGGATTAAGAAAGCACAGGAGAAAAACTTCCGCGAACAGCTCCTTGACAAAAGGATGCACGGCATCTTCCACATAAATGTGAAGGATCAGTCGATGTCGTATAAGCTAACGTTTGCTTTCCTTAAATCACCCGGATAGAAGTCGGGCACGGAGGGTTTCATTTTGACATGTTAAGACGTTGTCATTTTCACTCTAGCATACCGACTTCTCATTTTAAGCCAAGATATTCCCGATGATAGCTGCAGAGCGTGGCATGCACACCCCGAGCATTTAGGACATATACTATCTAGTTTCTAACTTATGCGGGAACAACCTACATTCAAAAGCACAATGAAGCATTAAGAGTGCTTTATTACCATCTCTGTCACTCTTACGGCATTAGCCCTAATACCGCTCCGCTAAACGCTCCGAGGGGAATAGAGCAATTGTCGATAGTGAGAAGTGCCGCATATACTGAAACGTCTTATCCTCAAAAATTGTTTCTGTTGCGCACTCAAGGCCTGACAGTTCTCCTTGACTTCGAGAAGCGAACCATGTTCGTAAACCACTTTTTTCAGAATTTGAAAATTCGATGTAAAGTTGTTCGTAGTATTCAAAAAGACGAACAATTTATCTACATGACATTTTTCGATAAAAAACAAATGACCAGAGTTATAGCAATTACAATATTAATAAAAAAACGAAAATGAAAATTTTAAGCAAAACAACGCACGATATAAAAAAAGTCAACAGGAGAAAAACGTTGCTTTTTGAAACCCTTATAAGATTGGCGTTACAATTTTTCAAATTTTTTGGAAAAATCGAAAATTCAAATTTTGATCGCACAAAAAAATATTGAAACATCATAAATTCCATTTTGCGGTCGAACTATACAAGATACGAAAAAAAATGAGTTGACAAAAATTGTGCATTCAAAAAAGATCTACAAACTTTTTGATAATAATTTTGAAATAGAACAAGTAGATTTTCTTTTAATCGTAAAAAACAAGATTGAAAATAAAAAAAAATTTTTTTGGAAAAACGACACAAGAGACGAAAAAAATGAAAAAATAAAAGTTGTTCAACCAAAAAAAATCTACAAATTTGTTATAAACTCTTGTTATAAGAATATATAAAAAATAAGAAAATGCCCTTTTTGGAAAAAGGACACAAGCTACAATAACATTTTATTTAAAAAAATTTTCCCCTAAATTATATGTACACTCAGAACCACTTTACGCTAGGATGTATATATTTAGTTTAAATCTTAAATAATAACATTGAAAATAAACAAATTAAATTTATAAATAAACGACATAAAATGCAATAAAATGTTTAATAACGATTTTTTTTCTTATGGGTTGCGCTTTTTTTTAATTATAAAAATAAGATAAAGAAAATACGTATGTTTCAATATCAATGGATATTATGAATTGTAATGATATAAATTTATTGAAATGATACATTTTTCAGGGTAGTTGAGAATAAAATTTAAAGCAAAATAAAAACAAATATTAATGTAATGATGCTAAATCAAATTTTGTACTTTATATTGCAATATCTGAAAAAATAATCTCAGACCGAGGTACATAAATAAATGTAATATACATTTGATATAAAAGTGTTGAACATAATAATAAATAATAAACTATTAAACATATATAAGTCACTGGTCAAAAACTATAACATCAAATAATCAAAACTCTCATGTTTGAAATCGTGCAAGTACATTGAATGACGTCGACATTCAGCTTGTAGAAGTTGTGAAGAAAATTTTCTCGTCTCTTGGTAGCTTAATTGGTTAGAGCATCAGACCGGAAATCTGAAAGACCTGGCATTCGAATCCCAGCGGAGCTAGAGAGATTTTTTTCACAACTTTAAAAATTAATAATCAATATTCACAAACTATTGATTATCGACCATGTAGAAAAAAAACTATTAAACATAATGTAGAAAAGTTCACATTTTTGACAAAATCGAGTGCAAAGCACGAGATACGTGATGAGAATGTGTTCGTTAAAGACGAAGGAGCTCAAACAAAAGAGAATTCACAATCACCATATTACAGTTGTCGATTGTGAAGGGTTTTAGAGTTGTTTTCTAAATTTCATTTTTTTTGTGCATTTTTGGGGTTGTCTAGAGTCTTCCTAATCTTTGCCAGATTTTAAGATACTATTCTGCAAGAGATAATCATGGTTTAATATACTCTTATTTTTAACTGTTATTTTTCGCGCCCATAAAAACATCAACAAATTTTTTTTTGGCATTTGAGGAGTTTTCTGGAATGAAAATGAACTCACAAAGAATTTAAGATATTTAGTGGGTCAAAACTGGAAACACTGAAAATGTTTAAAAGTATGAAATCTATGGATAATGGAATTATTTACTTGAATTTTTGGTGAGTTCATTTTGATCCCAAGAATGTCATCAGATGCCAAAAGAAAATTTTTTGATATTTTTATGGGCACGAAAAATAAAAGTTAAAAATAAGGGTATATTGAAACATGATTATCTCTTGCAGAATAGTATCTTGAAATATGGCCAAAATTGCAAAGACTCTAGGAACCCCAAAAATGTAAAAAAAATTGAAATAAAAAAAAAATTTAAAACTCTGCATAAAATAATTGTATTAAACCTATTTTGCTCGCGCGCGTTATCTAGATTTAAATCGATCGATTCCACATTCAGTGCACTTCATGAAGGTCTCAATGCACTACTTTTAGGCATGGTATTGTTTGCGGTATATAAAATTAGTTATATTTTACCCACCCTACTGTCGATGCTTTGTCTGTCTGACTGTGTGTATGCATCTGTGTATGTATGTATGTATGTAGATTTTTAGTCTGTTAGCCCGATAACTTTGGAAAGAATTCACAGATTTGATTGGGCTTTGGTATACTCTTTAAGTGTCCTAAAGTGAAGGTCAAGTTCGTTAGTCAGCCATTTTGGATAAAAATTCGAAAAGTTAGAGCATTTGGAAAATTGTTGAAGCCATGTTTTTTCAAAATTCTAAAATTAGATGTGCGGCTGCTTGTAGTCCGCAAAAATTCAAACAATTTATTCTCATGACATTTTTTTGTAAAATGAAAATTTTCAGACTTCAGCATTTTCAATATCCAAACGAGGAAACGAAAATTAACATTTTCAGCCACACAACGCACGACACGAAAAAAAGTCAGGACAAACAAAATGTTTCTTTTTGCACGCCCCACAATAATATCATAACGACTATTTGAATTTTCTTCAAAAATCGAAAATTCTCATTTTTATTGCACAAAAAATAATGAAAAATCGAAAATTTATTTTTACGGTCAAACTACACAAAATACGACAAATGATGATTGAAAAAAAATTGTGCACTCAAAAAAAATCTACAAATTTGTTATTGTTCACTTTTTGATAGGATGTGTAGTTTTTGTTTTATTCGTAAAAAATAACATTAGCAGTGAAAAAATCGGCCCGAGTAGTGGGCACATTCTCATCAAAACTTTGCTTACTTCATTTTTTTTATCTCGTGTGTGGATTCTCAAAATATTAAATTTTTTTGATGTCCTCAATACTATTTGTAAAGAATAAAACAGTAAAATAACCATTATTAATGCTCATGGTACTTGAAAATTTGTATTTTTACATTCTCATCTAGAGAAGGTATTAGATTTGTGTAAAATTCGACCCCCACGGTTTTTGTTAGATGAACACGTTTTGAAGCCTTCTGAACCCAAAAAACAGGTTTTCGTTAATGTGTCTGGCTGGCTGTGCGCATGTGTGTATGTATGTGTGAATGTAGATTTTTAGTCTTTTAGCACGACAACTTTCGAAAGAATTTACAGATTTCATTGGGCTTTGGTATACTCTTCAAGTGTCCTAAGATGAAGGTCAAGTTCGTTAGTCAGCCATTTTGAATGTAAATGCGAAAAGTTAGAGGATTTTGAATATTTTTTAGACCATGTTTTTTTAGAAGTTTGAAATTATATATACGACTATTCATAGTTTTACATAGCATTACAAGGATATCATAACGATTGTCCTTGATATCTGAAGAACATAGAACATAACATATGGTCGTTGCGAAGCGCGACCCTCGCAGAAATGTTGCTGTTGCCCGAATTGGCCAAATGGGGCCCAGATCGGGAAGCCAGGTCTGATCAGACCCGTGATAAAACGCACGGCCAAGTCTGGGCTGGACTTGTTAGCCCGATCGGTGTGCCGGGTCAGTGCCAAGTCGGTACCATATCAGGTCCCGATTGAGTTATATTAAAAATTCTGGGGCATTTTTAATCTGAGTAATTAATAGTACACAAGATAAATTGAACTGTATTATTAATTGATTAGAAATTATAATAATATACTTCAAGTTTTTCGTTGTTTGCGATTGCCGCCCCAATCATTAGCATTGCTAAATATTGTGCCTATGTGGGAAAGCACTTCCTTCTCTGTGGCCTCGAATTTGGTAGAAGCTACATCTAAAAATACAATAAAATTTTAGTTTCAGTAAAGAGCTTGAACAGTATTTATATTTAATTTAAATTATATAATGTAATTTTCATTTTAGGGTTAAGTTCCACTGATTTACTTACTTTCACTCGAAACGTCACGTGTATATGGCAATCCGGTTATCGTACGGTGCTTCCGAATCCGCAATGTGCACTTTTTACACTTTGGAATAATTTCATCAAACTTAATTAATATTTATTAAACATCAAAAGATTACACTGAAATTCACGTGCCAATAAAGTAAAAAACAGTACCACTCCGATACAAAATTCAGAGTTTCCCTTAACATGTGCTAGGTCGCGTTGCAAAACGGGCAACCCGGTATGGCACGACTCTGGGCCATGAAATTAGCCCTACCTGTGCCAGATCATGCCAGCCCGATGGGGGTCATATAGGTCTTAGGGAAAATATATGGCGATTTCTGCGAGGGGACGACCAAATCTCGCGCCGTAAGCGCGCTCAAACTTTTGGGTTTCTATTACACGATGAACAAAAACAAGCGTGAAGCGCAAGGTTTACATGATTCTTAAACCAAATATCGAGCGCGAATGTCTTGATTAGAATGTGTTCCTTAAGGTTGATAGAACCTTAAGTAAATTAGTACTCCTTTTTATGTAAAGTTGACATAATGAAAACAAAAGCAGGTCATAAAGATGAAGCTTACTAAGAGAGTATTAGCCCGGAAAGCGTGCAATAGGGAGCACACGAAGTTCGAAAACCTAGAGGAACCGAACTTAAAGCGTAAGGCGTCCCATGCCAAATATTCAAACTTAATTCTGTTCGTAATTTTTTTTAGGACAACACCCTAACATGTTTTATCCTATGTAAAAACAAAATTTTCGTCGTTTCAACCATAGAATATGGTTATTATACGGACAACAGAATATTTGGTTGACTCAACCAATTTTGTTAGTTATTTTAACCAAATACTCTTAGAATTAAATGTAAAATAACTACAGGAGCATACATCAATGGTCAAAAAGTGCACACTATTCAAGAATTTTTTTCCGTTGTGCCATCAGGATATAAGATTATGGAAGTTCCATCGCACATCATTTACTTGCCAATCGCCGACAAGACAATAGAGCATATACAGTTGTAAATAGTTGATCAAAAAGGACATTTAGTAAATTTTCTTGGAGAAATTATAACAATCAGACTACACATTAAGTCTTTATGATAATACCTATTATTTTCAATAAAAAGGTTGGCTTCAGCTATATTACTTCTGTACCATGCCGCAAAAGCATCAGTCGACAACGAGCTACCAAGAAGTTAACTCCTCAAAACGTGTTGCTGTTGACAAGGCTATGCCTCTAGGTCATACTACTCGCAAAAAGAAGAGAATAAAGACATTGAAGATTTTTTGTGCTTTCATCTGTATTTTTGTATAACGACGTGTAACTATTTATCATGGAAGAGGAAATTTAAAAGATTGAAACCCCATAATTTTTTCCGTATCTATCGCTTATTGTGAAATACATGCACATCAGCTATACGCCTCATCAACCTTCAATCATAGTGACGAATTTCGAATTTCTGTCAAAATCAAGATCAATGTTTTCTACTAAGCAAAAGTTCATTTCACATGAATGGAAGATTGAACCTCTCTGAAGCTAGCAATGCCTTCTTATAAACTCGTATTGGAAACTATCTTTTAATTAAGGGCTCATTAATGGATATTAGGGGCTGCAATTCCCAAATTTTGGGCTCTGCAATTTTTAATTAAAAATGGGTGGCGGGCTCATTTCACATGAACCTAGCATCCCCATAGCCTGTAACTTCAAAACTGTTTACCTAATCTAATCCGGGGTTTTTCAGAAATTAAGGGGTCATTCAAGGCTCTCGATCTATGCTAGGCCCAGTCACGCTTTCCTTTTAGTTTTTTAAAAGTGATGCGCACTCTGCACTGTTAGAAAAATCTGTACTAGATTTAGTATACATGTAATGGAAGCAAGGATGCACAACATGAAATTAAATTTAGTATACCAGTGTGCAGTAAATTTAGTACATGCATATACTAAATTTAGTATGCACGTACATGAAATTGAGTATACGCGAATACTAAATTCAGTATACATGTATACGAAATTTAGTATACGCATATGCTAAATTCAGTATACGCGTTCCATTTTGCGTAGGTTCCGTTTTCATCATCTGTAAACATGATCCGATGAAAAATGAAATTAAAGAACAAAGTTTCAATTTTCAAATAATCATATGGTTAAGCTACATTTACGTTAATAAATTGAACATACCCTTTAAAGAGAAGACTTCGCGGATCCTCGCAGAAAGAAGCCGAACCTTTTAGCATTACAAACAACTCAAAGAAATACCACCGGCCACGTTGCCCGACTCGCGTGAATCAGAACGCGCTTGCGCAGCTGAATATAGTAAACACGTATATGAATTTTAGTATACAGAAACTATGAAATTCATATACGTGAAAGAAACTTACTGTACACTTTATAAATTTAGTATACATATAACTTCATGAAAGAAATTTAGTATACGTGAGTAAACTAAAATTACAAAGTGTAATTAATTTAGTAAAAATATAGGAAATTTAATATACCCATGTATACTAGAATTTCAAACATTTCTAACAGTGTGGTTTCACATGTGCAGCTGGGACCGCCACATCTAGAATTCCCAAACCAGTGTTGCAATCAATCCCGGCATCATACCAAAATTAAGGGCTCATTAAGGGCTAACAAGAACTCTAGGTCCAAAATTTTGGACTCTACAATTTTGTTTAAAAAAATGGTTTGCGCGCTGACTTCACATAAAGCTGGCACTGCCATACCTGTAACTTCAAAACTATTCATTTAATCTTATTCAGGTTTTATCGAAAATTAAGGGCTCATTTAGGGCTTTTCATCTATGCTAGGCCCAATCACGCAGTCCTTCTAGTTTTTTAACAAACGATGCGTACACTGGTTTCATATGATAAGCTGACAGCACCACACCTATAAATCCAGAACCATTGCTGCAATCAATTCCGGCATCATATCAAAATGAAGGGCTCATTAAGGGCTAAAAAGAACTCTAGGTCTCAAATTTTGAGCTCTGCATTTTTTTATGAAAGATGGCTTGCGCGCTGACTTCACATGAACCATCATCGCACCGCCATACTTAAGGCGCTTCGTCAGGCTGAAATTTTAGCCCATGTATTACAAATCACAAGTTTCCTCCTACACGGATGAATTGCTCGACATAATATTTTTACTGCATAATCTCAATGGCACAATACAGAAAAAGAAAGCCATTGTTTTTTTAAAAATAGTCTTGTTTTTGTTATATTTTAATTAATCGAAAGTGTGATCCATTCATGCGCCTGGAAACGAGCAATTGAGTCCCGGGGGGTCGCTCGTAACTCTATTGACCTTCCTATTGTTAGAGCGTTACATGATTCGAGACGGTTGAACGAAATTGATAATTATCAAAATATTAAGAAATTGAATTTCAATATTCTGTATTAGATTCCTTAGATAATGACGAGACGATTAAAAAAAAAAGAGAGAAAAAAATCGGTTAACTCGTTCAATTTCTGTTGGGAGTTTTGGTAATTTCACATTTTATTTAAGATTACCTTCAATGTTGAGAATATTGACCCGCACTCTAAAAACTATTGTTCCATTTTAATTGAGCATCACTTTTTTAGCGTCCTGTTATGATACCACATCGTCTTCTTTTGATGCCATCATTTGTATTATTTTACCCAGCGGATACTGTTATATAACTGTGATGTAACAGTTCTAGAACATAAAAGAACAGGTTCTGTAACAGGATTGGAACATATTTAGACCATGGTCTAAGTAATGTCGTCCCCAAATGGACAGAGTAACAATGGTCTATAATAGTGCCGTAACACATATGTAGCAGTGTGACGATGTAAATTTGTTCTGAGATTGTTCTGTAATAATTCTGGAACATCGTTATATGTCAACAAATATTTTGAGAACAATTTAGGAACAGGTTTACAAAGTAACATTGTTCTGTAATAGTGCCGTAACAAATATGTAACAGTGTTACGATGTAAATTTGTTCTGTAATCGATCCGTAACAATTTCGTGACAGTGTTACAACGATATGTGACAAAAAAATGTTTTTTGGATCATTGCTTGCACTTAGTTTATATTTTAAATAATCCAGTTTCACGCACGGTCCTCTACACAATATAATCGCACGCCTAAACGTATGTACCTAGCTGAAGCCTTAGCCAATTGCGCTATGGAACCGCTTGAACGTTCGTGGCAAATTCTCGGCTATGCTTTTTTGCTGAAAAAGCGAGGGTCATCTCAGAAATATATTTATTATTTTTTTAGTTGAGACATATTATGAGAAGATGGGTTTATAAAATTGTAAGGTGCAAAGGGTGTAGCCGGGTAAGCATGCAAAAAATGCCCCCAAAGGGAGTCCAATGTTGAGTCAGCCATTTGAAAGCATACAATAAAAAAAAATGTTTTTTAAATTTTAAACCGTTAGCCGCCATATTGGATGAGTTAGAGGGGGTAACGTACATTTTAGTTTTTATTTTCTGTCTCTGTTTCTATCGTTAGAAAAAATCTGAAAATATTTACAGTACTTCTTTCGGTCATCCTCAATGTGCATGATTTTTTCAAAACAAAAATTTGTCGGGAAATTCAAACTCAAAAAAATTTCAAAATTCTGTTTTGTATTTTTTTCGTGTGATGAAATTTATCATTGAATAGACACCCAGAGAGCTATTATTGTAAGTTTTTTCAGAGTTTTAAATTTAGAAGATCTTAGGTAAAAAATTAAAAACTGTAATTTTAACATGCTCCAACTCCTGAGGCCCATTGATACTTGAATATATTCATATAATACAATTATATGAGTGTAATTACACATTATCAGATATATTATATATACATAATGTATATATACATTGTAACAGAAAAGATAAAATGATTATTCGTGGGACTATTATTTTTGAAATTTGTTGAAAGTTTTATTTATATATCTGCTTTAGTTTCATATTGATTGAAAACTTAATCCTCGTCACTGTCCTCATTTATCACAGTCACGCATTTTGTTTTTATAAACTCCTCAAAATTCTGCCAAAATTTCTGGGATAGTCAAATAATTTTAAAGAAAAGGAATTCCAGCAAATAGTTGAAAATTATAGTGTAAAATCTAACAGATTTTATATGACGGCAAACGACTTTTTATATATTTTGTGAAAGATAATTTGGAAAATGAGTAATCGAAGAATTATGAGCCGGCCTTATAAAATTTCCTAGTTAGTCACTGAAAGCTAGAAATGCGCAGTGAACGTTTTTCATAGAACAGCGCATGTCTCGTATCTACCGTTGCGCCCGTCTTTTACGTTGTTTACCTCCCAAATAAACACGAAGGAATAGTTGTAATAACGAAAACTAATAATTATCATAAGAAATTATTATTCCTTTGTACTAGTAACACCTTGCTGATGCTCGTTTTTTGCTAGTAACCCTACTGAAAAACCCGACGTCGGATTCTAATAGTTTCCGACGTCGGAAACGTCGTCGAGTATTAGGATCATTTCCGACGTCGGAAGCTATTAGGGCCCGAGGAGATTAAACAAAAAAACCTTTAATGAACTAATAACTGTTACATACGTAATTCTTATTTTATGACAAACTCTTAAATATCTATAAGGTATATATACATATATATAATATTTTTTTAGTTTCGCTGACAAAAAGTATCGAGGAAAGTTCAAAGTTGAAAAAAACTTTGGCATTTGATCCTCACTATTCAAGGAAGATTTTTTGAAATTTTTTGATCGATTAATTGGAAATTAACGATAATAGGTTTTTTATAAGAAATCATACGATGACGCCAACAATACGCCTAATAGTACTCAATGCTGTGGGCGGCATATAATGTTGTCCTATAAAATACCTAATACCTTTAATTTTCCATGAATCGACATAAAAATTTCCAGAAATCTTACCTGCACTGCTAGAAATGTTTGCAATTTTAGTATACACGGGCATATTAAATTTCATATATGTTCACTAAATTCATTACATTTTGTAATTTTAGTATACTTACGTATACTAAATTTCTTTTATGAAGTTATATATATACTAAATTTATCAAGTGTACAGTAAGTTTCTTTCACGTATATGATTATAATAGTTTTTGTATACTAAAATTCATATACGTAATTACTTTATTCAGCTGCGCATGCGCGTTTTTATTTACGCAAGTCGTTTAACGTGACCGGTGGCATTAGTTTGAGTTCTTTGGAATGCTAAAAGTTTCGGCTTCTTTCTGCAAGGATCTGCGAAGTCTTCTCTTTAAAAGGTATGTTCAATTTATTAACGTAAAAGTAGCTTAACCCTTGTGTTTCCACCCAAAAAACTCACAGCATCTGCCACCCGGGTACCTGGTTACCCCGCCCACGAAATTGTTGTTAAAAGTCCATTGTAACTTAAAATAACTATGTGTACTTAATCAATATTTAATTATTCATATTCTAGGAAGGTATTACTATCTGAATATTACAATTTAATTCTTCATTATTTATTCGAAAGTGACGAAAAACCAGGAAGTCATTCGTCGACTGCAATAAGCCCGTTTGTGATCAACACAGGACAAAAATAACTAAATTTTTGCATTTTAATAAGTAAATTAAATTGATTAATGTAAAAATAGGAATGAACCTTATTCTATGTATTTTTCTAAACAATATTTTTATATTATTGTGCAAAAAATGAAAACTCCATGATTTTTGTTCAACGATTACATCACAAAGCGTAATTCTTATTATTATAGACAGTAAATTGCATCAATAAACAATCAAAAATGTATATATGTTGTTATTATTTATAAAATAATCACTATTTACTTTACATATTATTATAACAAACTTTATTTTTATGATATACTGTACGAAAATCATGCTTTTTCTGTCGGGGTACCCGGGTGGGTCAGCCGTGCTTTTTTTTAATTCAAGATATTTCAAGCTAAAAATGTATAAAAATATGTGCAATGCGAATTTCGATAGAGAATCGGTTCAATCATGTAGATTCGAGAAGCATTTGGCCTATCTTTATTAGAAAAAAAGTTATTTAATAAAACCTATGCCGATGGATACCCGGCTACGCGGGTGGCAACACAAGCGTTAAACAAACTTTGAAAATAATGCGCGCGAGATGTACATATAAAGGTTAATATGTGAAACAATTTAGGGGTAGTTACTCTCTTCGATCTATTTTATAATTATTTATTATATTTTATAAGTGCTCATTTTCCTTAAAAATACGTAAATACCTTCATACTCTTTTTTGTGTGCAACGCGTATTTTCTTCGGATTTTTTTGCTCGATTTTAGACTTATCTTGCAATTTTCTACATAACTGGGGGGTGGTTTACCCCCGCCTTATTTTTTGATTTATGTTGAATGGACTCTATTTTACTTCATTCGTTATAAAACTATTTTAACAATTGTCTTTGTGTATAGAAAGTATATATTATCACATACACCAACTAAAAAGAGTTTAGGGGTAGCTACCCCCATTAATTCAAAAAAAAAATTTGTTGGCCAGACACGTCAACATTATTTTTGTCTTAAGTGCAAAATATATATTTTTGAAAAATTTTCTCTTATGAATTTAGCAATTTTCAGCACATTTAAAAATATGTAGGGGTGGTTTACTCCCACGTAATTTTTTTATTCATATTGGATGGACTCTATTTTACTTGCTTTGTTATAAAAATAATTTCCAATTATTTTTGTGTATGGAAAGTATATATAATCATAGACACAAAATAAAACGTGTTTGGGGTTAGCTACCCCCAATAATTTTTTGACCATTTTTTTTTTGGCGAAACACGTTATCTTTATTTTTGTCTTAATTCCAAAATATATATTTTTAAAAATGTTTCTCCTACGAATTTAGTAATTTTCAGCACATTTAAAAATATGAAGGGGTAGTTTACCATCACGTAATTTTTTTATGTATATTGGATGGACTCTATTTTACTTTCTTTGTTATAAAAATAATTTCCCAATTATTTTTGTGTATGGAAAGTATATATACTCATAGACACAAAATAAAACGTGTTAAGGGGTAGCTACCCCCATTAATTTTTTCACCAATTTTTTTTTGTTGCAAAACACGTTAATTTTATTCTTGTCTCAATTGCAAAATATATTGTTTTTAAATTTTTTCCTGTGAATTTAGCCATTTTCAGCGCCATTTTAAAAATATGTAGGGGTGGTTTACCCCTTTCATTTTTTTAAATAACGTTATCCATCTTTCATCACGAGGAAACTTTTCCCTCAAGCTCCGCCCTTCATTAAGTATTTCCTCGCGGTAATTGTATTTATCTCGGGTGATGTAGACCTTTAAAAAGAATTGTGCGTGATTTCTCACTAGGGTTCTCCTCGGCAAATAATGAATTCTGTTACTGTGTTAACCCTTTTTTCCATTGGTTATATCCCATGATTGTGGTATTATTGGGGCGAGTACGGAATTTCGGAGTTTCAGGAAATATGTAAATAACCGTTTGCTTCGGGAAAATTTCACAAGCTTGGTCGAATCCTGTCAAAAATGCTATTTGGAATTCCTGGTTCGCTATATGTATATGTATAATTATGCGTCTGTGATGGAATTGTGCTGTATGGTTCTGAATCTTTAAGATTTAGAATAAAGTTTTTTAAAATTTGGTTTAAAAAATCTGGTCTTGAAAATTCTTTACTATTTAAGTAACCTCACGTTTCCTTGTAGATATTTCGGAGGCATGACTCGCAGTTGTTCCTAACTGGCAAAATTTGTAGTTTCCGATTAAAAACGTAGTGATCTGAATCGATTTTATTGAACCTGATCTGAATTATTTGTTGAATTTTGATTTAATTTAATATGAAAATTAACGCAACTTTTGTGGTCAGTAGTGTGTTCGTGGCGACTGACACCCACACTAATTAATTATAAAGTGATAATCCTAGTAGCAGGCCACTGAGACCAAACCTAGTCACATATTCTAGGCGCCCTAGGAAAAAGGGCTAATTTCGCGCATAAATTGGTACCTGAAATTTGACTTCGATTTTTTTTAGTATCAGTATATAGAAAAAAAGCCTATATGTTTCAGTAAAAATTGTAGGACCTATGGTGTGCCTAAACAATCGTTGAAGATAGCAGACACTAATTTTTTGTTAATTTCAACAAACCTTTTTGCCTGACACGGAGCATTTCAGGCTACTAACTAGTAAAAGCTTGGCACCTCTAAGATCATCGATGATCAGGACGATTAGCTTAACAGAATAGTCTGAGTATAATCGGTCAGGCCTTGAGTGTGCAACAGAAACAATTGTCGAGAATATGAAATTTCAGTACGTGCGGCACGTCTCATTTTCGACAATTGACTCTATTTCCCTAGGAGGGTTTAGCGGTAGATGCTCGGGGTGTGAATGACACGCTCTGCAGCTATCATCGGGACTGTCTTGGCTCAAAATGTGGCGACGGTATGCTAGAGTGGAAATGACAAAATCCAAGTAAAATACATGAGTGACCTTATGCTTTCGATTTCCAGGTTTGCCGCAAAGGTACCCTTCGGAATGAAGAAGTGCGAGAGATAGTGGCAATATGTGAAGCAAAAGAGAAGAGCGCTCATGTTGTCGCCCTGAAGCACACCTCTCTGAAAGGTGACACTGTTAGTGATCACACGATGTTTTCCAGACGAGATAGTAAATCTGGTTTTCCAAAGCGGCATTAATCTCTATGCACCTGACGATGTGCGGATGAACCTTTGAGCTTTCCAACAGACAGATGATAAGTCTATGGGAGGTTGAATCGAAAGCTTTCCGTTAATCAATCCAGGCCATCGATAGGTAACGCTGATAGGATGCTGCGTCTGAAATTCAATAAACTGAGAAAATGCATTTCAACTTCTGACATATATAGATATATATAATGAAAATATGCACGTATGTGTGTGCAATTGTTACAAGATATTAATATATTTAAAAATTTACATATTAATTTTGAAATACTCGAAAAAACTGATTAAATAGCAAAATCTTGTATGCAAAAACTGAAATACTTGAACCTTCATAGAGAAATCAATACTTTTCGGAATTCTCATTACATCAATACCATATTGGTATTCCAACGAAAGAGTTCCTGTTATACATGGCATTGCTGATATAGCAATACAATTGGTTTTTGTGCTGCAACAAAACCACATATTGCGCCCACACAAAAAATATTGTTATGGGAACAATAAATTTTTTTCAGTGTACTCTTGTTATTCTCGTCGTTGTTCAAAAGTCTTTCTTAACCTTGGCTACTTGTAAGTTCGCCTGTAGGTGCAACGGCAATATTGCTAGGCAGTTTCTGGTTATTGTTAATAATCAAGATCACTTCGTTGTTCATTTTGCAAACATCTGCTTGTACAAAACTAGTTCTGAAATGGAAGAAAAATGAATTAAATTTCCCATGATGTTACATTTCACTAGTAAAACTACAAGAACACACTTTAATTGTTTGCCTTTACCTTTCTAAGCGTTCTCAATGACATAATGTGGAGCAAAAGTCCATAATGGAAAAATACACAAACTTAAACAATGTCGAATGGACTTACTTTTTCAGTTGTTTGGGTTTTAGTGTTGGTATAGCTCCTCGTCTCAAAAGAGAACGTTGATAGCCTTTTTTTCATTTCAACAAATCTTCATTTGTAAAATGCCCAATGCAAATTTTATGCGATTTTATTTTCAATTCCTCTCGTGTCATTTCACAAAAATTCAACCACTTTTCCAAAATTTCAGGATCGTATGGAAAGCTGTAATGATTCGTCAAACAATAAAAATATGTAAACAAATTACCAAAGTACGTGAGCTATAGATTTTGCATACCTGAACCGAGAAATATTCGCACCAACGACACCGCAAATGCAGCAAATGCAAGAACGGCTTTTCCGTTTCCGCTCTTTTCCATTGGAATCTCTATGATATTTTGGTCCAACAGTTCTGCTGTAATGTGCAGTCTTAATATAACAATAGAATAAGCAAATAGCTAATTATAATTTAAAGACAACTTACGTTTCACATTTTTGTGGAGACTCAGACAACGATGGAATAGCATTAGGCCGCAAAATACTCTTCCTACCATATTCCACTGTGAATTTGAATGCAGTTGCATCAAAATGCAACGAACATAACCGATCATTCTTCGTGACATTTTTGCAAATTACGTTACAAAATTCAGCCCCTTTCCTGTTCCTTTCTTCATTTTGAATGGGTAAACTTCAATACAAGATCGAATTTGTTTCAATATGATTTATATCTAAAACTACACTTTTCGATCATTGCACAATTCTGGGTTTTCACATTCCGAACCAAAAAATGTATTCTACATACATTCCTTTAATACATACATATCCATATACATACATCCCTTTTTAACGGGAGCAAGCACTCACCTGAACAGTGTTACTGACTTGTCTCTTTTTCGCTTACATATTTTGCACTTCTCCCGTCCCATTTTTCCCGTGCTCGTTGAGAAAACAATTTGAAAAAATTGTTAAAAACTTGTAAACTCATGACAAGCCACGTTATAAGTGACAAGCACTTTCACCGTCAGATTTTGAACAGTGCTACCTATCTTTTGGACGCGCAATTAACCCTGATTAGCACTCCATGTAATATATGGTTCAAAATATCTCAAGTGTGCCACTTCTGAATCGATAGTTCTATTTTCAATCAATTTATACAGTTTTCGATTCGCTTTTATATCAAACTAGCTTCCCTAAAATATTTTTGCAAAAAATTTATTTTTTTAAAAGGTAATAACAATCAAAGTTCTTGTTCATTTTTTTTCTTCAAAAATTGATTACTCGCGAACGGTTCATCGAAATTCAATAATTAAGCAATTAAAGTTTTTTTTACGAAGTATACTTTACGCTAAAAAATTGTGCGGTAGTGAAAAAAAAGTTATTGTTTAAATAATCGTTTGTTGTAAATAATTGAAAATTAATTAAACTTCTCCGCCTGTGAAAGAATTCTTCCACGTTCCAATAGATTCTACAATCTCTTCCGAACATTTTGGTGGAAAAAAAAGTTTGTATTTTGTAGTAGTTCAAAAGTTATTGATTCTTTTGTGACTCGAAATACCCATATTATTTTCGTGATTTTCCATCATAAGGAGGTGCAAATATTCTTTAAAAGTAAAACATAGCAATCATTGCAATATTGTTAATTCAAGAATTACGAAGAAATTCGTACAATGTTCGTAAAAAAATGTGTGCATTCAATCAAATGATAAAAAAAGAGCAGTGTTACGTGTTAGAAATCGTTACTGCTTTTTCTTTGCCCTGAAAATATTTTGCAAAATATTTTGTTGCCTTTGAGAATCGCGATTGTAGAAACTTTTCATGATTTTCATGTTCTTCGTCGGTACAAAGGTGAAAATAAATTTTTTTGAAAAATTGCTTCACCCACTCACCCACTTGCTTTAGATATGTTATTAATAAATTCGTGTCTTTTTGCAAACTTGTATAATACGCGTGTTTCTTGACAGTGCCCTCTATTCCGTCACAAGCACCTTTGCCGCGAGAAGTCAAAAAGAAATTATGATTAGTTTAGAGAAACTACGGTCCAAAGAAAAAAAATAAAAGCAAATTGTCGACGATTTGTGCAAAATAATAGGAAAGGGAAAATCTAACATGACTGATTTGTTGAAAAAAAATCTAAATACTAGTGTGGAATTTTTGCATACTTGGAAAAACCTAGAAATATCAGGGAATTTTTTTAAAGTCAGGGATAAAATTGAATAACATTGATTCATTTGTAAAAGTAGCTTTATATTACTATATTTCGTTAAAAATTTATTTGCTTTTTTTCTTGGAAATTAATTTTTTTTCACTGAGAATTCAATTATTTTATTTTTGGTTGAGAATTGATCGTTTTTAGTTGAAAATTCAAGTATCTAGTTGAAAATTCAACTTTTGTGGTAAATTCGTCTTTTTTGGTTCAATTCAACTGTGTTTTGTTAGAAATAACAAAAATTTGGTTGAAATACCAAATACTACATTTTTCGTTCAGAATTCATCTTTTTTGGAATGAAAGTTTAATCACTTAGTTAAAATTTAAACTCTTTTATTGAAAATTAATTTTTTTGGTTGAAAATTCATAATTTTGATTGAAGTTTTATCTCTTTGTTTGCAAAATTAGCTATTTTGTAGAAAATTCGTTTGTTCTGTGACTGAAAATAATTTTTTTTCTACTGAAAATGTAATTATTTCAGTTGAATCTTCCATCATTTTAGTTGAAACTTCGTCTCTTTGGTTAAACATTAATTTTTTAACTACAAATTAAACTGCCAACGCCGGCAGTATGGACTCCACCATATTTTAACAGAGAAATCAGTTTTTTCAAATTTCCTTGTTTGAAATAGTGAATAGATTGTGACCGTCTCACTTATCCTAAAAATCGTGACAAACGTTGTGTTTTTCGTGTATGTTGCTTTCTCATATTCGCACTATATTAATCTTGAATAACTTTCATTGAAGAATATAAATTGAACTAACAATTGGTTATATTTGACTAATTCAAATTTAGAGAGAAAGCTTATTTCGTATAAATTTAACATGGTGAGCCTCAATTATTTTCAACCTGAAAGTTCTTGCACTCAAATTTTCTTCACAAAACACTTTTTTTCTGATTTTTCTGAAATTCAATTCTATTTTTACAAACAATATATCATTAATTTAATTGTAAATCAGGCAGAGAGGTACGGCTTAGGGTGTTAGAATTATTTGATATTTGAAAAAAGAAAAAAAAAAGAAAAAATAGCTGGTAATGTGTAATACATATCTCGTGACTTCAGATTACTTTATCTTTATGAAGCCCCTATGGAGCCTCTAGAAAACTGAAAGGATGCCTTTCTCATATAAGAAAAAACAATAAACAAAATATAAGAAAAAATAAAACAGGCGGGACTTTCCAGAAAATCTTCTTAATTTTTTTCATCGAATTTTCAAAAAATGAAAAGAACACAGTAATACAAGAATCTGAATTTTAAGAATAACTGAATTTCATTTTCAACTTAAATTAAGTAAATCAATTAATTTTAACTATAAATTGATCTTAAACACCGTGTCTCTCTCTGAAATATAAAGTAATACAATGAACAACCGGTAGGTATATTAACTTTCGAATGTTTTTAGCCGTGCGAACTGTCATTTGTGAAACGTTTTTACTTAAATAAAACAAAAGTATTTTAAAAATGGTTGACCTCCAGAAATTATAAAAAGCAAGTTTTGATCGATGCCTGTTTAAATCTATGTGTTGGACATGTTAGTCGTTTATGAAAACTTTTTCATGACTTAAAGCTGAGACAAATTCCAATGAATACATTATCATGGAGGTAAAGAAAAGTTAAAGTTTTTACGGGAAATGAATTTCCTCGCCTTATTTTCATAATTTTTGTCGTATTTTATAAGTAGGATATGTTATAAACTCCCAAAATATTAAGTGAAGGTTTAACGGGATGTCAACAATATTTGTGTTTCAAATTAACCTAAAAATTTCATTTTACGTGCATAAGGCGGTTGACTTTCAACCAAGCCAGTAACTGGATGTGATATTACAATCATCAGTTGACTTTCAACCGGCGAATTATCCCTTTGGTTACATCTGAAATTCAGCCTACCTTTTTTTACTGAAATTTAGATGCTTGTATTACTGTGAAGATTTTCAGGAAAGCCCCACCTTCATATTTTTTCAAATGTTTAGGAAATGTTTCTGCTAATATTTTTTTATTTTTTCTCGTTAAAAATACAAGCTATCGCAAAAGAGTACCAGGTTTTTTTGTATAACTGTCCTAGATGTTTCAACTTTTATCTGAACATTCTTTGTTCCTTTTGCTGTTTCGGAGAAAAATGCAAAAAATAGATTTTTCAAAAATATTGTTCTTTAATGTAAAGCACTGGTTTACCAAGAACAAAACAACCAAAATAGATAGTTCATATCGCCAGCTATTTATAAAAAAAATTTAAAGTGGGGTTTTTGAAAAAATGATTTCCAATATTCCTTTCAAAAAAGCTGCCTTGTTGCAATTTTTCAAGCTTTTTAATTTGTTTGGGATCAATTGAAATCCTCGAATAATGATAATAAATGAAAAACAAATTTTATTATTCAACTGCAAGATACGGGTTTCCTTATTTTCATAATAGAATGATATATTCAAACACCAAATTATTCGGACACCATGACCTATATTTTTCTTAAAATTATGCCTAGTTTGAAATGAAATTGGTAATATCTATTTGACAAGAAAAAAATATGGCGTAGTGAGTCGTCCTATTAAGAACGTATTTCACAAAATTACGATTTAATTTTCTATTAGACGTAATAGGAAAAAGATGAAGAAAAAAATTGTAAACAATTTATTTTATTTCTTTCTATTCAAGTCACTCCGAGATTTTAAATTTGCCTCGTTAGTCATCAGAAATGTTCTTTCTGTAAAGAAATATTGAGTTCAGCTACTTTCAAGTTGAAGACGCTTGAGGCTCCCCGAGGTAAGTGATTTAATTTGTTAAATATTCCTACATTTCTACCCCCGCTACCATTGGAAGTTTTTCCTATTTATGACCCACTTTTATTTTTTAAATACCTAAATCTCTATTCTATTCTCATAGAATTCTCTTCATAGCTACTGCTTAGTGAACCTCTTTACGACAATATGCCCATACCAGTAGCAAATTTAGGCGAACTAAAAACAGTAAGGCCCACATGTATTCCTGATGAGAAAAATGCTATGCTTCCTCTCAAACCTTGGGATATAAAAAAACTCTGAATCACATGCTGCACTTCCTATAGAAACTTGGGTTAAAAGAGTACCTCAATCACATGATGCACTTCCTTTTAAACCTTGGGAGATAAAAGAACATGAATCAAAGGTTGCACTTTCTCTCAAACCTTCGGATGTAGACAAAACTGAATCACATGCTGCACTTCCTCTCAAAACTTGATTTAACAAAGAACCTGAATCAAATGCTTCACTTCCTCTCAAACCTTGGGATATAAAAATAACTAAATCACATGCTGCACTTACTCTTAAAACTTGGTTCAAAAGACCGCGTGAATCACATGATACAGTTCCCTTCTAACCTTGAGCTAAAAGAGAACCTGAATCATATGCTGCACTTGCTCTCAATCCTTGGAGTAGAAAAGAACCTGAATCAAATGCTCCACTTCCTCTCGAACCTTGGGATACAGACAAAACGGAATCACATGCTGAACTTCCTCTTAAAACTTGGATAAAAAAACCTGAATTAGATGCAGCACTCCCTCTCAGATCTACGAATACAAAAGAACCTGAATAAAATGCTGCACTTGCTCTCAAACCTTGTGATATAGAAAAAAAACTGAATCACATGCTGCACTTTCTCTCAAAACTCGGATTAAAAAAGAACCTGAATCAGATGCTGCACTTCCTCTCAAACCTTGAGATATAAAAAAAAATGAATCACACACTGCACTTCTTCTCAAAACCTGGGTTAGAAGACAACGTGAATCACATGCTTCACTTCTTCACAAATCCTGGGATGTAAAAGAACCTCAATCAAATGCTGCACTTCCTCTCAAACCTTGGGATATAGCACAACTGAATGACATGCTGATCTCCCTCTCAAAACTTGAGTTATAATAGAACCTGAAACACATCCTGCAGTTCCGTTCGAAACTTGGGCTAAAAGAGAACCTGAACCACACGCTGCACTTGCTCTCAACCCTTGGGATATGAAAGAACCTGAATCAAATGCTGCACTTTCCCTCGAACCTTGGGATATAGAAAAAACTGAATGACATGCTGCACTTCCTCTCAAAACTTGGGTCGAAAGAAAACCTAAATCACATGCTGTACTTCCTCTCAAACCTTGCTATATAGAAGAAACTGAATCACATGCTGCACTTTCTCCCAAACCCTAGGATATAAAAAAAAAACTGAATCAGATACTGCACTTCCTCTCAAAACTTGGGTTAGAAGACAACGTCAATCACATGCTTCACTTCTTTCCAGGCCTCGGAATGTAAAAGAACCTGAATCAAATGCTGCCCTTCCTCTCAAACCTTGGGATATAGAAAAAACTGAATCACATGCTGCACTTCCTCTCAAATCTTGGGATATAGAAAAAACTGAAGCACATACTGCACTTCCGCTCAAAACTTGGGTTAGAAAACAACGTGAATCACATGCTTCACTTCTTCTTAAACCTTGGGATGTAAAATAACCTGAATCAAATGCTGCCCTCCCTGTCAAACCTTGGGATATAGAAATAAATAAATCACATGCTGCACTTCCTCTCAAAACTTGGGTGAAAAGACAACGTGAATCACATGCTGCAGTTCCCTTTTAACCTTGAGTTAAAAGAGAACCTGAAACATATGCTGCACTTGCTCTCAACCCTTGGAATATAAAAGAACCTGAATAAAATGCTCCACTTCCTCTCGAACCTTGGGATGCAGACAAAACGGAATCACTTGCTGGACTTTCTCTCAAAACTTGGGTGAATAAAAACCTGAATCAGATGCTGCATTGCCTCTCAAATCTTCAGGTACAAAAGAACCTGATTCAAATGCTGCACTTTCTCTCAAACCTAGGGATATACAAAAAACTGGATCACATACTGTACTTCTTCTCAAATCTTGGGTTGAAAGATAAAGTGAATCACATGCTTCACTTCTTCTCAAACCTTGCGATATAAGAGAATTCGAATCAAATGCTGCCTTTCCTTCTGAACCATAGGATATGGAAAAAACTGAATAGCATGCTGCACTTCCTCTCAAACCTTGGGATATAGAAAAAACTGAATCACATACTGCACTTCCTCTCAAAACTTGCGTTAGAAGACAACGTGAATCACATTCTTCACTTCTTCTCAAACCTTGGGATGTGAAAGAACCTGAATCAAATGCTACCCTTCATCTCAAACCTTGGGATATAGGAATAACTAAATCAAATGCTGCACTTTCTCTCAAAACTTGGGTTAAAAGACAGCGTGCATCACATGCTGCAGTACCCTTCTAACTTTGAGTTAAAAGAGAACCTGAAACATATGCTGAACTTGCTCTTAACCCTTGGAATATAAAAGATCCTGAATCAAATGCTCCACTTCCTCTTGAATCTTGGGATGCAGAAAAAACGGAATCACATGCCAAACTTCCTCTTAAAACTTGGGTGAATAAAAACCTGAATCAGATGCTGCACTTCCTCTCAAACCTCGGAATATATGAAAACCTGAATCACACACTGCACTTCTTCACAAAACATGGGTTAGAAGACAACGTGAGTCACATGCTTCACTTCTTCTCAAACCTTGCAATGTAAGAGAACCCGAGCCAAATGCTGCCTTTTCTCTCAAGCTTTGAGATATAGAAAGAACTGAATAACATGCTGCACTTCCTCTCAAACCTTGGGATATAAAAAAAACTGAATTACGTACTGCACTTCCTCTCGGAAGTTGGGTTAGAAGACAACGTGAATCACATGCTTCACTTCCTCTGAAACCTTGGGATGTGAAAAAACATGAATCAAATGCTGCCCTTCCTCTCAAACCTTGGGATATAGAAACAACTGAATCACATACTCCACTTCCTCTCAAAACTTGGGCTAGAAGGGAACGTGAATCACATGCTTCACTTCGTCTGAAACTTTGGAATGAAAAAGAACCTGAATCAAAGGCTGCCCTTGCTCTCAAACTTTGTTATATAGAAAAAAATAGATCACATACTGCACTTCCTCTCAAAACTTGGGTTACAAGACAACGTGAATCACGTGCTGCAGTTCCTTTCTAACCTTGAGTCAAAAGAGAACCTGAAACATATGCTGCATTTGCTCTTAACCCTTGGAATGTAAAAGAAGCTGTATCAAATGCTCCACTTCCTCTTGAACCTTGGGATGCAGACAAAACCGAATCACATGCTACACTTCCTTTCAAAACTTGAGTGAATAAAAACCTGAATCAGATGCTGCATTACCTCTCAAATCATCGGATACAAAAGAACCTGAATCAGATGCTGCACTTCCTCTCAAACCTAGGAATACACAAAAACCTGAATCCCATACTGCACTTCTTCTAAAAAGCTGGGTTAGAAGATAACGTGAATCACATGCTCCACTTCTTCTCAAACCTTGCGATGTAAGAGAACCTGAATTAAACGCTGTCTTTCATTTCAAACCTTGGGATATAGAAAAAACTGCATTACATACTGCACTTTTTCTCAAAACTTAGGTTAGAAGACAACGTGAAGCACGTGCTTCACTTCATCTGAAACCTTGTGATGCAAGAAAACCTGAATCAAACGCTGCCCTTCCTCCCAAACCTTGGTATATAGAAAGAAGTGAAACACATGCTGCACTTCCTCTTAAACCTTGGTTTATAGAAAAAAACTGAATCAAATGCTGCACTTCCTCTCAAAACTTGGGCTAGAAGAGAACATGACTCACATGCTTCACTTCGCCTGAAGCCTCGGGAAGGAGAAGAACCTGAATCAATTGCTGCCCTACCTGTCAAACCTTGAGATATAGAAAAAACTGAATCACACACTGCACTCCCTCTCAAAACTTGGGCTAGAAAAAAACGTGAAACACATGCTTCACTTCATCTCAAACCTTACGATGTAAGAGAACCCGAATCAAATGCTGCCTTTCCTCCCGAACCTTGGGATATGGAAAAAACTGAATCACATGCTGCACTTCCTCTCAAACCTTGAGATATAGAAGAAACTGTATCACATACTGCACTTCTTCTCAAAACTTAGGTTAAAACACAACGTGCATCACATGCTCCACTTCATCTGAAACCTTGGGATGTGAAAAAACCTGAATCTAATGCTGCCCTTCATCTCAAATTTTGGGATATAGAAATAACTAAATCAAATGCTGCACTTCCTCTCAAAACTTGAGTTAAAAGACAACGTGAATCACATGCTTTACTTCGCCCGAAGCCTCGGGATGGAGAAGAACCTGAATCAATTGCTGCCCTTCCTGTCAAACCTTGAGATATAGAAAAAACTGAATCACACACTGCACTTCCTCTCAAAACTTGGGCTTGAAAAAAACGTCAAACACATGATTCACTTCTTTTTAAACCTTGCGATGTAAGAGAACCCGAATCAAATGTTGCCTTTCCTCCGAACCTTGGGATATGGATAAAAACTGAATCACATGCTGCACTTCCTCTCAAACCTTGGGATATAGAAAACACTGAATCACATACTGCACTTCCTCTCAAAACTTGGGTTAAAAGACAACGTGAATCACATGCTGCAGTAAACTTCTAATTTTGAGTTATAAGAGAACCTGAAACATTTGCTGAACTTGCTCTCAACCCTTGGAATATAAAAGAACCTGAGTCAAATGCTGACCTTCATCTCAAACCTTGGGATATAGAAATAACTAAATCAAATGCTGCATTTCCTCTCAAAACTTGGCCTTGAAAAAAACGTCAAACACATGCTTCGCTTCTTCTTAAACCTTGCGATGTAAGAGAACCCGAATCAAATGCTGCCTTTCCTCCTGAACCATGGGATATGGAAAAAACTGAATCACATGCTGCACTTCCTCTCAAACCTTGGGATATAGAAAAAACTGAATCACATACTGCACTTCCTCTCAAGACTTGGTTAGAAGACAACGTGAATCACATGCTGCAGTTCCCTTCTAACTTTGAGTTAGAGAAAACCTGAAACATATGCTGATCTTGCTCTCAACCCTTGGAATATAAAAGAACCTGAATCAAATGCTGCCCTCTATCTCAAACCTTGGGAGATAGAAATAACTAAACCAAATGCTGCACTTCCTCTCAAAACTTGGGTTAAAATACAACGTGAATCACATGCTGCTTGTTCCCTTCTAACTTTGAGTTAAAAGAAAACCTGAAACATATGCTGAACTTGCTCTCAACCCTTGGAATATAAAAGAACCTGAATCAAATGCTCCACATCCTCTTGAACCTTGGGATGCAGAAAAAACGGAACCACATTCCAAACTTCCTCTTCAAACTTGGGTGAATAAAAACCTGAATCAGATGCTGCATTACCTCTCAAATCTTCGGATACAGAAGAACGTGAATCAGATGCTGCACTTCCTCTCAAACGTAGGGATATACAAAAACCTGAATCACACACTGCACTTCCTCTCAAAACTTGGCCTAGAGAAAAACGTGAAGCAAATGCTTCACTTCTTCTCAAACCTTGCGATGTAAGAGAACCCGAATCAAATGCTGCCTTTCCTCCCGAAACTTGGGATATGGAAGAAACTAAATCACATGCTGCACTTCCTCTCAAACCTTGGGATATAAAAACTAAATCACATACTGCACTTCCTCTCAAAACTTGGGTTGGAAGACAACGTGAATTACATGCTTTGCTTCTTCTCAAACTTTGGGATGTAAAATATCCTGAATCAAATGCTGCCCTTCCTCTCAAACCCTGGGATATAGAAAAAACTGAATCACATGCTGTACTTCCTCTCAAAACTTGGGCTAGAAGGGAACGTGAATCACATGCTTCACTTCATCTGAAACTTTGGGATGAAAAAGAACCGGAATCACGTGCTGCCCTTCCTCTTAAAACTTGGCATATAGAAAAAACTGAATCACATGCTGCAATTCCTCTCAAAACTTGGGCTAGAAGAAAACGTGAATCACATGCTTCACTTCGCCTGAAGCTTTGGTATGGAGAAGAACCTGAATCAATTGCTGCCCTTCCAGTCATACCTTGAGATATAGAAAAAACTTAATCACACACTGCACTTCCTCTCAAAACTTGGTCTTGAAAAAGACGTGAAACACAGGCTTCACTTCTTCTTAAACCTTGCGATGTAAGAAAACACGAATCAAATGCTGCCTTTCCTCCGAACCTTGGGATATGGAAAAAACTGAATCACACGCTGCACTTTCTCTCAAACCTTGGGAAAAGAGACAACGTGAATCACATGCAGCAGTACCCTTCTAATTTTGAGTTAAAAGAGAACCTGAAACATATGCTGAACTAGCTCTCAACCCTTGGAATATAAAAGATCCTGAATCAAATGCTGCACTTCCTCTTGAACCTTGGGATGCAGAAAAAACGGAATCACATGCCAAACTTCCTCTTAAAACTTGGGTGAATAAAAACCTGAATCAGATGCTGTACTTCCTCTCAAATCTAGGAATATACAAAAACCTGAATCACACACTGCACTTCTTCTCAAAACATGGATTAGAAGACAGCGTGAGTCACATGCTTCACTTCTTCTCAAACCTTGTAATGTAAGAGAACTTGAATCAAATGCTACCTTTCCTCTCAAACATTGGGATATAGAAAAAACTGAATCAGATGCTGCACTTCCTCTCAAACCTCGGGATATAGAAAGAACTGAATAACATGCTGCACTTCCTCTCAAACCTTGGGATATAGAAAAAACTGAATTACATACTGCACTTCCTCTTGGAAGTTGGGTTAGAAGACAACGTGAATCACATGCTTCACTTCATCTGAAACCTTCGGATGTGAAAAAACATGAATCAAATGCCGCCCTTTCTCTCAAACTTTGGGATATAGAAAAAAATGAATCACATACGGCACTTCCTCTTAAAACTTGGGTTACAAGACAACGTGAATCACGTGCTGCAGTTCCTTTCTAACCTTGAGTTAAAAGAGAACCTGAAACGTATGCTGCACTTGCTCTCAACCCTTGGAATGTAAAAGAAGCTGTATCAAATGCTCCACTTCCTCTTGAACCTTTGGATGCAGACAAAACCGAATCACATGCTAAACTTCCTTTCAAAACCTAAGTGAATAAAAACCTGACTCAGTTGCTGCATTACGTCTGAAATCTTCGGATACAAAAGAACCTGAATCAGATGCTGTACTTCCTCTGAAACCTAGGAATACACAAAAACCTGAATCACATACTGCACTTCTTCTAAAAAGCTGGGTTAGAAGACAACGTAAATCACATGCTCCACTTCTACTCAAACCTTGCGATGTAAGAGAACCTGAATTAAATGATGTCTTTCCTTTCAAACCTTGGGAAATACAAAAAACTGCATTACATACTGCACTTGCTCCCAAAACTTGGGTTAGAAGACAACGTGAATCACATGCTGCAGTTCCTCTCAAACCTTGGGATATAGAAAAAACTGAATCACATACTGCACTTCCTCTCAAAACTTGGGTTAGAAGACAACGTGAATCAAATGCTGCTGTACCCTTCTAATTTTGAGTTAGAAGAAAACCTGAAACATGTGCTGAACTTGCTCTCAACACTTGGAATATAAAAGAACCTGAATCAAATGCTACCCTTCATCTCAAACCTTGGGATATAGAAATAACTCAATCAAATGCTGCACTTCCTCTCAAAACTTGGGTTAAAAGACAACGTGAATCACATGCTGCAGTACCCTTCTAGTTTTGAGTTAAAAGAGAACCTGAAACATATGCTGAACTTGCTCTCAACCCTTGGAATATAAAAGATCCTGAAACAAATGCTGCACTTCCTCTTGAACCTTGGGATGCAGAGAAAACGGAATCACATGCTAAACTTCCTTTCAAAACTTGAGTGAATAAAAACCTGAATCAGATGCTGCACTTCCTCTCAAACCAAGGAACACACAAAAACCTGAACCACATACTGCACTTCTTCTAAAAATCTGGGTTAGAAGACAACGTGAATCACATGCTTCACTTCACCTGAAAGCTTGGGGTGTGAAAAAACCTGAATCAAATCCTCCCCTTCCTCTCAAACCTTGGTATATAGAATAAACTGAGTCACATGCTGCACTTCCTCTCAAACCTTGGGATATAGAAAAAACTGAATCACATACTGTAGTTCCTCTCAAAAGTTGGGCTAGAAGGGAACGTGAATCACATGCTTCGCTTCGTCTGAAGCTTTGGGATAAAAAGAAACCTGAATCAAATGCTGCCCTTTCTCTCAAACCTTGGGATATAGAAAAAAATGAATCACATGCTGCACTTCCTCTCAAACCTTGGGAAATAGAAAAAACTGAATCACATACTGCACTCCCTCTCAAAACTTTGGTTAGGAGAAAACGTGGATCACATGCCTCACTACTTCTCAAACCTGAAAACCTGAACCCGAACCTGAAAAAACTGAATCACATACTGCACTTCCTCTCGAAAACTTTGGTTAGAAGACAACGTGATTCACATGCTTTACTTCTTCTCAAACCTTGGGATGTAAAAGAACCTGAATTAAACGATGCCCTTCCTCTCAAACCTTAGGATATAGAAATGACTAAAACACATGCTGCACTTCCTCTCAAAACTTAGGTTAGAAGACAACGTGAATCGCATTCTTTACTACTTCTCAAACATCGGGATGTAAAAGAATCTGAATCAAATGCTACCCTTCATCTCAAACCTTGGGATATAGAAATAACTGAATCAAATGCTGCACTTCCTCTCAAAACTTGGGTTAAAAGACAACGTGAATCACATGCTGCAGTACCCTTCTAATTTTGAGTTAAATGAGAACCTGAAACATATGCGGAACTCGCTCTCAACCCTTGGAATATAAAAGAACCTGAAGCAACTGCTCCACTCCCTCTCAAACCTTGGGATACAGAAAAAACTGAATTACATACTGCACTTCCTCTCAAAACTTGGATTAGAAGACAACGTGAATCACATGCATTACTTAATCTGAAACCTTGGGATGTGAAAAAACCTGAATTAAATGCTGCCCTTCCTCTCAAACCTTGGGATATAGAAAAAACTTAATCACATGCTGCACTTCCTCGCAAACCTTGAGATATAGAAAAAACTGAATCACATACTGTACTTTCTCTCGAAAACTTGAATGGAAAAAAAACCTGAATCACATGCTTCACTTCTTCTCAAACATGGGGATGTAAAAGAACATGAATCAAATGCTGCCCTTCCTCTCAAACCTTGAGAAATAGAAAAAACTGAATCACACACTGCACTTCCTCTTGAAACTTGGGCTTGAAAAAAACGTGAAACACATGCTTCACTTCTTCTCAAACCTTGCGACGTAAGAGAACCCGAATCAAATGCTGCCTTTCCCCCGAACCTTGGGATATTGAAAAAACTGAATCACATACTGCACTTTTTCTCAAAACTTGGGTTAGGAGACAACGCGAATCACATTCTTTACTTCTTCTCAAACATTGGGATGTAAAAGAACCTGAATCAAATGCTACCCTTCATCTCATACCTTGGGATATAGAAATAACTGAATCAAATGCTGCACTTCCTCTCAAAACTTGGGTGAAAAGACAACTTGAATCACATGCTGCAGTACCCTTCTAATTTTGAGTTAAAAGAGAACCTGAAGCATATGCTGAACTCGCTCTCAACCCTTGGAATATAAAAGAACCTGAATCAACTGCTCTACTTCCTGTCAAACCTTGGGATATAGAAAAAACTGAATTAAATACTGCACTTCCTCTCAAAACTTGGATTGAAAGACAACGTGAATCACATGCTTCACTTCATCTGAAACCTTGGGATGTGAAAAAACCTGAATCAAATGCTGCCCTTCCTCTCAAACCTTGGGATATAGAACAAACTTAATCACATGCTGCACTTCCTCGCAAACCTTGGGATATAGAAAAAACTGAATCACATACTGCACTTCCTCTCAAAACTTGGGCTAGAAGAGAACGGAAATCACCTACTTCACTCCTTTTCAAACCATGAGATGGAAAAGAAACTGAATCAAATGCTGCTCTTCCTCCCAAACCTTGGGATATAGAAAAAACCGAATCACATACTGCACTTCATCTCAAAACTTAGGCTAGAAGAGAATGTGAATCACATGCTTCACTTCGCCTGAAACTTTGGGATGGAAAATAACCTGAATCACATGCTGTTCTTCCCCTCGAACCTTGGGATATAGAAAAAACTGAATCACCTGCTGCGCTTCCTCTCAAACCTTGGGATATAGAAAAAATTGAATCACATACTGCACTGCCTCTCAAAACTTGTATTAGAAGACAACGTGAATCACATGCTTCACTTCTATTCAAACCTTGGGATGTAAAAGAACCTGAATCAAATGCTGCCCTTCCTGTCAAGCCTTGGGATATAGAAAAAACTGAATCACCTGCTGCGCTTCCTCTCAAACCTGGGGATATATATAAAAAACTAAATCACATACTGCACTTCCTCTCAAACCTTGAGATATAGAAAAAAATTAACCACATACTGCACTTCCTTTCAAAACTTGGGCTAGAAGAGTACGTGAATCACATGCTTCACTTCTTATCAAACCTTGGGATGGATAAGAACCTGAATCACACGCTGCACTTCGTCCTAAACCTTGGGATATAGAAAAATCTGAATCACATACTGCACTCCCTTTCAAAAATTGGGTTAGAAGACAGCGTGAATCACATGCTTCGCTTCTTCTCAAACCTTGGGATGTGAAAGATCCTGAATCAAATGTTGCCCTGCCTCTCAAACCTTGGGATATAGAAAAAAACTAAATCACATACTGCACTTCCTCTCAGAACTTGGGCTAGAAGAGAACGTGAATCACATGCTTCACTTCTTATCAAACCTTGGGATGGAAAAGAACCTGAATCAAATGCTGCCCTGCCTCTCAAACCTTGGGATATAGAAAAAACTGAAGCACATGCTGCACTTCCTCTCAAAACTTAGGTTAGGAGACAAAGTAAATCACATGCTTTTCTTCTTCTCAAACCTTGAGATGTAGAAGAACCTGAATCACATGCTGCACTTCCTCTCAAACCTTGGAATATAGAAAAAACTAAATCACATACTGCACTCATTCTCAAAACATCGGTTAGAAGACAACGTGAATCGCATGCTTCACATCTTCTCGAACCCTGGGATGCAACAGAACCTGAATCAAATGCGGCCCTTCCTCTCAAACCTTGGAATATAGAAATAACTGAATCACTTGCTGCACTTCCTCTCAAACCTTGGAATATAGAAAAAGATGAATCACATACTGCACTCACTCTCAAAACATCGGTTAGAAGACAACGTGAATCACATGCTTCACATCTTCTCGAACCTTGGGATGTAAAAGAACCTGTATCAAATGCTGCCCTTGCTCTCACACCTAGGAATATAGAAATAACTGAATCACTTGCTGCACTTTTTCCTAAACCTTGGGATATAGAAAAATCTGAATCACATACTGCACTTCCTCTCAGAACTTGGGTTACAAGACAACGTTAATAACATGCTTCTCTTCGTCTGAAACCTTGGGATGTGAAAGAAGCTGAATCAAATGCTGCCCTTCCTCTCAAACCTTGGGATATAGAAGAAAAAAACTGAATCACATGCTTCCCTCCTCTCAATCCTTGGGATACAGACAAAACTGAATCACATACTGCACTTCCTCTCAAAACTTGGGTTACAAGACAACGTGAACCTTTTGCTTCACTTCATCTGAAACCTTGGGATAAAAGAGAACCTGCATCAAATGCTGCCATTCCTCTCAATCCTTGGGATATAGAAGAAACTGAATCAAATGCTGCCCTCCTTCTCAAACCTTAGCATATAGGAAAAACTTAATCACATGCTGCCCTTCCTCTCACACATTGGGATATAGAGAAAAGGGAATCACATGCAGCACTTCCTCTCAAACCTTGAGATATAAAAAAAACTTAATCACATGTTGCACATCCTCTCAAAACTTGGGTTAGAAGACAACGTGAATCACATCCTTTACTTCTTCTCAAACCTTGGGATGTAAAAGATCCTGAATCAAATGCTGTTCTTTCTCTTAAACTTTTGGATATAGAAAAAAACTGAATCACATTCTGCACTTCCTCTCAAACCTTGGGATATGGAAAAAACTGAATCACATACTGCACTTACTCTCAACACTTGGGCTAGAAGAGAACGGGAATCACCTGCTTCACTCCTTTTCAAACCTTGGGATGGAAAAGAACCTGAATCAAATGCTGCCCTTCCTCTCAAACCTTGGTATATAGAAAAAACTGAATCAAATACTACACTTCGTCTCAAAACTTAGGCTAGAAGAGAATGTGAAACACATGCTTCACTTCGTCTGAAACTTTGGGATAGAAAAGAACCTGAATCAAATGCTGTTATTCCCCTCGAACCTTGGGATATAGAAAAAACTGAATCACATGCTGCACCTCCTCTCGAACCTTAAGATATAGAAAAAACTGAAATGCATACTGCACTTCCTCTCAAAACTTGAGCCAGAAGAGAACGTGAATCAGATGCTTCACTTCATCTGAATCTTCGGGATGTAAAAGATCCTGAATCAAATGCTGCCCTTTCTCTTAAACCTCGAGATATAGAAAAAACTTAATCACATGCTGCACTTCCTCTCAAACCTTGAAATATAGAAAAAACTGAATCACATACTGTACTTCCTTTCAAAACTTGAGCTAGAAGAGAACGTGAATCATATGGTTCACTTCCTCTCAAACCTTGGAATATAGAAATAACTGAATCATATGCTGCACGTCCTCCTAGTCCTTGGGATATAGAAAAAACTGAATCATATTATGCACTTTCTCTCAAAACTTTGGTTAGAAGACAACGTGAATCACATGCTTCACTTCTTCTCAAACTTTGGGATGTATAAGATCCAGAATCGAATGCTGTTCTTTCTCAAACCTTGGGATATAGAAAAAACTGAATCACATTCTGCACTTCCTCTCAAACCTTGAGATATAGAAAAAACTGAATCACATACTGTACTTCCTCTCAAAACTTGAGCTAGAAGAGAACGTGAATCACATGATTCACTTCGTCTGAAACCTTGGGATGTAAGTGCACCTAAATCAAATGCTGCCCTTCCTCTCAAACCTTGAGATATAGAAAAAACTGAATCACATACTGCACTTCCTCTCAGAACTTGGGTTACAAGACAACGTTAATAACATGCTTGTCGTCGTCTGAAACCTTGGGATGTGAAAGAAACTGAATCAAATGCTGCCCTTCCTCTCAAACCTTGGGATATAGAAAAAAAAACTGAATCACATGCTTCCCTCCTCTCAATCCTTGGGATACAGACAAACCTGTATCATACACTGCACTTCCTCTCAAAACTTGGGTTACAAGACAACGTGAACCTTATGCTTCACTTCATCTGAAACCTTGGGATAAAAGAGAACCTGCATCAAATGCTGCCATTCCTCTCAATCCTTGGGATAGAATTCAGATCGGTAGAACAGTTATGTGTGAGAATCACAAGTAATGGTTCTTAAGATTCGGAATTCTCAGCTCTCCCTTTTTATATATTGAAGATGTATATCAAAATAATAAAATAAATGTAATTTCACTATCATAAGTATTTTTTAATAGACGAATTTCCACAATAAATCAGGTACATATTTACACAAGATCTATATAAAATTTGCAGATCTTGAAATAAAAATTTAAGATAAAAAAAATAATCTTTTTTATTGAAATATCAAAAATTACATGTTTTGTTGAAAATTTATCTTTGTTGATTAAAAAATTAACTGTTTTGTAGAAAATTTGTATTTTTTGTCATGAAAATTTTAGTTTATAATTCAACTATTTGGTTGAAAATTCGTTATTTTGGTAGAAAATTAACGTTCTTTTATAAAAAATATATTTTTAGTTTAAAAATTCAACTATTAGGTTGAAAATTAATTTGTTTTAAGATTCATCAATATTATTGAAAATTCATATTCTTGATTAAAAATTCATCCTTTTTGGTTAAATATGCAATTTTTAAGTTGAAAATTACTTTATTTTGGTAGCATTTTTGGTAGAAAATTAATTAATAATCAACTATTTTTTAAAAAATGCGCCTTTTTTGGTCGAACTTTATCTCAAATATTTTAAATCTTGAAATAAAAAAATTTAAATCTCTTGATTTTTATGGGGTAAATTTTCAACTGCATGTTTCGTAAGAATTAATCTTTTTTTGTTAAAAAATTAACTACTTGGTCTTTTGAAAATACATGATGAAATTAAATTTTTTTTTAAGATTCACTTCTTTGGTTGAAAAGTTTAAAGATTCATCATTTTAGTTGAAAATTCAACTATTTTGTTGTAAATTAATTTTTTTGTAGAAAATTCCGCTGTTTTGTTAAAATCCGTTTTTTTTTAGTAGAAAATTATTCTTCTTATTTAAAAATTCATCATTTTTTAATAAAAATTCATGTATTTTGTTAAGAATTTGTTTTTTTGGGTAGAAATTTATTCTTGTTTGTTGAAAATTCAACTTTTTGGTTGAAAATTTATGTTTTTGGTTCAGGATTCAATTATTTTGTTAAAAATTCGTCTTTTCTTATTAAATTTAACTGGTGTAAATTTTTTTTATTTTTTGTTTGTTAAAAATTAATGTATTTGGTTGAAAATTCTCCTTTTTTAGCAGAAAATTAATTTTTTTGTGTTGAAAATTTACCTCTTTGGATGAAAATTTATTTAATAGATTAAAATGTCAGTATTTTGTAGAAAATTTGTATTTTTTGGTGAAAAATAATTCTTCTTGGTTGACAGTATTTATTAAAAATTAAAAAATTCCTTATCTCAGATGTAATTAACAAATTTTTTAAAGGAGTTAACCAATAAACGGTTATATTTTTTTATCACAAAAACAATTTTTTATTCAATACAATATATTAGTAATTTGAATAAAAAAAAAATAATAAGCCCAATAAGAGATTTTATTTATATACAGAGTCTGGACTTAATTTCTCTATCATACATATTTTTTAGTTGACAAATTTGTCAGAATAAATTAGGTACATATTTACACAAGATCTATGTATATAAAATGTGCAGGTCTTAAAATTTAAATTAATTAAAAAAATAATTCAAGTCTAAAGAATGATTTATGATCAATACTTTTTAATACCGATTTGGAGGTATAAATAGTGAAATAAATAATAATTGGTTGAAATCGATAAAATTAATACCTATAAATAGAGAGCGGATTAGAGTTAAAAATGGAATATTTTCCGATTAGAATGTTCAAAAATAGATTATAATAATTATTATTATTATTAAATTATTAAAATTCAGAGGAATGAAAATTGTATTATTTCTTGCATTCAAAATTGAGTAATTTAAAAGTGAAAACTTAAGAATTTTAATAAATTTAAATTAGAAACCATTAAAATTTGACAATTTGAAATTGAAAGTTAAATTGAATATTTCAAAAAAAAAAGCTTATGAAATTCTAGAACTCTAAATTGTTATTAAATTAGAAAAATAATGATTTAAGATAAAAATTGATTAGACAAATTTATATAAAATGAAAAAATTAATTCACCTTTATTTTCACTGTTCAAAATAAAAAAATTTTTAATTCTAAACCTTTAAAATTGAATTATTCTGAAAAAAACGTTCGAAATAAAAATTGATATTGAAATTTTTTTACTCAAACCCTTACAAATTTCTGTTAATCTAAGTCAATTTAATCTTTTAAAAATTTAAATTTTTTAAATTTTCAGTTATACTTTTCGAAATTTAACCAGTTCAATTTTAATCGTAAAATTTAAACTCATGATATAAAAAAAGTTTATTCAATTGTTCAATAGAAAAATGTTTTTTTGTTTTAGTTGGGTTTGAAATGTCGAACTTTTGGAACATTAAAAAAAAACTGCAATATTCAATCGTTGGTTCTGAAATCTGCTCATTTTTAATTTGAGAACTTATTGTCTTAATTTTTCATTGTTTTTAATCGAAGAATTTAAGAAACTAGGAAGTTTTGTGTATTTAAACATAAAACCAAACTATTTAGAATATTAAAATCTAAAATTATTAAATTTGAAACTGACTAAAATTAAATTGATTGAATTTTGAAAAGTATAATTGACAATTTGACAATTGTTAATTTCTAAGCGATTAAATTTACTTAAAGTAATATAAATTTTTAAGGGGTTGAGTACAAAAAAATTAGAAAATGACAAATAACAATTCTTCGCGACTAAGTTTTTTTAAAGTCTCAAATAAAGTTTGGATTTGTTTAAGTTTCAAGTTTCTGGAGTGTACATTTTTTTTCAATATTTTTATATTTTAAATATTTTTGTATTTTGAAAAGTGAAAGTAAAGGTGAAATTATTATTTAATTTTAGAAAAGTTTGTCTACTCTATTTTTACGTTAAAGCATAATTATTAAAATTTAATAAAAATTTGTATTTCTGTAATTTTATAAGTTTCTACTTTGAAATATTCAGTTTAGTTTTCAATTTCAACACCTTCCTAATGAAATTGTCTAAGTTTAAAAATTTTAGTTCGAAAGTTTTGAAAGCTTTTGTTTCAAATTTTATCAATTTAAAATTATCCAATTTTAAAACGCTTTTATTCAGAAATGATACACGTTCAATTCCTTTTTATTTCGATTGAAATATTGTCCTTTTTCAAAATTTTAGCTGTCTAAAATATTTAGAATTGGAACATATTAAATTCAAAATCATTTTCATACATTTTACTTAAATTTCAAACGCTTTAAATTCGAAATTATCAAGAAAAAATTATGGTCCAGCCGGGGTTCTCGCGTGTGAGATCCGAGCGCCGCTCGGATCTCACACGCGTGGCTCTCGACAGCTAACTTCACAGTATAGCTCTAATCCGCTCTCTACCTATAAGAATGATAAATATTTTACACTTAAAAATTTTTTGTATTATTTTTTAATCATTTTCGTGTAATAATGTACGAGCTGTTCGTTCAATTCTGTTGGCTGATTCATTGTCCTTTGTGACTTCACAAATATATCGCTGCCTCACACTACAGTCTTCACCTTTGTAGGAATAAATTCTAGATGCCGGATTAAAATCGAGTTTTAAACACCTGTAAAAGAAATTATTTTACTATAACTATTTTTTTATATAAATAAAAATTTGTTTAACGCTATGTGACGAGTGGGTCACGTGACCGGCTTCCTACCTGACCGACACTCTTTTTATTTGTAAACTTATTTTCACACGAATAGCCACATCAAATTGAAAATTTGGGATAATAAATAAGAAGCACTATGAAACGCAGCTCTGGTCCTAAATTTTTATAGTTATGAAAAAAGCAACAACAAAAAAATTATTTACAAAAAAAAAACTTTTCTCATCATTATAAAAATTAAGGACCAGAGCCACGTTTGTTAGTGCTTCTTATTTATTATCCCAAATTTTCAACTCGATGTGGTTATTCGTGTGAAAATAAGTTTACAAATAAAAAGTGTCGGGAAGTAGGAAGCCGGTTACGTGACCCACTCGTCACGTGGCCTTATTTGTAATTTTCTAAATTGAAAATTATCCAATGTGAGCGATTTTAAATTTAAATCGCTCAGAAATAAATCAATTTACAAATTTAAAGCTGAAAAACATTTCCAATTCAACAATTTAAAATAAAAGTTTTTTTTTCAAATTCATAACAATACAAACTTTCCAAAATAAGAAATTATTTGAAGCATTCATAATTTATTGATAAATTATAAATAATTGTAGGTATTTCTCAACTTTTTTTTTAATCCCTGAATATAGTACTTATATAGCAATTCTTTTATTTCATAAAGGTTCGACAGTTTTAACGCCTGTTCATAAAGAGTAAGATTTAAAATCATAGTCGATATAATTATAAGATTTCAATTAATACCGTAAAATTACGACTTTCAATACAAGTTAGAATCCTCAAACTTCAGAAGAAAATTATGTTATTTAGTTTATATTTCCTTCTCTAAAAGAAGCAGTTGAAAAATAAGATCATTCTTGAAAGCATCAAAATCCTTTCAATCTCTGAAAAAAACATGTAAAATTTTTCTCAACAATTATTCTACAGGGTTTTATAATTTTTCTTATTTAGATACTTAATTTTCGAGAAAAAGAAAACTGATGATTTAACTATAAAATATACTATCGTTAATGAGACTTTGTTTTATTTAAATAATTAGCGTCGGGTTTTCACTAGTTTTAATATATATATATATTGGGTGTTTTTTTTAACTTGAGACATAGAAATATCTCAAAAAATACGCAACCTATGAAAAAATATCCGTAATAAAAACTTTTGATTTTCGAGGGGGAAAAGCGACTTTGAACAAATTTACCCCACCCCCACCCAGGAGGCAGGGGAGTAACTTTGTAATTTCAAATGAGAACCCCAATTTTTTATCACAGATTCAGATTCTCCTTTTTGAAATTCGTAAGTTTTATTCGAAATTTTTTTGATTCGCGACCCCCCCCCCCCCCGCCTGTCTCCTGGGGTGGGGTGAATGTGTTCAAAGTCGTTTTTCCCCCTCGAAAATAAAAAGTTTTTATTACGGATATTTTTTTTCATAGGATGCGTATTTTTTTTAGATATTTCGATGTCTCAAGTAAAAAAAATATATATAACTTTCTATCTATTACTTCCATCCATCTTCATTTTTTAATGTAAGCGGCATGAACTTTAATGAAATCACAAAATTTCTAAAACAGGATTGTACTAGTTTAAAACAATAATTAATATAATTGAATGGCAACCGAATGTTACTTTGATTTGGTCGACTGAAATTCAAGAAATTCAATAATATGGATGTTCTATGACACCTTAATTAATTTCCTATAAAATTGACTTTTTAATTTATATTTCCGAGTAAAAATAGAAGGTAAGCTCGCTGGATTTTAAGAAATTTTATGGACTTACAGTGGCAGGAGAAGTGAACATATTTGGTGTGATTCCACCTCCAATTAATTGAGCTGCTTGCGTACTTGTAGCGGTTCCGACTCTTCCGCGTCCAGTACTCGAGATCAAGCCAGGATGAATGTTAGGCTGGCCGCCTGTTATTTAAAATTATTTACGTTTTAGAACCGTTACAATAAATTATATTGAAAAAACTACAAGATGGTCTTTAAACTGACAATAAAACAGATGAATGAAAGCCAGCAACATTTCTTTGCCAAAATGATACATTTACACTCATGAAAAAAAGAAAAGAATCCAAATAAAAACATTAATTTTAAAACATCAAAAAATTTCTTAAACTTAAGCCCTTGCCGCATTTCTCTGAATAAAGGAAACAATATGACTCGTGGGATCGGATGGAAGTAATAAGACAAAAAGAGATAAAGAAGGTAGAAGAAATAAATCAAAAGAGAGAAGATTATTCTGTTAAAGTAATAGAAAATATAATTTATTATCCTAAATTTAAAAAAAGAGAGAATACAAAAGAAAAAATATCGCAATGCAAACGGCAAGAGTTTAAATTCACTGTTTTATTGATATTAAAAATGGATCTAAAGCATTTACTCTCACGATTCAAACACTCTGATTATTCACGATGCAAAGCAAAGGGGCATTTGAAAATTGGAGATTGAAAACGCATTTACCTTCCCCAAATAATTCGTGGAGGTGAGACTGGCATGCTCTTAACATCATTGACATTTCTTACGTAATTTATTACATCTAAAAGCAATTAAACTATGTTTGCGATACAGTTTTTCTGTTTTCGTTCCTCTATTTGTATAAACCGCCAATCCGATCACCATTAGAATCCGTCAGCTAGGGCCGAAATGTGCTGGCCCCATTGGTATTTTGCATCGCAAATACCTTAATGTCATGAAAAAAGTTCGTGTGTAGTTTTACAAAAAGGTATTTACATCGCAAACAGATGCAGATTGCTCGTGCAACAGCGAATTCCAGGCATCCTTACCGATTGCTAATAAATTAGAGTTTACTCCTCCACTCGTATCCATTGATACTTCTCCAAGGCCATTGACAGACATTCCGTTAACCATGTTGACAGCCTGTCGAGCACCTTGTGCGTCTAAACTCGTCCAGTAGGCCTCGCTTGGTGATGTGTTATTTAGACCTGGAGGAGGCTGAGCCGCAGCCCCCGTATACCTAAAGTAGGGATTTTTCAAGTCTAGGGTGTTGCTACTGCTTTCCATGTTCGTTCCCTCGACCTTCAGGTCTATAGTCACATCGTAAGATTGTCTGGAATGCAAATTCGATTTTTTAATTTCCAATCTATTATCTAATTTAACCACAAATTACAGTACAAGGAGAAGTTAGGACATCACGAATGATCGGGATTTTCGGGAAACATTCCTGTACCAAAACAGGGTTGCTACAGAAGTCTGGTTTCAAAATTCCATGACTTTTCCAGGTCAACTTTTTAAAAAATCCAGTCAATTCTATTCAATTTCAACATATTCTACTGTTCGCAGACTAATTTAGGAACAATGTCTTGTAAAATTATTAATCAATGCAACCGGTGAAAAATGTGTTTACCAGAGAGGCCGAAACATTTTTTTTCTTCAAAATTCCCTGACCATTAATATTCAAAAACCAACATTTCAATCTTATAACATTTTAAAAATATATTCTTCTCTAAACTGAATAAAACAATCTTACATTAAAATTTAAAAATGTCAAATTTATTAAATTGTTTTACCCAAAAAAGATGACTTTTCTATCATAAAAGATGAATTTTCGACAAAACAGTTGAATTTTCAACCCAAAAAATTTTACTTTAACAAAGTTGAATTTTTAATCAAACAGCTGAATATACAACCAAGAAGATTAATTTTCTACCAAAAGACGAATTTTCAACGAAATAGCTGAATTTTTAATTAAAACAGATCAGTATTTCAGACAAAAATAGAATAGATACATTTTCAACCAAGAAGATTAAGTTCCTATTGAAAAGACGAATTCGCAAGAAAATACATGACTTTTCAAACACATAGTTGAATTTTCAACTAAAAATAGAACATTTAAATTTTCAGTAAAAATGTTAATTTCCAACAAAAATAAAAAGGAATTTTCAACAAAATAGTTAAATATTCAACCAAAGATATGAATTTTCCAACTAAATAGACGAATTTTCAACAAACAAATATTTTTCAGTTAAGAAAGAACAAGTTCATTCAAATTGTTGAACTATAAAACCAAAAGACGAATTTTCTGTAACAAAGTTTAACTTTCAACCCGAAAATATGAATTTTCAACGCAAAAATTAATTACCTAAAAAATTTTGAATTTGAAAGCCAAAAACATGAATTTTCTACAAAACAGTTAATTTTCTACCCGACAATTTGAAACTTCAATTAAAATTATATATCGTCAAACAAAAAATAAATGTGTTACAAAGCAGTTCAACTTCAAACCAAGTCGCTGATTTTTTAAACAAAAAAGATGAATTCTCAAAAAAATAGTTAATTTCCAACCAGAGTTGAAGTCTCAACAAAATAATAAAATTGCCAATAAAATAGTTGATTTTTCAACTAAATAGTTGAATGTTAAACCTAAGAAAACGAATTTACAACAACAAAAATGTAATGAGTTACATTTCAACCAAAGAAAATAAAGTTTCTGCCAAAAGAGATGAATTTTTAAACCAAAAAGACGAATTTTCTAGCCGAAAATGGAAAAGTTAAATTTTCAGTAAAAAAATTAATTTTCAGCAAAAAAAAAAAGACAGAACTTTTAACAAATAAAGGTTTTTTCAGTCAAGAAAGAACAAAGAATTCATCCAAATGGATTAAACTTTCAAGCTAAAAGACGAATTTTCTGTAAAAAATTTGACTTTTCAACCGGAAAATATGATTTTTTAAAGAAAAAGTTAATTTTCAACCACAAAATAGGAAATTTAAAACAAGAAAATTAGTTTTCTACGAAAAAAGACGAATTGTCAACTAAAAAAATTCCATTTTCAAAAGATGGAAAAGTTATATTTTTAGCAAAAATAAATTAATTTTAAACTAAAAAAATGTTGTTTAAATAAAATATAGTTGAATATTCAACTAGAGACAAATTTGCAAAAATAAATTATGTCTTCAACTGGAATAGTTAAATTTTCAGTTAAAAAAATTTTATTTTCAACTAAAGAGATTAATTTCAAACTAAAATTATGAATCAACTAGAATAGTTAAAATTTCAGGTGAAAATTGCAAATTTCAAAATTTCAATATAAAAGTTGAATTTTCAACCAAAAAAGATCACTTTAACAACGAAATTGTTGAATTTTCAACCAAATAATAAAATTAGTATCTCAAAATATAATCGTCAGGAGGAAGCAAAAAAAGAAATAGAATGGACGGTCGCAAAATATAATCTTCAAAATGTGAAAAATTTTTCCCTGACCAATTTTTTCATTTTCCCTGTCCATTTAACCATGTAATATTTTTAACATTGAATATTTGATAAACGGAATAAAACAATTGCCTCTTTTAAAAATTCTCTGACTTTTAAGATTTTTTTCAAAACCCTGCCTTTCCCTGACCAATAAAATTCCCTGATTTCCAGGTTTCCCTGTCCTACGGCTACCTTGTTTTTTTACAGATGATCATTGAAAACATTTTGTAATAGTTCGGCATATAAAATAAAAAAGTATATAAAATCAATATTATTAATGAATAATTATTGTCTTCCAGGTCTTGTAGCAATTTCTCCTGATCTGACAAGTGTCGAACTATTCCCCCCAAAAAAACAGATCATTCCGAAATCCGAATCCACATTTTCATAAAAGTGCTTACAAATATTGAAAGTAATACTTTACCTCTTATTGGCAATCAGGATCACTTTTCCCGAGAGCAATTGTCCGCTCTTGCAGAAGAGGGGATTTTCGAGTAAACAGCGAACCTGATACCAGTGAGTCAAAGGTTCTGTTGGGGCAGTACTTAGCCAAACTTGTTGTGTAGAACCAATAAAAGCAACATCGAACCAAAATGCAAGGCCGTGGCATGTGCCACTTTCTAGTATGTGAAAATCGACGTCTATTTCTAAAATAAATATTTAAAAAACAATAGTAAAATCTCGAAAAGTATTATAGATATAAATAAATTATGTAAATACTTGAAAAACCCACAACAAAATGTTGGCTAAGATAAATGTGCTTTTTCTTTTTACCTATTTTATGTAAATCAGTCTCATCAGCTGTCTGGAAGTCTACAATGTGTCGAACAGATTTAGCCATGCAAATGCGAATGTCAAAGGTATCAACAATAGGCTGTCTAAAATATTCTTTTATCGCATTGTTCCTCATGGCGGACAAGTCAACTCCGTGAAAACACGTTTGACACCAAAAGTTGGCTTTGTTAAACTGTTCCATGTAAAGACTATCATCCGAAAATGGAGCAATGTGAAGATCTCCTCTCGAGGGAAACATTCTTCCTCCTAAAGTCAACACAATATTCAGTTATTTAAATATTTAAATGACAGGAAAAATTCTCACTGACAATGAAGAGTACAATGAGCCGCGGTGACGTTGGTACATTCAGAAAAGAATTTAATATAACAAGGTTTTGAAATTAAATTTGAGTTTCATACCAACGTTACCGCATGATACACACGGAAAAAAGGAAAATGGTACAACTGAAAATTGCAATTCCCAACAGCAAAAAATTTGTTGCAATGTTTACCGTTTTTTTGGTCCAAAGTTAACACTCGATCTGAATAAATTATAAATCAAAAAAGTGATGTAACGATATGTCGCCAAAATCTCGAAATAATTGTTGATGAAAATCTGATTGGCTTTTCATGACTTGAAGTTGTTTTATATCTTAAATTTGAAATTTTGAAAATTAAATCTACCTGATATTTAACTTGATTTATAAAATTGATAAAAAAAAGGCGTATTGATTATTGCAACAAATTTTAGAAGAGAAACCCAAGCGTAAATAATAAAAAATAGTGGAGTTGGAAATTATTTTATTTAGAAATAATATATGTACAATGAATTTTAGTTAGCCATTTTTTCAATCGAACAATTACATAAATAATATTTAATAATAAAAGGTGACGAATTGAATTGTAAAGAACCTTTTAAGGAATAGAATGAGCTTCTGTAAATTAAAATTGAACGAAAATTACGACTTTGACCTAAATCCGAAAAAAACGCAAATATATAAATAACTACATTTAAATGAACAATTATGAGTTCAACTATTCTTTTTATTAATTATGCTTAGATTTCTCTTCCAAAATTTGTTGCAATGATCAATTGGCCTTTTTTTTTCAATTTTATAAACCAAGTTGAAGATTAAGTAATTTACTATTCATTTGTGGGTACTTTTTTTTAATTTGTGAAAACTTGGGGAGACATGGCCGCTGCCGCAGAACACATTTTCTTATTTGTATTTGCGGCAAGCATGATAACTCCGGAAAGGATTGGCTGAAATCCAAAAACCAACCAGATTTCATAAGTATATTCCTATACGCATTTGGTGAACGAAAGGGTTTCAAAATTTTAAATTTAAAAGAAGGCTTGATAATTTTTCCAAAAATTTCTACTTTTGAGGTTCCAAAAATTCGATTTTTTGGCCCAAATAAAAATCCCTTACTTCACGGACTGCGCATAGAAATATTACTAATGAAATCTTATTGGTTATTTGATTTCAGATAATCCATTCCAGAGTTATCATGCTCACCGCAAATAAAAATACGAACACGTGCTTTGCGGCAGCGGCCATGTCTCCCCCACTTTTCAAATTTTTTAAAGAAAAAAGTACACACAAATATATAGTAATAGATCCAATTTAGTCCATTTTAATCAAATATTATTAACTTTGCTAAAAAATCTTAAAAATCCCTTAAAATAACTAATTAAATTGAAACTTTCAAATGATCTAATAATTTATTGAAAATATTATACAAGTTTCATGGTAACACAGGAAATTGGTATGTTTATTAAAAAATTATTAGATTTGAAAAATTAAAATTTTTAAAACAGTTTTCGATTTTATTTCTGGTTTCTGGGTTTTTTTACCGGAACTTGACATTAAAAAAATCATTAGATTTTAAAGGTTCATTTTTTTTTAATTTTACATTACGTTTGCGTTTTACACCAAAAACTGGTATACGAACAAGCTTTGCAACTTTTAAACAGTTTCAGGCTATCTTGCCGTTTTTCAGAGAAAATCGGTTATTTAAGACAAAAATCATTAGACTTTAAAAAATATTCAAAATTTTTAGACAATTTTCTGTTGTGTTATGTCAGTAATTTTCGTCCGAAATTATTGGTTATTACTGATTTCAAAGAATATTTACCATTTTTAAACAAATTTAGGTTATGTTGGTGTGTTTCACCTGAAATTGGAATTTTTCAAGAAGAATCATTAGATTTTAATTCAATTATTTATGTTTAAAATAATAAAATTTATAAGCTTGAACAATTTTGGACTGTGTTAGTATTTTTTCGGAAATTTAAAGTTTTATTAACAAATCATTAGATTTATAAAGAAGATACATAATTTTTAATAATGTTAGGTTACATTGGTATTGAACATCAAAAATTGGTATTTTAAAACAAAAATGATTATAACCTGAACAAGATTTAGAATCTTTGACCAATTTTGTATTACGTAAAGTGTTTTTTGTTTTATTTAAACAAAATTATATTGTATACTTTTTGTAAAAATCATTAGATTTCAAAGCAGATGAAGAATTTTCGTACAGCTAGCGTTTTCCATCGGAAATATCGATATAAATTTAAAAAAAGATTTACAATTTTAGAACGAATTAAGCTCACCAGAAATCTCGTTACTTTAAACAAAAATCCTTAATTGAAACAATTTTTTGTTGTGTTATGTGAGTATTTTTCGTGAAAAATTGGTACTATTAATTTAAAAAATCAAAAGATTTTTTTTTCAAATTATCATGATTCTTAAGATTATCATTGAAAGTCATTAATTTCGCAATTTTTGGTTTTGTTCACGTTTTATGTTTCAGAAATCGGTATTTTTAATAAAAAATCATGGGATTATCAAGAATACTTAGAATATTTGAACAATAATAGGGTATGTTAGTGTTTTCACCGAAATCGTCTATACAAAAATGTTATATATTAATTCTGAAGTTAGGCTATAAATATTCATCAATTATCAAAAATATTCTTTTTGCTTTTATTTTTTCAGATAATAGATAATATCAAATACAAAAATTTTGTATTAATATTAATTATATATTGTAATTTAAAAATTTCGTGAGACAAAAGAATAATAATAGCGCGCGTATTTGTTTGCTATTGAAGTAAAAACTGATAATGTGTACTAGTCGCCCAAAATTTCTTTTTCCGTACTGAACAGGGTGTCTACCAGACGGATGATTTAAAAGTTCTAGTCATTTCCCGGTCAATTCCTCGTTCCAAGTCAAAATTGCAATTCTTTTGGAAAATTTATTGTTCCAAGTCAGATTTATATTTCTTCTCGAAAATTTCCTGTTCCAAGTCAGAATTATAATTCTTTTGGAATAACCCTTGTTCCAAATCTGAATTCTAATTTTTTTCGCACAATCTCTGATCCACAATTCAGAATAGCATATAATTGCTTCGGGAATTTGTCTAATAAGCTCAAAATTATTATTCTTTTCAAAAATTTCCTGTTCAAAGTTTAAAATTCAGGATTACAGATACATCTTCCAAAATCTCCTGTGTCCAATCAAGAGTACAACCTTTATACTTTTATTTTTAAAAGTAAATCTTTCCCTTTGATTTAAAAAATAGATATATTTACAATTTCAGATAAATAATGATTAACGAGTTTGAATGTACACCGGATATTAAGATTTCAAAATATAAAAAATGGAAAACAGCATTACTTATATTATCGTCGTTATCAACAATAATAATTTGTATTGTTCGTTTCACGATTGAATAAACTGAGAATAATAAAATATCAAAACACTTTCAATATTCATTTTAGTAGAATAAAATGAAAAAAAAAAACCGTTCACTGTACCAGATTCCCAGTCATTTCCTGGTGAATGAAAATCCCTGTCAGGTAGACACCCTGATGAAGATATTTTGAAAATATTACCTGGTGCAAGCCACTTCTTCGCATGCAGGTATGTTTCGAGCATACGTTCGTTATATAACATGTAACCCATGGGCTCACTAACTATGCAGTCAACTCGTTCAGGCAGTTCAATTTCTTCAATTTTTCCAGCTATCACTACGACTTTATCCGACAAATTATTTGCTGCTACTAATAATTCTGCGTGATTTGCCATGTTACTCGCCTCGACGGCGTAAACTTTCCTTGCACCAGCCTGGACCGCAAAGAAGGATAAAATCCCTGAGCCAGCACCTACATCTAATACTACTTTGTCTTTAAAATCTGATATATTGCCCAGTATCGCTCGTTGGTAGGTGCTGGTCCTTATGTAATCTTGCATCATATTTTGTTGTTGTGAAAGGTACCCGTAAAACTGAAAATACTGCATTGCCGAGGACTCCTCTGTTCTTTCGTTAAATGCAGACATGCCTTTTCCATTTTTGAGCTTTAGAATTTGGGAGTGGAAAGTTCGGAAGTCTGAAAATTCAAATTTACTTCGTCAGAAATCGAGAGAGAAGCATAGTTTTGATTTGTAAATATTTTCTTTTATAATTACCTGCTTCATTAGCAAATGTTATTAATAAACTATCTGCGTCTAGTGTAAATACATAACTTCGAGAAGAAACTCGAGAACATTCTGTTGTATGTGTTACTGGAAATTCCAGCAAGGAATTTTGATCTTTATCAATGCAATCCCCTACAAAATAAAAGAGGATTATCGCATTTTTTAATTGAAATATGATTCAATTTTGAGATAAAAATCTTAAAAATTTAATTGAGTTTTCAATACGAGAGGATGAGAACATACTCGCGATTGCTAGTTTCATAATGGTGTTGTTTTTATTTATTCCGCGAAGGAATACTTATCAGTTTAATTATCATTGTGATACTAGTTGGTAGTTATGTAACTAATTTAATTCTATGACAAGAATGTTTGTGAATAGTTTTTAAATATTTGTACCTCTCAGTTTTTTTCGTAACTGAAAATTCGTTACATTAAAAAGAGATAAATTTGAAAGCCTCAGAATTCCAAATTTATAAGCATGCAAACTTAATATTCTCATTTTAAAAGTAATCATTTTCACAATGATTGGGTTGAATATATATGGTTAGTATTGATAAACCTAACGATACATTCATAAAAGTGAAGCAACTTAAGGGCATGTGACTGTCACGTGACCAATTACATGGCTTATATTCGGCGGTTTTATACCTTGAAAAATGTAAATATTGTGTTGAAGTTTTGGGAAATGGTTTAAAATATATAAGGAAACGTCTGCCTGGCTCATTTGAGTTTTCAGTTTGCTTAAACAGTGCAATTTTATTTATTTTCAATTAAAAATGTAACTGAGGACAGGGCTTTAAAGCCCTAGACAAAATATATTTAATAAAATCGCATTACTTAAACAAAATAAAAACTCAAATGGGTCAGACAGAAGTGCCCTAATATATTTTGAACCATTTCCCGCAAAATATATTCAGTTTTCTAATTATAAAGCCGCCGAGTATAATATCATGTAGCAATTGTTTTCTCATTCTTATAAAAGAATACGACTGCATAATATTAATTTCTGATCTACTTGCATTACACTATATTCCTCATGTACAATGTGCATAATTTGTTTCGAAATAAATCTGAATAGATCATTTTGTTGACTAACTTCTTTTTATAATTTTGTATCATTCTACTGGTCAATTTTAAAATCACCGATTCAGTTATCCAGATCAGATAAGATGAAACCCATAATTTGCGTTAAGCCTCCGTATCTTCACATCATTTTTCATCCGTTCTTAGATCATTCTTTACGAAGCCAGAGGAAGTTTGTAGGTTTGCAGAATTATAGGTACATTTTAAGAGTTTAAGTTTTTGCATAATTGTCATTAACGATTGAAGAAATAAACGAATCTTGAACATGTTTTAAAATCGTGCAAAATTAAAAAACAGGTTGCTTCAATCGTGGTTGCTACAAAATTCCAATTTCCTGACTTTTCCCTGACAGTTCTAAATTTGTCTTTCATATATAAAAACAACCTTACACCTATGAAATTAATACTGTTACTGCAAAAACCGGTTGTTTCTAAATTTATCTCAAACACATTTCACGGTGCGGTGGAACCGATTTTAACTGATAGTTCTTTGCAAATGACATTTTTGGTTTTTGATCACAGTTCTTTGGTACCAAAAAAACAATTTATGAAAAAATTTAAAAAAATCGACAGGGCCCTTTAAAAAAAGGTTTTTTTCTGTTTAACTAATTTTGAAGGCAAATTGTTTGACCGAAGATGTAATTATAACCGTATATTTAAATTCCTTTTTTACTAACATTACAATTCTTGAAATTCAGAAGGTCAAATCAATATTATCATTTGCCAATTGTTTGCTTATAAAGTCAAACCTGTAAATATTGGAACTTTCAATTCATATGTTTATTGTAGGTTTGTAACTAGGAAAAATAAATTTCTCAAATTGTTTTGAATAAGAAATGATAAATTTAATAGTATTTAATAATAAATAATACATTTTATATTCACTCAAAAATGTTGCAAGAAATTCTCCGTCAAAAAGTTCTTAAAATATGATATATTAAATACTATTTATCTTGCTTACAATTTGATACATTTTCAAACTTACTACAGCCTACACTATAAGAATATGAATTATAAGGCCCAATATTAGCAAATTCGACATTATAAGTGACTAAATGGCAAATAATAATCTCATCTTGAAGTTTAAAATTTTGTACAATTTTAATTATACTAAGAAAGGAATTTAAAAATGCGGTTATAATGATTTTTTCGTTAAAAAGCAAAATAACAGAAAAATTGATTTTGTTGAAATAGGGCCCGATCGATTATTTTTCCACTGTGTGTTTTATTGGCAACAGTCTCACAGAATTTTATAAACTTCATCTTCAGTTTATCGAAAATTTCCTGTCTTTTTCCGGGTTTTCCCTGACCTGTACCAAACCTTTAAATATTTAAATAATTTTAAATTTAAAAATGCTTAAAATTAAACACTCGTTTTGAATCGATTGAAATTCCAGCGTTTCTGTTTGAAGCATTTCATCAAACTCTTGAATTAAGATGCTCAATTTTGCAACCCTTAATTTAAAAACGTACGGGTTAAAGTAACAAAAGAAATGAAGAAAAATCTGTAAAATGGGGAAAATGTGACCAGATTTTTATCGTTATTCCTGAGCAATGGACTCCATGTAAAATTATTAATAAACATTCTTGTCAATCTCCTACTTAACAATTCATTATTTTATGAAAAATCATAGAAAACTAAAAAATTGCAAAATCAAAAAACCTAGCCCAAAACTTTTCAAAAACTGCATACAAAATTTGAGCCACTCCTGATTACTTTAAACGATTTCAATCAGCTGTTAGAATGTCTGAAGTGAATACAAATTTCCCACGTTCCCAACCCCTTTTCAAACATTATTATCTCAAATGATCTTTCGCATAGCAAATGACAAATAGTAATTAATCTCCGTATTACTTTTTGGCGCAAAGCTCCCCAATCTCCAAGTTTTGATGAATTTTAGGGCAGAAATTGTAAATTTTCAAAATCCACGCATTCAGGGCAAATTGGGAAAAATAAAAAAACCTTGCGAATGTAACAAAGCGAGCATTGGTGAGCATCGTTAGCGTCCGACGAAGTGTGGTTAGATCGCGTCTGGTTGGCGGTAATGGTAAAGGCAAAGCAAAGGTATTATCGATCGGAGTAAGTACACTAATGAATACCTGATACGAGCTCGACGCTGAGGCCCTGGGGATCATAATTGATCAAAAGCGTCACCGGTTTGTCGAATTTCGGCGTTGTCTGTCCATTGTTTGCCAAAGTGGACACTGTCACCGCGCGAAACACCTTCGCCATTTTTAGACACCGCGTGCGTTTTTGTGCGCTCCAGTCTTGTCAGGCGGCAGCCGCTTTTTTGATCTTTTCCTTCTGTCACGTTTCCGGATTCTGACTCGGACAGCTGGTTCCTAAGATAAAAGAATACACGACACTCCTGACTGTCTCGCACCTGCGAAATGCCAGTCACAAATTTCCACCAAACAAGGCAGGATCACGATGTCGCTCCCGCAGACACCGGATCATCAACCAACCAAACCAAGAATCCACCCCCGGTGCAACACACACGCGCACGTTACAAAATGCAGTGTTGCCGAATCAGTTTCCAACTTCCCCACAGTTTTCCCCGTCTTTCTCTAGATTCTTAAAAACTCGGAAATTCTAGAAAAAAAGGAATCTTCAATAACGTAAATATATGAAGGCATCGGTGTGTGCATATTTATTTATATAGGTATAAACTTTATAATTATCCTTGTTATTGATTGAATTTTTATGGACATAACCTAGTAGCAGACAAATGACGAAAGAAAAAAAATCATGGTGGCGCGAAATTCAAAAGATATAAGGTGACCAGACGTCCTGACTTATCAGGACACGTGCTGATTTTTCTTATTGCTGTCCTGATTTTTTGATTTTTTTGCGCTATGTCTTGATTTTATATGCCTTCAGGCTTAAATTTTGTTCACAACTTCTGAGGGCACAGACTCACTGTGACTGTTCAATTCAATTTCAAAAACTTGACATGTGTAGAATTTAAATAAAATTTAAAAAGAAAGGGAAACATCGTATTGCCTTACAAAATTGGAGTTTTGAAAAGTTCTTAAAATAATTAACATATAGTACAGATTGTACACTGTACTCAATTATTTAAATAAAAATTATGACCTGGAAACAATATTTTGTATAATTTAGAAACTTAGGGAATGAACATACAATTTTATTAATTTGTTAAAAATTCAACAATTTTGTTGAAAACAAAACAAGTCGATCTTTTTGGTTGATAATTCAATTGTTTTGTCGAAAATTTGTCTTTTGATATAAAAAATTCATCTTGTAGTTTGAAGTTTCGACAATTTGGTTCAAAATTCAACTATTTTGTTTTGACATCAAAATTCCACACTTCAGATTACATTTTTTTCTTTACTGACTGTAAAATCTTTTTTGATTCAAAATTCGTTCTTCTAATTTAAGAATTCATCTGTTGTCGTAGAAATTTCATCCTTTTTTGGCTAAAAATGGAATTGCTTGGTTGAAAACTAATCTTCTTTGGTCGAATATTCAACTGTTTTTGGTCTCAAATTTAAATCTTTTTTGGTGGAAATATCAACTATTACATTTTTCGTTGAAAATCAAACTACTCACTTGAAAGTGGAACTACTTTGTTAAAATTAATCTTTTTTTTTGTTGATAATTCATAATTTCAATTTAAAAACCTTTTTTTTCTTGAAAATTTATTTTTTTAACTACAAATATAACTATTTCACTTTTTGATGGAAATTTGTCTTTTTCCAATTAAAAATCCATGTATTTTGTTTGATTTTAATTTATTTTGTTTGAAATTGATTTATTTGGTTAAAAATTTAACTATTTTTTAGAAACTTCATAATTTTTTGCTAAAATTGCAACTGCTTGTTCGAAAACTAATCTTTTTTGTTCAAGGATTTTCAACTATTTTGTTGAAACTTCGTCTTCTTCGGTCGGATTCAACTGTTTTTGGTTTTAAATTTAAATCTTATTGTTGACCAAACAGGTGTATAAAGGTAAAGTAAATAGCAGAATGCCCAGAGGTAGACCGCCGAAAGAATGGTTAGAATCTGTGAATGAGACATTAATTCAAAGAGACATAAGATCTATACGCACTTCTGGTTTCTGTAAATTTTCAATCTTGATTCGCGTTTGTTTCGTTTTTGTTGTTTTCTTTTTTCTAATCCTTAGAAATCCGTTAAATTACGTTAAAAATACTATAAAAGCTTTTAACATCCTTTAAAATCCTTGAAAATCCCTTGAATTCCGTAAACATCCTTAAAAAGTTTTTTACATAATTTATAATCCTTAAAAATCCCCTGAATTCCGTTAAATTCCTTCGAGAGAATTTGATATCCTTTAGAATCCTTAAGTTTTCTTGATTTCCCTTAAAATCCTTTTAAAACATTTAAGATATTTAGAATATTCAAAAATCTCTTGAATTTCTTTAAAATCCTTTCAAAGCCTTTGACATCCTTTACCATCCTTGAAGATCCCTGCATTACGTTTAAATTTTTTTAAATCAAATAAAGTCCCTTCAATTCCATGAGAATAGATATAAATATCTTCAAATCCTTGGAAATCCCTTGGCTTCTGTCAACATCCTTCAAAAGTTGTTTACGTCTTTTACAATCCTTAAAAATCCCTTAAGTTCCGTCGACATCCTTAAAAAGTTTTTTACGTCGTTTTAATCCTTAAAAATACCTTGAATTCCGTTAAAATTCTTTGCGGAGAATTCGACACCCCTAATAATTCTTGAAAATCCTTGGAATTACGTTAAAAATACTCTAAAAGCCTTTGACATCTTTTAAAATCCTTGAAAATCCCTTCAATTACGTCAAGGTCCTCAAAAAGTTTTTTACGTATTTTATAATCCTCAAAAATCCCTTGAATTCCGTCAACATCCTTAAAAAGCTTTTTACATCTTCTACAATCCTTAAAAATCCCTTGAATTCCCTTAAAATCCTTTGAGAGAATTTCATATCCTTTATAATCCTTAAAAATTCCTTGATTTTCTTTTAAATACATTTAAAGCATTTGCGATCTTTTGAATATATAAAAATCTCTTGAATTTTTTAAAATTCTTTCAAAGCCTTTGCCATCCTTCATCATCCTTGAAAATCCCTGCATTCCATTTAAATTGATTGAAATCAAGTAAAATCTCTTGAATTCCATATAAATAGATACAAATATCTTCAAATTCTATCAAATTATAATGTGAAACCGCTTCAAATTCTATCAAATCTTTGAAACTCTTTAAAATTTTGGAAGATTCCTTGAATTTGGTTGAAATACTTTTGAAAGCCTTTGACATCCTTCGAAATTCTTTAAAATCCCTTCAATTCGGTCAGTATCCTTAACAAGTTTTTTACGTTTTTTAGCATCCTTAAAAATCCCTTGAATTCCGTCAACATACTTGAAAAGTTTTTTATGCCTTTTATAACCCTTAAAAATCCTTTGAATTCCGTCAGCATCCTTTGAGGAAATTTGATATCCTTTATAATCCATAAAAATTCCTTGATTTCCCTTGAAATCCTTTTAAATCATTTGCGATCTTTTGAATGTATAAAAATCTCTTAAATTTCTTTAAAATTCTTTCAAAGCCTTTGACATCCTTTATCATCCATGTGAATAGATACAAATATCTCCAATCCCTTGCATTCCATAAAAATATTTCGAAAGCTTCTGGAATCCTTTATAATCCTTAAAAGTTCAATGAATTTCATCGACATCCTTGAAAAGTTTCCTGAATTTCTTTAAAATCCTTTCAAAGGATTTGACATTCTCTATAGTCTACCCAAAAATACCTTGAATATCGTTCGAATCCTTTGAAAGCTTTTGAAATCCTTTATCGTTCTTCAAAATCCGCGAATTCCGTTTAAATCCATTAAAATTATGTGAAATCCGTTGAGATATGTGTGAATATATTAAAATATTTTCCAATCCTATCAAATTATAGTCTGAAACCCCTTCAAATTCTACGAAATGTTTGAAACTCCTCAAAATTCTGGAAAATTCCCTGACTTTTGTTAAAATTCTTTAAAAGCCTTTGACATCCTCTATAGTACTTAAAAATACTTTGAATTTCGTTCGAATCCTTCGAAAGGCTTCAAAATTCTTCATAATCCTGAAAAATCCCTTGAATGTGGTTAAAATTTTCGAAAATCCTTTAAAATCCTTCATCATCCTTTAAAAGCCTTTGATATGCTTTATAATCCTTAAAAATCTCTTGAGTTCCGTTGAAATATTTCGAAAGCCTTTGAAATCCCTTATAGTCCTTCAAAATCCCTTGAATTTGATTAAAATCTTTTGAAAGCCTTTAACATCCATTATCATACTTAAAAATCTCTTGAATTTCGTTAAAATCCTTTAAAAGCATTTTAAAAACTTTATTATCCTTAAAAATCACTTGAGATTTGATCAAATCTTTTGAAAGCCTTTGACATCCTTTAAGGTCCTTAAGATTCCCTTGAATTTCGTTAAAATCCTTTAAAGCATTTGACATCCCTTATCTTCCTTAAAAGTACCTTGAATTCCTAGACCGTCACATTCGTTAAAATCAATTGAAAGCCTTTGATATCGAATATAATCCTTAAAAATTCCTCAAATTTCGTTAAAATTGTTTGAAAGTATTTTACATCCTTTATAAACCTGAAAAATCCCTTGACTTTCTTTAATATTCCTTGAAATATATGAAATATTTTAAACTTCTCAAAAATCCCTTAAATTCCGTTAAAAGTTGAAGACGTTGAAATCTATATGAATATATTATTATTTCTTTAAACCCCATGAAATACATTGAAATTCATCCAAATATATTTAAATGCCTTGAAATATATAAAATGCTATTAAATCCTATGACCTCCTGTAAAATTTTAAAATTGATTCAAAATTCCATGAAATTTGAAAAAATTTAATATCCCATGAAATTTCTTCAAATCCCACAAAATCCTCTAATGCTTTGAAATGCTTCAAAATATTTGAAATCCTCTAAAGCTCCTTGATTCTTTTTAAAATTCCTTGAAATTCTCAATAAACCTTTCAAAATTTCTCGAAATCTTGGAAGTCCTTCAAAGTCACTCGAATTTTGTTAAAATCATTCAAATCATGTAAAATCCGTTACAATTCAATAACATATATTAAAATCTTCTTAAATTCTATCGAATCATTCTCTGAAATTCCTTTAAATTCTATGCAATCTTTGGAATTCTCTAAAATTCTTCGAAATATATGAAATATTTAAAACTCCTAAAAAATCCCTTAAATTCCGTTGGATATGAAATACGTTGAAATCTCTTTAAATATATCTAAATGCCTCAAAATCGCCTGAACCTCTATGAAATTATTTGAAATCTCTTTAATTCCCATGAAATATTCTGATATTTTTTTTAATCCATTGAAACCTTGGAAAACTTCTAAAAAGTCTTGAATTTTGTTGAATTCGGTTGAATTCTGTTGATATAATTGAATATCATATAATAATCTGATCCTTCGAAATGTTTTGAAATATTTTAAATCCTTTAAAACCCCTTGATTCCCGTTAAAATTCTCATTAAACTCTCTAAAATCATTTAAAATTCTTTTAAAAATTTAGAAAAATTGGTTGAAATTCTTTAAAGAATTTTAGTAGTCTTAAAGCATTTTAAATGCCCTTGATAAGGTATTTTAATAATTTTCCAGAATTTCAAAGGATTTTATAGTATTTTAATAAAATTTCAGACAATTTATTCATAAGAATTGAGGAATTACAAAGCATTTAAAAGATTTGAAGAAATTTGCAATATTTGAAGGTATTTCCGCTGAATTCAAAACATTTGAAATTTTTCAAATAATTTGAAAGATTTTAGAATATTTTGAAAGATTCCAAAGAATTTCAAAAGATTTTGAGATATTTTGAATGATTTTAGTCTGCTTAAAAAAATCTCACGGAATTTTAAATAGTTTAAAATAATCGAGAGAATTCAAAAGATTTCAAATAATTTAAAACATTTCAAATAATTTCCAAGGATTTTGATGGTTTTAAGGGATTTGAAAAAATTTGTTGCGGTTTTAAAGAATTTTCTATAATTTCGGAAGATTTGAAAGAATTTTATAAGACCTTCAAGGTTTTAGGATATTTTCAAAACATTCAAGGGATTTTAAAGGGATTTTAACAGATTTTTCAATATTCCAGAGGATTTCAGTAATTTTAAGGGATTTTAAAAGCTCTCAATAAGGTATTTCAGTATATTTCCTAGGATCTTAAAGCATTTCATAGCCCTTCAAATATTTCAAGGGATTTCACGGAATTTGAAAGGCTACGATCAGATTTAATGTGATTTCACGGGATTTGCTAATATTTTTATGAAATTTAAAAGAATTTATTTAAAAGAATAGAGTCATTTCATAGCATTTCAAAGAAATATTACAGGATTTCAAAGAGTTTTTGGTATTTCAAGAGATTCTGTACAATTGTCAAGAATTTAAAGAAATTCTGAGGGTTTTCAAAAGATTTCGAAGGATTGAAAATATTTTGAGGTATTTTAAAGGATTTCAAGAAAGTTTCGAGAAAATTGAAAAACTTCAAGAAGTTTGAAGATATATCATCAGATTTCACGTACCTTCACGGGATTTCAAGGTATTTCCAAAGGTTTTAAAGAATTTAATCAATTTTAGGGTATTCAAAAAAACTATCCATCAAAAATTGTTGTTTTTAATTCTTCAAATTACTATTACCCAAAAAGTTATTTTGTAAAATTAAGTTTATCCGGCTTTGCACCAGTTACTTAATATAACAATATTAAATAATTGGAGATGTGTTCTAGTAATTTAAAAAAATGTGAAAAATTAAGGTTTTAATGCATATTTCTGTACAAGATGACACAGCTTTCTATACGATTAATTTTCGAGTATTACTTTAATTTTCTCTCTTTTTACTTTAATAATTTATAATTATTTGCTAATTCAGATATGCTTGGTAGTAATTAGTAACTAAATTCTATTTAATAACAGATTACTGAAAATATTAGGTCAAATTACGTGACACAGGCGGAAGGGGGGGGGTCAAACCCACCTAATAACGACTTGTTACATAAGGCAGAGGAGGGGTAAAAATATGTTGTGTAATTGATAGATTGCCCTTAAGTAGATGGTAATTGTCCTTCCTAGTGGAACGATTTGATCCACTTGTTGATCAAAATTCGATCTTTGGTTGGCCGTTCTCTCAAAACTGACACTTTGAGATTCACTAATAAGATAGTTCCACGCATCCAAATGAAAAGGTTCCATCTCGGAGAAAACAAATAAAAAGGTGCTAACTCGTGGCGAACAAACGAAAAGGTGCTACGGAGTTGAGGTCGCTGATCTTCACAATACGATTTATAGGAATTTTGAGGCTTCGAGAGTTCGCCACGCGACTTAGCACCTTTTCATTTTGTCTCCACGAGTTAACACCTTTTGATTTCGTCTCTCCGAGATGGGAACTTGTTACTTGGACAGTCCAGTTGATGGTCCAAGCCCCACTCCTTGAATCAGTGGACATCTAACCTAGTTTTAACCAATTAAAGGATTAAGTGAAACCGAATAACGACACCCCTAACAATCAATACGACCTCCTGCGGAATTCCTTCTATTCAGATCTGCAAGAACTCCATCAGGACCATCAGCTGACACAACATCTGCCCACGGAGATGTATAATAGCTGCTGTAATTGTGACAATTTAACAATTGTAGGACTGCATAATGGACCATTTACAGGCGGGGGTGTGTCGGACTGAAAGCTCATGCCCAGCAGGACCAGTCTGTACTACATAACGTACATATCTTCCCAGTATGTGGAAATGGGGTGAGAAGGGGTCGGTCAGTGCGTACACATCATTGCAGCAGGGGTGTCTCCCTGACCTTAGTTCTCCGGTTCGAAATTGCACACGCCTATAGAATCCAATACGTTCCCTATTGTCCGTGGTACTATTGATCTTTAATCTCGATGCAAGGGCAAATCCATAGGTTATATATTATAGTTTTCTATCAGACAAACCCCATTTCGGTCAGTGAACCGATGCGCAGTTTCACGGGGTCCCGGGGCACATACACGTGATTCGACATCACCAAACGATGCCTTATGACCGGAGTAAATCGATCTTCAACCCCCTAAACCCCTCACCCGAATTCTTCTTTTCCAAATGCTCCTAGATCGAGGGTGTAAATTATTTAAAACCCCGGCAAGGAAAATCTCCTGGACGTGCTGGCAGTAGTTACAACTAGATGTCAATAATTCATTTCAATGATCTGAACGTGGGGTTTAATCAATATGTTTTGCCCTCTGTAATTCTGTTGTTCAATTTTGTATGAAGGATTATCTGTATCGGGATTATTGCTGATGGGGTGGTTCATTTGGGCTTGTGCAATTTTCAAGATATAGTGAGTTTGAGGATATTAGCTTATTAGGGATATCCATTAATTACGTGAGGATGATTTTTGAAATTTAAGAATCTCTTCCTCCATATTGTCAGGATAAGTAGGATTTTTGTAAACCCTGTCCCTTCTTACGTGTGATTTTACATTTTACATCTAATATGTCAACAAAATGTCAGAAGTTTAATCAGATTCGAAGAGATTTTACGGCATTTCAAGAGATGTTGAAGGATTTCGACAGATTTTTGAGGAATTGAAGGAATTTCAAGAAAATTTGAATTATTTCAAAAGAAGTAGTGGGATCTTGAAGGATTTGAAGGGATGTCGAAGTATTTTTACGAATTTTGAAGCATGTCAGGAGATTTTGATAGGATTTCGAAGATCTGAAGGGCTTTCACAAGAACTTGAATTTCAAGAGATTTTAAGGGATTTCAAGGGATTTTAAGAGGTGTCCAGAAGTTTTGAAATATTTTGAAAGGAGTTATCTGATTTTATAGGATTTTAGGAGATAGCAAAGTATTTTCACGAACATTGAAGGGTTTTAAGAGGTACTAAAGCTTCTTTACAGTTTTTTAACAATGTCAAAACATTTTAATGGAATTTTAAAGATCTGAAATGATTTAATTATATTTGAGAAGATTTAAAGGGATTTAAAAAGATTTTAAAACTTTCGAAAGGATTGCGAGGGGTTGCACAGACTTTAAATAATTTTTAAAGATTTCAAGAGTTTGACAAAATTATCCACTACAATTTCAGAAAGAATCTACATTTGTTCAAAGGATTTTGAAGAACTTTTAAGGGACTATCAGAGATTTTGAAATATTTTGAAAGAGGTTTCGAGATTTTAAAAACTTTCATATGATTTTAGGAGGTACCGAATTATTTGCAGGAATTTCGAAGGACTTTCAAGGATTCTAAGAGATACATAAATATTTTTTCAAATTTTTAAGGATGTGAGGAGATTTTGATGGTACTTTGAAAATCTGAAAGGATGTCATAAAATTTCGAAAAATTTCAATACATTTTTTGAAATTTCAAAAGATTCCAAAAAACTATAAAAGGTTTACGAAATAATTACCCAGTAAAATTTCAGAGAGGATCTGAATTTTTTCAAGGGATTTCACAAGATTAAAAAGGACTTCAAGGAATTTATTTGAATTTCGAAAGATATTGAAGGATTTCGACAATTTTTTTTAGAGATTTTGAAGGATTTTTAAGGAATTTTGAGAGATTTCAAGAAATTTTGAAATATTTTTAAAAAGGAGTTTTGGGATTTGCAAGGATTTTATAGGATTTTAGGAGATACTGAAGTATTTTCACGAGGTTTGAAGGATTTTTGAGGATGATAAGAGATACAGAAGTACGTTTAGTGGAGGATGTCATGAAATTTTGATGGGATTCAAAGATCTGAAGGCATTTCAAAGAATTTTGGAAAATTTTAGGGGATGTTTAGGGATTTCAAGAAATTGAGAACGATTTCTGCGGATTGAAAAGAATTTAAAGAAAATTCAAGGGATTTTAACAAATTTAAATGGATTTTGAGAGATTTAGAAAGGTTTTGAAGATTTCATGGGATTTCAAAGGATTTTGAACGATTTCAAAATATTGGAAAGTATACCAATGAATTTCAAAGATATCAATCAATTTTAAAGAGATCTTCAAGATTTTAGAGGATGTAGTAGTATTTAGGAATATTTCACAGAATTTCAAGGATTTACACAGATTTTTAGAAATTTTAAGGGATTTTTACGCATTTTAAAGGATCACAAGGGATTTCTAAAATAAATTTTCAAAAAAAAGTTAAGTTTTCAATCAAATAAATGGACTTTCCACCAGGAAGATTGATGCTCTACCAAACAGACGAATTTTCAATAAAATACATAAATTTTCAACCAAGTTGTTAAACTTTGACGAGAATAAGGGGAATAATTTATAAAACAGTTGAATTTTAAACTTGAAAATATGATTTTTCAACAAAAGAGATCATTTTCTACAAAAGAATTGAATTTTCTTTCAATTAGTTAGATTTTGATCAAAATAGTATCATTTTCAACCAAATGTTTGAATTTTCAACCAAAAATATGAATTTTTAACAACAAAAGTTAATTTTCAAACAAATTGTTTACTTCTTAACCGGAAATATGAATTTTCGACTTTAATGCTGAATCTTTAACCAAAACAAAATTAATTTGCAACAAAGTAAACTGAAACCTGGATTTGTGCACGAAAATCCAGGTTCCAGTGTAGTACAAATTTCAACCAGGTAGTCGAATTTTAACGAATCAACGTGAATTTTCAACAAAAAATGTGATAGATAATACTTCTACCAAGAAAGATTTCAATTTGGAATGAAAAGCAGTTGAATTCAACCAAAAAATAAACTTTTCTACAAAACAGTTGAATCCTGAACCAAACCAGATTAAGTTTCAACGAAAAATTTATATTTTTAACCCGAACAGACGATTTATTAACCAAAAAGATTGATTTGCTGAAAATATAGTAGTTAAAATCTTAACTAAAGTAATACATTTTTAAAAAAGTAGTTCAACTTTTAACCAAACAGTTGTATTTTTGACTGAAAACTCATTGACAAAATAGTTGCGTTTACAATAAAATAAACTAATTTTAACTAAATATTAGAATATTTAACCAAACTACACGAATTTCGAACCAAAAATATAATAGTAGACTTCTCAACAAAAAGAAGTTGGAGTATTTAAAATCTGCTAATTCATTGCTTAGAAGTAAGTCGTTATATATATTCTGTAAACATTTCTATAAATAATTTTTCCAAGATAAAAGTAAATAAAAAAGTATATGCGGAATTAGAAACGAAATAAAAAAGTAGTGCGTTCGGCTCATATATTTTTAAGTGAAAGTATTTTTAAGTTGGAGTATTGTAAAACAAAAACATATGTTACACATGTTTTTCAAAAATTTGATGGAACATTCAAAGTATTTTACGTTAAAATGATGCAATCATTAATCCGAACCTCTACCGTGACTAACTCTACAAACAGTGAATGAAAAACGATTTATATTTGCATATCTTTTAATAATTGTATTACAGAAATCAATATAACAATTTTTTGACTCACCCGTGTAAAGTGTCCCAGTAAAAGTCAAATTCTACAGTAAGAAAACTCCCAATACATATTAGACTGGTCTACTACATGACGCTGCTGAATTTCATATATATTGGTATTTTAAGCCGTTTTTTTGTATGTTTGCCGTATTTTTTAACTACAATAATGTCTTTTTTATTTTTATAGCATTTTACGTGTTTTCAAACAGAGTAACTCAAGAAATATACCAGAAGAACCGTGCTCTCTTCTGGATGCCAACAACTCATATCATTTTGTAAAACAGACCTATAACAGTCCCGCTGTCATACTTATCTGAGCATTTTTGTCGACAAGAATTGATTTTTATACGTTTGAACCATAATTAACATACTGCACAATCTGATACAGTGAAACATTGCATCCTAACCTGTACGCTATGGCTAAGAGGTTAGGTTAATGCACAGGAAGAGGTGGCTCATCCCGCCCGAGAACAGTGGCTCATTTCGCCCCATATGACACTTTCAAGTGAAATCAAAATTTCACCTATTTCTATTTTACATTTATATATAAATCTGTTGAAAAGTTAATTTTTTATAAACAAGATATATAAATAAGAACTGAAAAAACATCTATATGTAATTTTGTGTAATGACTGGACTTTCCAAACAAATGCAAAATAGCAGAAGACAGGTCTTAACATTTTTACTTTCGTTTCTTCCTAATTTATTTAACATCAAGCGAAACATATTTTAAAATAAGTTTGATTACGTTCTTCCTGATATTAGTACAAAGAACAGTTACAAAGGAAATGATAGCCTACAAGAAAATTAAGTGTCTCATCTTACCCCCTATGCCCATATCGCTCCACCCTACCCCAGCTCTGGAGTGACGAAGCGGATTTTTTTCATTTTGCAAAATAACAAAATAGCGGCAGTTTAAAAAGAATGGTTCAGAATCGTGTTTTTTGCTCTTTTTTTGTCAATTTAACTATGATAAAATTAAAAATTTTAAGAACCGCTTCGTCAATCTTTAGATATTTATGTTTAGAATAGACGTCGTTTTGAGAAAAACGCGTTCAAAGTTTTCGGAACATAAAAATTGTAAGAAAAAATTAATCACACTTAATCAGCGATCCCTGCTCCGCATAAATTCCTAGAAGTGCAAAATTTTCTTTGCACATACACATTTATGAATAAGCATCAATAATTCCGAATATGCATCGAAAACAATTGCCACCGCTGAAACATAATCAGCCGCGTTCGGATGCTCTACTCAAGCACTCAGATCTCTACGTGCTTTTGTTCCAAGCTCTCAAAAGTATAGAAAGACTCTGAATTTCTGTGTGAAATGTTGATATGATATTTTTGAATATATAACCTGTCAACAAATTTAAAAAAATCGATTTTTCAAAAGTGAGATAGTAGAATGACCCCTCAAAAAAGGGAGAAGAGGGGAACAGGGGAATGATATAAAGTTTGAAATATGAAAGTGCTTTTCAAATTTATTAAGTTATTAACGACCAACCGCAGTTTTTGGCGCCCTCCCCTGAAATTGGTAACGTAGTTTATGGATGAACCAAGAATAATTCAAGCAACTTTGGCAATTAAAAATCAAGCTCACCCAGCAATCAGTAGTAGAATTGCATTATTCATGAGGTGCAATGAAGTGCTAGGAGCCACCGTTTTCTGGATTTACGTGACATTAAGAGACCATCTTGAAGCCGTTTCAGAAGCACACAAGAACATTTGAAGACCTCGCGTTTTAATAATGAATAGGGAATGTTTCCTAGACGTCTGACGGTCGTTGGAAAGACAGACGTGACCTCTAGAGATTTCTGGAAAAAAGTAATAATAAAAAGAAGGGGAAAGTCTCCATTTAATATTTCAGACAAAGTACGAGTGAACGAGCAGTTCGCCTTCCCAGGACAAGCATATATTTTAAAATATGTTTCTCTTCTCGCGAATGCGTATATAAATGTGAGCTCACTCGTACGCGTAAAATTTAAGCCTCCCAAGACAAAGGGGCTTTTCTAGTCCTCTCTTTCGTTTGTACTTTCACTGTGAAAATTGAGCATGAAATGTAAGTGCTTTTTCGCCCGAACCCATGTTGCTGGAACAATTTGGATATATTGGTGTCCATATTTCATTTAGCACTAGCATTATTGAGAGCTTCCACATATTCACTGATAGAAATTTCTGTAGGAATTTTCAGAGACGCATCACTAAAGCTTTATGCAGAAACCGTTTTAAAATTGTCCTAAACCGGAAAATGAATTTCAGCAACGGTGAATGCATAAAGCTTTAGTTACATTTTTTAGAACATTCGGTTACAATTTAGTAATTGTCAGTTACTATAACTAAAAATTTCCTTTTTCAATACACTGTTAGAAGTAAGTTCATGAAATTTCATGAAAATCTTAGTGAAGCTTTTTACACTACGATTAGTGAAAAATTCATTGAAATTTCATGCAACACTGAAATTTAAATAGCATCATTGAAATTTCAATGTAAGTTTTGAAACTATTTCAAGAGATAATGCATTGCATTTTTTGTAAATGTTCATGAATATCCTATGGATATTCAATTTAAATAGTGAAACTTATTTAAGAAAAGTTCTCTGAAATTACTTCTTTCGAAATGACAAAGTAAAACCAATTTTGTACATGTAATTGCAAAAAATGTATTAATCGATAGAAAAATATATGACATGCAAAGCTTCTGAATTTAATTTCATGAATTATTTTTAAATTTTGTTCATATTTTCATTTAGGTTTATTGAATTTAATAAAGAATGTCACCTCATTTTCAATGCATGTTTATAAAATTTACGTAAGCGACAGTGACATTTATTCAGCCACCAATAATATTTTATGTACAAGCAATTGAAACAGGATTCAGAGTTAATTTTATGAAATTTCATCAACTTTTGCTTTAAAATTAAGTTTTGTGTCACTGAAAATTAATGAATATGGTCTCAAATTAATTTTCAGAACCAAATTTTTAAAATTTCACTGACATAAGTCATTGAAAACTGATAGAAATTTCAGGAAATTTCTAACAGTGTACATTGCCGCCCATGAGCGCAACCATCATTTTTTGTCCGCTTCGAACGCGATAGCTTATATTTTTGTTAACAATGAGAATATTGAGAAAACTAATTGTGATTTTCAGATACCCTTTCTGAATGTTAATGCGTTGAATAAAGTGAATCAGTGAGGTTTTATTTTGTTTTATTTCAAAACATTGATGTAATTTAAAATTTAGACAGCATATTAACTTGACAGATTAGGGGCCGTCCATAAACTCTTTTCCCATTTTTTAAAGAATTATTTTTTTTCTTGTTTTGAATGAATTACCCCTTTGTCTCGTTTTTTGCTTGAATTTAAACTGAATTAATAGAATCCAATGATAAAATCTGAACAATTGAGTGTCCGATGCAATAAAGGAACGAACGCTCGAAAACGCTAAAAAATATTATCCAAGTGTCACGTGATATCAAAATTTTAAAGTTCAAAAATGAAATTGAAAAAACGCAGGCTTGTACAGAATGACAAGACGAAAACTTTTTCTTCCTGTAGCTTTTTCCAATGAACATTCTTAATAATATTATTGAAAAAGTGAAATAAATTTTCCCTTAATTCAATTATTTAGTAAAACATAAATCGTCATAACTCAGCCAAATATTATTGAAACGTTTTGACGTTTGGTGTACATACGCAGTATACTCTAGTGAAGCCTTAAAAATGAAGAAAAATTTGAACCTGTCTCTTGTTTACTAATAATTAATTGCAAATTTGCAATCGCTTAGTAACAATGATTTTTTAGTTTCTCCGACAGAAAGTATCGAGTCAAGTTAAAAGTGGAAAAAATTCTCAGTAAAGAATTTCTTTCTTATTATTCAGGTAAGGTTTTTAAAAATTTTCAGATCGATTTTCCGAAAATTGACGAAATTAGGTATTTTATAAGACAGCATTCTATGCTGCTAACAGCACTTAGCACTATCAGGCAGCATACTCGTCGTTGGGGGCATCGTATTCTTTCTTCTAAAATACATAATTTCGTAAATTTTCAATGAATCAATCTCAAAATTTTTTTTAATCTGTTTTGAATGGTGAGGAAAAAAATACCTCATTTGAAAATTTTTCAACTTTGAACTACCCTGGATTTGGTTTGGTTAAAAATTCCACTACTTGTTTGAACATGACATTTTTTTTTGCAACTATTTTGTTAGAAAGTCATTTTTATTTTTGGTATTTTGTTAACAATTCTTTTTCTTCTCAAATCAATATTTTTGGTTCAAAAATCAACTTTTTGGTACAAAATTCAGCTCTGTAGTTGAATGTCGATTCTCATTTTTGAAATTTTTTTTTTTTAAGATTCATCATTTTAGTTAAATATTTAACTATTTTCTAAAAAATTCCTTTCATTCTTTGGTACTTTGTTGACAGTTTATCCTTTTTGGTAGAAAATAAATCTTTTTGGTTAATAAATAAATTTTTTGTGAAAATTCTGCTCTTTGGTTGAATATTGAACTCTTCTCTTGAAAATTAATTTTTTTTTTAAGATTTATCATTTTAGTTGACAATTTATTTCTTTGGTTGAAAATTGAATTATTTTGCGAATTTTTTTTTCTTTTTGTGGAGGATTAATTTTTTTTTACTGAAAATCTAATTCTTACGTTTTCGGTTAAAAATTGATATTTCAATTCAAAAATTATTAAAAAATTAAATATTAATATTTTGAATTGAAAATTGATATTTGGAAATTGAAATTCATATTCTAAATTAAAAATTGATATTCCAAATTGAAAATTGATGTTTCTCGGTTAAAATTTTTTTTTATTTGAAAATTGATCTTTTTTGGTAGAAAATTATTATTCGTTTTGGATGAGGATTCAACTATTGGGTTAGGAAGTTGTCCTTTTTCGTTGAATTTGAATGTTTTTTATTCAAAATTAAAACCTTTTTTGTTAAAATATTAACTATTACATGTTTTGTTGAGAATTCATGTTTTTTGGTCAAAATATGAAATTCTTGGATTAAAATTGAACTACTTTGTACAAAATTTATTTTTGTTTGTTCAAGATTCATCTTTTTAGTTGTAAATTTTTCCAGCGTGAGTTAACATTTCTGTTAAAAAAATTTGTTTTCAGGTTAAAGTTCAGCTATTTTGTAAAGAAAATTCGTTTTTTTGGCTTGAATATTCAAAAATTTTGTACAAAGTTAACCGTTTTGTTCGTTTTAGAATTTATCTTTTCTGATTATAAATTGTACTATATTCTTCAAATTTCATCTTACTTGATTAAAAATTAACTTTCTTGTTGAAAAATCTTTTTTTCTCGTTCGAAAATCAACAGTTTTTTAAAACATTCTACTTTTTAGTTTGAAAACTTAACTATATTGTTCAAAATTCATCTATTTGGATAGAAAATTAATCCTGTTCTTCGAAAATTCATCAATTTGGTTGAGGATTCAACTATTTTGTTGAAAATTCGTATTTTTTCGTTGAATTCAACTGGTTGATAAATCGTTTTTTTTGCATTTTTTTTACTGCAAATTAAACTGTTTCATTTTTTGTTCAAATCTTATCTTTTTTGGTTGCAAATTCAACTACTTAGTTCAAAGTTCATGTGTTTTGTTAGAAATTCGTCTTTTGGTAGAAAATTAATCTTCTTGGTTACATATTCACCTTTCTGGGTTAAAAATTCAGCTAATTGGAAAAAAACAACTATCATGTTGAGAGAATATTTATTTTGTTTAAAATTAAACTATTTTGTTGAGACTTCAATTACTTTTTTGAAAACTGAACTATATTATTGAAAATTGAACTATTTTGTTGAGAGTTTGATTTTTTTTTTGAAAATTGAACTATTTCGCTGAAGACATCTTTTTTGTCTAAAATTAAACAGTTTTGTTGAAAATGCGTTCTATTAGAATGAAAATGCCTTTTTTTATAGTAGAACAGTCGTTTCTCTTGGTTGAAAATTCATCTCTCTTGGCTCAAATTAAACTTTTCGGAAAAAATTCAACTGTCTCCTTCAAATACACTGAATTGCTTATTAATAATATACACAAATTAAATAAGATAACCATGATTACAACGTAAGTAGGTTTTTGGTCGAAGTGAAACTAACTACGCAAAGAGGGCCTGTTACCTGTCCTTGACTGAATCCTGTATCTACTTGATATTAAAATTGATTTAAGTGTATTATAACTGTGCAAAATAATATCAGATATGTAAAATATGGTCGCCAGTACCAGAGGCTGAAATGAAATTTACCGCATGTGGTTGAATTCAAAATACTATGACTGACACAGCCATTTCTCTTCGGAAAAGCTTCCATACTGAAGGTTCTCTCTTCCAATCCATTTGATGATCCAAATTCTTCTACCATGCACAATAATATTTTTATGGCCGTGGCATGCATTCCCTTTCCTTTCGTACATGAATGGAAAACTATTTCATAAAACTAAAAAGTAGCAAATCGCAGTAACTTATAATCTTATTGTCAGCTGCAAAATTAGTTAGATCCTTTTTCCTCTGCATTAAATGTTATTTGTCAGTTTCAAGTGCTCATTCCATAAACACAGTATATAAAAGTAGGCACAGACTAGTATTAAAGATGTGGCTATTTTCACCTTCATTTTATTGTATGATTATTGATTATATTTGATAGTAATTTAAATTTAGGCATATATTTTAATTTTATAATAGGCAATCACTATATAAGAAACATGTAACAAGCGCGCGTAGTGCACTAATTTTGCTAGTCATTATTTGATTAAGATTTTTTCGTCAATATCGAGGTTCATTAACAATTTCGTGCTTCTTATTTCTGAATTAAGAAATGGTGCATCTTGATTTCTGAAGGAAGTATTTCTAGTGGAATAACGCTTGAAGCAAATCAGAGCATTGATTTCTGATGGAATGCTCGCCCTCTGGTCGAAGGGGATGTCCTTCAATATTCAGTTATGTTAAACTAGCCATTGATCCGTGGACTCCGTACGGGCCACGTGCATACAATACGTAATGCCTGCTACCCTCTGGTGCATTTCTCACTGAGATATCCCACTAGCTACGTACATATCTTAGCAATGAAATAAAAATACATTTCAAATATTTTTATTTATACTATTTACCTCCCTTCTATCACCAATCACACAATTTTTGGGACAATCTTCTTTTTTGTTTCGAATCTTACACTATTTATTCTCTAATTTAACATCCCCAATTTTTTAATATCTATGAATTTTTTGCATCTCTGAACACCTATGAACATTGCACATATTGAATTTTGCATATTCCTGAGTTTTGCATATCTCTACATTTTGAACATTCATGAATTTTCCACGTCTCTAAATTTTACACTTTCGTGAATTTTGTACATTTCCGAATTTTACATATTTCTTAATGTTACACTTCCATACATTTGGAGCATCCCTGAATTTCGCATATTTCGAAATTTTGCATATTCCTAAATTTCAAACATTCCTAAATTTCCACAGTTCTAAATATGACACATCTCTACGCTTCGCACACCCTTAATTTTGTGCATCTTTGGACATCTTCGCACGGTGCATTCCTTTGAATTTGTACATCCTTAAATGCAGCACATCCCTGAATTTTGCAAATCTCTCAATTTTCTACATCTCTAAGTCGTCCACATCTCTAAATTTGGTAGATCCCTGACATATATTTTTCACATCTCTAAATTTTGCACTTTCCTGAATATCAAACATTCTTAATTTCTCACATCCGTGAATATTGCACATGCCGAAATTTTGTGCATTTCTGAAAGTTGTTGCATGGTGCACACCTCAAAGTTCGCACATCCCTAAAATTCACACATCTCTAATTTTTTCGCGTTACTAAATTTCACAAACCTTTGAAGGTTGCACATCCCTAACTGTTTAAAATCTCTCAATTTATAATATCCCCAAATCCTGAACATTTCTAAAATTCAACATACCTGAATATCGCGAATCCTCAGGTTTTGTGCATCTCTGGACGTCTTTGTATGGCTCACACCTCAAGGTTTGCACATCAATATTGCACATTCCAGAACTTTTCACATCTCTGAATGTTCTACATTCCTCGATTTTATACATGCCTGCATTTTGCAAATTTCTGAATTTAGCATATCCCTCAATTTTGAACATTCCTAAGTTTTAACATTCCGAAATATTTCACGTCCTGAATTTTGCACAACCTAAATTTTATGCATCTTTGGACGTCTTTGCACGATGCATACCTTAATTTTTGGACATTCCTAATTGTTCCACATCCGTAAATTTTGTTAATCCCCGAATTTCGCGGATCTCTAAATTGGGTATATTTCTGAATTTGGAACATTCCTAAAATTTCAAAACCCAAAATTTTGTTTATCTCTGAACATCCTTTAATGGTGCACGCCTTAGACTTTGCACATCCCTAAATGTTGAGCATTCCTAAATTCGTGTACATCCTGGAATTGTGCACATCTCTGAATTGGGCATATTCTGAAATTTACAACAGTTCTAAATTTTCACATAACGTGAATATTGCACATCCCTAAAATTTGCATTACCTTAATTTTGTGCATCTCTGAACATCTTTGCATGGTACGCACCTTAAAATCTGCACATTCCTAAATTTTTCACATCTGTAAATTTTGTAGATCCCTGAATATTGTACATCCCTGAATATAAGATATCCTTAAATTTAGCACACCCTCAATTTTTCATATTCCTAAATTTTTCATCATTTCTGAATTTGATTTGTTAATTCGTTAATTCGTTAATCAGCTATATTTTCAGTATAAGGTTATCTAGATTAACATGATTCACGGAGAAACCCCAAGCTTGTTTTGTCTTGAAAATAAATAAGAAAATTGTGAACACTTGTAAAGCAAATTAGAAGCTGCGCTCGAAAAAAAATTTGATTTAATCAACAAAATTTTCGTTTGTTCAACCATAGAATATGGTTATTACATGGACAACAAGATATTGGTTGTCCGAACAAAATTTTTTGGTTGCTTTAACCAAAGCTTTAGCAGATGGAGTGTTTGGTTCATTATCCAACAAAATGTGGTTGGGTAAATAAAATATTTTGGTAAATCAGCCAAAATTTGTTTGATCAAATCAAATTTTCATGTATATCTAAGAAAACAGTACTTTTGGTTCAAAAAATTTTTTTTTTAGAACATGTGAATGATAATTTTGAATACGACGACTTGGAGTGAGTATATCTTTCTTCCATAGTAAACATGTCGAATTTCTTATAATCACTTTTAATTTTTTGAAATAGTATTAAGTTAATATATTAGTTGCGGTTTCCAAATGATCGCTCCGTATTCTAACTCAAATCTCACCAACTAGATGTACAGAGTTACCATTGCATTTCTATTATTAAATTTGTTATGAGAGCTCGTTTCAAAGCCTAAGTTTTCAAAGTTGCTTTTACCAAAGCGTTAACACGAGGGTCACATTTTAGATCAGGTCTTAAGACTATACCTGGGTCATTTATTACAACAACTCTTTTCAAATTCGTATCTCCAAGCTGTTACTCATTGTCTTTACAACACTCATAAAATCTAGTTTACTTATTCTGTAGCTTTATACAATCTCTAATGGATAATATTGTTTGAAAGATTTTGTGTAATCCACAAATATTCATAATGGTGTGAGGTCGCAACTTATCAAATCCAAAATTCACGCTAAATAGAATACAGGTGCTAAATTAGAATCTAACGATATTCCTGAGGTTTAGCTTTAGATGAGTAACCTGCATATTGTACCACTTGCTATCTACTTTTCAAAAATGAATCAACGGTATTGGTAAGATAAAGTAGCATTTCCAGCTTACTGAGTTTTCCGATCAACTTGTTATGAATGATTTTGTCAAAGGCCTTCAAAAAATCTATGTACACAATATTAATTTGCCGACTATTAGCGGACTTCGAAAACTTATTCAGAATACAGCACATCGAGACAACTGCTTACCACCCCCAAAGCAATGGATCACTTGAAAGGTCACATTCAACATTTAAAAACTTGTTGAGAACGAGCATTGAAGACAACCAAAATGAATGGGACAAGAACCTAAAGATCCTAACCCTTGCTCATAACACTATGAAGCATAAAGGTACAGGTTGCAGTCCGTTTGAACTCACTTTCGGCAGAGGAGCAAATTTACATTCATATCGATCGAGATGTGAAAAAACAGGCACGAAAATTATATGAGGAAAGCTCGAGAGAGATTGCAGATTAAAAAAGAAAGATACAAGCGACTTCAAGACTCAAAAACTGTTTTACCTCAACCTTTATACGAACCAGGGATTTTGGTTAAACTCATAAGTCACCACAAAAAAAAAATTCTTTTATTTGAGTAGGGCCAGCTGTAATGACAGAAATTTTATGCAATAATAATTATGTAATTCTACTAAATGACAAAAGAAGCCGTATCCACGCTAACCAGTTGATGCCTTACTTCTAGGATGGCCACCTTGATTCTACTTTCGGCAACGGTGCTTGGGGCTCTCAGCACCCGAGTAAACATCAAAGAATTGAAAGGCAATATTTATAAGGAAAAAATAGGATCAGCTTATCTGTTCGACGAAGAGTGGACCCTCCTAATTAATTAACTCCTAACTAACTTAGAATGGATCAAGGTTAACTGCAATCGCTGCCCCGAAGATTTTGAAATTAAAACTTTTACTTCTTGCTTCAACAGGTTAAAAACAAAAGAAATATTATCACATAATGTCCTAGGAAAACGTCATTAAAAGCGCGGACTGTTTAACTTTGTAGGAGACGCGTCAAAATCACTATTTGGAACATTAGACGATAGTGACCTGCAGTTGATAAATAAATAATTTGACCAAATGTTTAACTATTACAAAATTATGGCACAGACCATAAAGAATCAAACCAGAATTATTCAACTACTACTTGATTATCCTTCTCAAGACTATAAAAACACAAATAAATATTTAGCCAGTGAAAGTGAATTTCTGAATCAAATTAGAGAAAAAACAAATAATAACACTCGGTCACAATACATTTAAAGCAAATTTATAATAATAGGAATTCTGATCGACGAATTAAATGAAGATCTTGATACAGCAATAAATGCCATACATTTGGGAAAATATGGTATCGTACATCCACAAATTTTAACGCCTAAGATGTTGAAAGAAATATTTAGAGAATTCGAAGTTGAGTTTTATGGGCACTTCTACTATCACAATTGCCATCATCAAGAATCAACTTGTGTATATTATTAGAATCCCTGTTATGAACAAAGAGGAAATAACAATCCTTAGAATTTTATACATTTAAATTTTATAAATTGAACAGTTCACAGATTTCCGGTTAGAAGTTTCCTCGAATATATTAACCGCGAAACTAAAGGTGTGACTCAGAAATTAAGGAAATTCAAGGCCAGAATAAAAGTCGAATAAATAAGGACAGCTTTTTCAAAGATGAGTCATTTATATCAATTAATATTTCATACTGTGGTCTAAACATTTGGTTGAAAAATATAGTTATATAATTGAAAATTCTACTTCTTGAATGAAGATTAGTTTTGTTGTTGAAAATTCAACTTTTTTTTAGGAAATTCGTCTTTTTGTCGTAAAACTGCAGCTCTTTTTTTAAATTTATTGAAATCTCAACATTAATATGAAAATTCACTAATTGATGGAGAATGCTCTCCTGGATTGAAAATTCAATTGTTTTGTTAAAAATTATGTCTTCTTGTTGAAGATTCCATTTTTCTTCTATTTTTTAACAGAAAGAACTTCGTAAAATAATTTCGCGACATTGAGGAGATTGAAATAAAATGAAGTGATACACTTGCATGCAATAATTTTTTTATTCGATTAAAATCATACTAACATTATTGGTAGTATCTGCATGTTAAATTGAATGGATAACCATACCTATTGAACCCAGTCAAGAAGATGCATTTTTTTAGGATAACGTTGTAGAATCCCAGCCCAGGACTGCCGTTCACTCTGATTATGTGGATTAAGAGCAACTAGTCGGAATATAGTTAAACCATTGCGTCTTCCTAGCGCTTCACCCTCAGTAAATAGTCTCGCATAATAAGTATTTCTACCCTTTGTTACGTAACATTGGGATTCTTCAGTATTATCAAATGGGGCATTAACCAAACGATAGAGATCGGCTTTAAAATGCTTTTCTTCTTTTGGACTATATACACTAGCGCGTTCTTCCATACCAGGTTCATTCCACCAGTTGTACACCCATGCACCGTAAGTGGGATCAGTGACTAGTTGTCCTCTTAAAATATATGTGGCCCCTTGAATCATTATAGAAATTTGGCTGTTTTCAGAAATTGCAAGATGTTCTTTTGACAGATGGCGGTTGCTGCCCTCAGGAATCAGAGGATAACTGCTTCCGGTACCATCTAGTTTATTCGGAAAGAAAAGAGAATTATGCATTTTTTGTCATGTTTCAATCAAAGATGACTAAAGTAGATGTAAACAGTGTGTGGATTAGGGTAGTCCAAATTTTTTTTTCGAATTCGCATAAATGTCACATCCAAATTTGTTCGAATCCACAACAAAACAGCTGCGGATAAAAAATTGATATTTAGAGTTTCCGCAAGCTCTTTTTGTAGTAAACAAAGTTTGTTGAGTTACTTTTTTCGTATCTTGTGCCGTTTGTCTAGAGATTCAATTTTTCTATTTTTAATGCAGTTTTTTAAAAATAAAACAAAAACTACGCGTCCTATTAAACGGAGAAAGATAGATGTTAAGACTCAATATCTGGATTTTTAACTATAGAACGATGATCTATATACAAAGATTTTGCTTTCGAATCGTTTGCAGCTATAAAAAATATACGGAAAATGATACCTTTTACCAATGTTGCACTTGTAATTTCTACCTGTGTATTACACAATTTTGCGAAAATTTTCGTACCAAACATTTTTCATGGATGATCTCATTCAAGGTGCAAAATTAACATAGACCTAAGGTTTGTATTAATAATAATATTTAAAAGAAAAAATCCATAGCACAACTGGCTAGTTTTATGGAAAATTCCAAAATAATTAACGCTGCCTGAATGTTAATATTGCGCATAATATATCACACTTACTGTTTAAAACACTGAAACCCATGCTGGTATGGAATAGAATTATAATCTTCACCTCTTCAAGAGAGACACAGCCAAAATGAATTGCAAACTAACTTTCGAAAATTTTTAAGATCAGTAACTGGTAAATTTTTCCCTTTCGGGGTAGGCGTGAATTGCTCGGTTGGAAAGTAGTAGTGTGTGGATGGGTATATAGGTATAGGGTAGATAAGTATATAGGTTTAAGGTATAGATATATGAGAATTAACTTCTTTTATTAACGTGTCTGTAATGAGGTACTCAAAAATAATAACTTACTATGCAAGCACTGAAAACCTTTAGTAATTGTTCCGCCTTGTGAGCTTAATCCTGTAAGAATAAATAGCAATGATCAATATTTGATTTTAAAAATTGATACTGACAGGGGAAGGTTGCGATATGTGGCATGCTGATTTAACTGGGGATTACTGGCTCCCAAAAAAAAAAATGTTGGTTGTTGTCTCGTCCCCCCCTATTGCTTTCTCATAGAGGAAGGCTTGTAATGACCTATATTTTCATATCTGCTTTTTCGACATATTTCAATATAATTCGACCCCAGGAGCTCTAAAATAATTTTCAGAAATTTCAGAAACAAAAATAATTTAAACCAAATAGTTCAATCTTACAGCAGTGGAATTTTTGAAAAAAAAGTTAAGTTTCAACTAAAAATATGAGAGTATACTTTTCATACAAGAAGAATACAATTTTTAAAAAAATGTTGAATTTTCTTGTTTAGTTGTACTATTTCAGTTCGCATTAAAGCTTGGATAATCATTTTTACAAAAAGGGGTAAAAAGCCGAATAGGGAAAAGAGGATGTCTGAGAGAATAACCCGTGTATTCACAAAATCAGAAATATCTTTTCCCAAGTAGTTTTTAGATGTGATTTTAAACTCAAAATTACAGAAAATTTAAATAAATTTCACTAGATTTCAAAGAATTCTAAAAATATTGAGGAAATTCCAGTGGATTCCACAGAATTTGAGAGACTTTAATGATAGAGATACAAATAAATATAAATATTTCATTCATTTAATATCCCGTCTTTTGAAAATAATTAGCATCAATGACCTTGAAAAAGGTTTCATAATCGGGAAATGACAATAAATTTGTTTTCGTTTTTAGAGGCTACACTAAAATGCTTGAATTTCTAAGGTATCTCAAAACAGCACTCGGAAAAATGTTTCTTTGAATTAAACCAACATTTTTGAGTCAGGGTTTCAAGAGTTTCTGTAAAAAAACCAGGACTTTTCCAAGTTTTTCAGGCCAAAAAAAAACATATTTTTTCAGGTATCTTCTTTTAACAGTGAAGAAAATACTTTTCATGAAATATAATAGAAACTGTAGGTCTGGTCAAACTTAGAAAAGGGTTATATGCGAAATTTCTTATACGTTGCTTAAATATGTCTTTACCGTCTAAAACCTCTTTTCTGGTGATTTTTCATTATATCAAGGTGAAAAATCATGACGCTGCAATCGGAAATGTTTCAAGGTTTCTCCTTTTTCCAATTTTAATAACGAAAAAGATTAAACGTCAACCAAAATCAATTGTATTTTCAAGAAAATAATTGAATTCTTTAGAAAACAGTTTAATTTTGAACAAAAAAGATGAATTTTGAATCCAAAATGAAGAAATTTTTGTTCAAATAGACAAATGTCTTACAAAACAGATGAATGTGCTACCAAAAAGATCAGGACCGAATCCATTTCAAATCAGACAGGGTACACTACACTTGAAATCGCTGAATCTCTCGGGGACGGAATATGCGGTTTTTTCGAGGAAAATAGGCGATACTTGTTATACCCTGAATTTGTTGTACTTCCTTAAAATCGTGTGAAGCTAATTTTAATATCATGAAATTCCTGAAAGCTTTGGAAATCGGGTTTAATTCCGTAAAAAATTTGTATTTTTGCGGAATATTTTGTAGCACGTTCATATACCTTAAAACCACACGAAATCTGTTTAAATCCGGTGAAATCTGTCGATATTCCTTCTAGTTCCTTCAAATTTTCAAAACTGAATTAAAAGCCCATAACATCTTACGAATCCTGACAAAAGTCAATTTGTGAGAATATTGAATAATTCTTTAGTGATTTCAGTTACTATCAATTATCGTTAATGACTCTCAATATATATATTATGTATATGTTTCCAGAATTTCAGTGAGGGGATCGAACGCTGTTGACGCCCCCCCCCCCTGGCTGCGACCTTGTAAATGGTGGTTACGTAGTATAAATATTGCCTTTTTATTGTTTCAATAACGCTGAACATGTTTACATTGTTACACAATCGTGTTCATTTTTGGAACTTTCCTACTTGCCACGTGTCGCATTCCTATAATCTGCTCTTAATTAATATATAGAGCCTTAAATAAATTCAGATATCATTACCAAGTAGTACTTAATTTGAATCAAATTTTTTCTAATTGCGAAGAAATAGTACGAAACCGATTATTTTTTTTTAAATTTAACTCTTAAAATTAAATTGTTGAAATTCAAACGTAACATAGTGGTCACGTACACAGAGGTTTTGGACATGCATTAAACAAAACGCGTTATTTCCACATGCTACTGTTGTTGAAATGAAGATGGAAATGTCACCTAGCAATCGAGTTTCTATATTAACTTTTTCTCTTATATTCAAGCTTCTATTGAAAATGTACATAAAATCATAGATACGATATGATATTATTATCAATTATCATATACTTACCAATAGAATGAAGGAAAGCGGATAAACCGAAGAATACAGTTCCAGCGGCGATCTTCATTTTCTATTATAGTAGATTCGACAGACGTAAACTTCGTAACTAATCAATTTTTTGCGAGATGCTTTCATATATATACAAGAAGACTGTCGACATACCACGTAGTCAATTTTTATTTTTTGACTCACTCTCTTTGACCTATATCGTATACCTATATGTCGCAGAATAAATCATGCGCAAAAAAGTATATCAGCATAAGCTAACAGCTTAAACAATGATTTGAGCAAACATGATCTTTATTGGTCCAACATTATTTCTGACAAAGTTTGAATGATTGTACATATTTTTGTGATGGATTATTGTGGGGGGGGGGAGGAGGTTATGAAGTGTTACTGTATGTTACGCCTTAAAACTTTTTCAAAATTAAGATCGAAGATTAAAATTTAACCCCTTAATTACAAAAAAATATGTCAAGAAAGTAACGACAGGCATAAGCCCGGAGGAAAATGAATGTTTACAATAGATATTTGCGTTCGACATATTTCATGTTTGACTATAGTACAGCAAGATAGATGTAGTTAAAGGTTAGTTTCTGTAGATATTAAAAGGTATATGCGCATATATATATATATATATATAACGTATATGTGAAACTATATATAGTTGAAACAATTTTTTTAGAGTGTTAGATGTTTCAGTACACTATCTCAGACGTTTTAATTCCAGTGTGTCAATAATTACTGTTTTTTCAATTTGAAGCAGGAACTTGTTTTGGTGGGTCCCTTGCCAATGTGACAGTCGAGAAATCAATACATATTTTAGTATTTGTAGATATTTTCACTGAAGTATTTCACAAATGGATAATTTAAAAATAGGGATCACCTGGAATTTTATTATAGATAGCGGAAAGGAATACGTGAATAAATAAATAATTAATTAAACTAAAACATTTGGTATCAGACATTCGAAAACTCATAAATATCATCCACAAGCAAGCCCAATAGGACGATGTAATAGATCAATAAAAATGGCAATAAAAGCATATTTAGAAAAAAATCACAAATTATGAGATGAGTATTTAGACGACTTACAATTTACGTTCAATACAAGTAAACATTGTTCAACTGTATTTATACCAACCTTTTTAAAATTTGGGAGAGTACTCCAACCAACTTAAGCGTTCAACACAGATTTAGAAGAAAAAAACGTAATCGAATTGCAAGAACCAGTAAAAGAGTAGATAGGATGCAAAAATTTGAAAAAAATTAGGAAGGAAGTAATTAAAAATTAGGTACCGCAAATGACATATAGTCTAGATATTACAATCGCAGGCGTAGGCCGATAAGATTCGAAATCGTCGACAAAATATTAAAAAACGAAAAAACATTGTCAAATAAGGCAGCTGATATTCTATTCCCTGAGTTCTCTGGACTTCAGCAATTTAATTATTTCTTTGAATTCCTTTGATAATCAGAAATTCCTGAAATTCTCTGAATTCCCAGAATTCCTTGACCTTTCTAAATATTCTAAATTCCATTATTGCTCTAAAATTCCTGAAATTTTATGACTTAAAATGCTTGAATTCTTTGAATATTGTGAATTCCTTGAATATGCTAAATTCCCTAAATCCCATGAATATGCTGCGAGCGATGAAAATGTACCCGCGTGCGTGCAGATTTTTTTATCAAAAACTTACCCACTTGGTTAACAGTTGAATTTCTTTGTTCGATAATTATTTATTGTCGTTGAAGATTCATTATCATGTAAATATTAAAAAATGACGGCATTAATATCAGAAATTTAAACTTTTTGACTCAAGATTTATTTAAATTTTTTAATTGCCTTGTTTTTGACTAAATAAAAATGACATTGCATTGATATTAAGCAATGATATCACACGCAAAAAATGCGGAAGGTTATAGCATTTTTTGAAATGCTTGAGAAAATATAAATTAGTGATTTTATTTTACAAGTAAAGCATCCAAAGACAGAATTTACTTTCTTTCTAATTTTGGTGGAGAATTAATTCTTTCCCTAAAAATTTAAATAGTTTATCTTAGGTTAACGATTAATCTTTCTAGTTTGAAAATTCAAGTTCATTTTTTCGTTTCTTTATTTTTATTATTCAATTTATTTATTTTTTGCAAGTTGAACTATTTGTATAAGAATTTAACTATTTTGTTTGAAAGTTCATCTTCGTAGGTCGAAAATTCAACTATATAGCTACAAATTTAACTATTTTATTAAAAATTAAATTATATTGTCGAATATTCAAAAATTTTGTTGAAAAGAAAAATACATAAAATTTTTATTTCTTGTAAAATCTGCAAAGGAGAGTCTTTTATTTGAAAATTTTACATTATTTTTTCATTATTTTAATATTTTTTCTGTTGGGAAAAATTAGCATCAATGATCTTGAAAAAAGTTTCATAATCGGGAAATGATAATAAATTTATTTTTGTTTTTAGAGGCCACCCTAAAATGCTTGAATTTCTAAGCTGTTTCAAATCAGGACTCAGAAAAATGTTTCTTTGAAATAAACGAAAATTTTTGAGTCAGAGTGTGAAGCGTTTCTTTAAAAAAATCCAGGACTTTTTCTATCTTTCTAGGTCAAAGAAAGAGACATTTTTCCATGTATCTTCTTTTGACAGAGAAAAAAATACTTTTCACGAAACACAGTAGAAACTGTAGGTCTGGTCAAACTTAAAAAAAAGGTTATATGCGAAATTTTTTATACGCCGCAAAAATTTGACTTTACCTCCTAAAACCTCTTTTTTGGTGATTGTTCATTATATCAAGGTGAGAAATTATGACGCTGCAATCGGAAATATTTCCAGGTTTCTCCTTTTTCCAAGTTCAACAACAATTTATTGACATTTTTTTAATTCATTAGTTTTTGCTGTTAATATCATAAAGGAGAGTATGCTTTTTTCATTACAATTGGTTAAAAGTTGACTGAGTTGTCACATGTAAAGCTATTTTAATTTCAATTTTTAATTGAGTAAATAAATTTTCAACATTTAAAGATTAATTATCAATCAAATTTGAAACGAAAACTATTAAACTTCAACCAAAATCAGTTGCATTTTCAGAAAAATAATTGAAATGTTCAGAAAACAGTTTAATTCTGAACAAAAAAGGGAACAAAATCGGGTAATTTAATGCTTCGTGGTACACTTAGAATAACTTTAAAGATGATATTTGTATTAATTGATTCTGCACTTACCAATCGAATTTAGAAAAACCAGGGCGGTGGAAAACACAGAAAGGATTCTGATTTTTATCAAATGTAGAAACATTTGGTTGTCTAAGAATGTTAACAACATCTTGACTTATGAATATTCTGATGTTTCGTGTATATATATTATTTTGGGATATTTGTATTTTCCCCTTTCCGAGCATGGCGTGTAACCTAGATGGATAATATTGGTGGGGCTTAGTGAGATGGCAAATTTTAGTCAGAATCACGTTATTTATTCATTGATCAATTGCACGTATGTTTTTCACCTCAAAACTTTACAAGCCGGATATATACTCACAAACAGTTTTGTTGATTAGAAAAAAATTAATTTAAGATTGAAGTCAAGTCTGCTTTCTGAAGAATAATTTTATGCACCGATTTATTAAACACTAATGGAACAGATTGATGGTCTTATAAATGTCTTAGAAACCCATATAAGTTAGTGCAAGCTTGCAACTTAATGGCTCATTTTTTTAAATAGAATACACTCTATCACTGACAGATTTTTCGTTACATATAGGACACAAAAACATTATTACTATTTTCAAAACCTGCACCAATTCTAAGATATATGATCTGTTGATATGACAGGGTGTTACGATTTTTTATAGTACACGTTACAATAATATTAGTGAGTTAAGCATTTGCCTGAGCAGGATTCATATTTTTGAAACATGTTTAAGAGATCAGTGAACTTTGAACTTGCAGGTTCATTTGTCATAAGTACGTAAACTCGACTAGCGGTTACCAATTTTAAGATACACGATCGTTTAATATCGTAAGGGGGTTTCGAATTTGTGCAGAATACGTTCAACACTGTAAAAAAAAGTATCATTTCAAGGCTAGTTTTCGTTTTAGTACAAATTTTTTGGATCAAAACTAGACTGAAGTATGAATCAAATTTCAATGACGTAATGTAAAGCATGGGAACGTTAAATATAGAATCTGGGTTATATACAATGCTAGAAGTTTATAAATCCTGTTTCAAAATAATATGTTGATTAGCACTGAGAATTTATTGTTGGTTAAGAATAAGGAGACTGAGAAGAAAAAGGAAATTTTTTTATTCTATTTCGAAACATTGTTAAAAAAATACCAGATATTCTGTAAGATTACAGAAAAATGAAAAATCACAATTGGTAAATGTTATTTTCACATGAGGCATGTAGAAAGCAGCAGGTTATGTGCATCAGATTTTACACAGTCGGAGGTAATTTACATATTATATTTCTATAATTTACGTTAAAAATTAGAGTTTTTTATTGTCTAATCATTCTTAAAATTTCATATCGAATTTTTTTTAGTATTTTAACATGTGATGTCATGTGATGTATGCATGGAAGTATAAATTAAAGCAAGTAAAGGTTTTACGACAGTAAAAATAATTGGGCCCTTTTTAATTGATTTTTGAAAATTTCCAGGATTTAAACATTTGAACAATTTGAAAACATTCCAAAAATGTGTAAACAAAATGTAGATTTTTCAACATTATGACATAAAGTTTTGGAGCTATTCAAGGATTTTGAGAGGTTTCAAGATAATACAAAAATTTTCTTAGGATTCCTGGAAAAGTTTTAAATGATTTTTTATTTTATAAAATAATAATTTTCGGAGAATATTTAAAATATATTTGAAAATAATTTTTGATTTATAAATAACAATTCAACAATTTTAAATTTCTAAGATAATTTTGAAAATTTCTAAATTCGTTGATTCATTCTTGATTTTGGCATTGAAAATGATAGCGTGGATTTAAATATTTTTTTAAGTCTTTGAATTGTATAATGTATGAGAGTTTAACAATTATTTATTTATTGAGCGTTAAAATTTAAAAAATTTAGGCTTTAGGGTCCTTTAGGGTGAAAAATAAATAAATGATTTGATTTCACTTTTTATAAATAAATGATTGATTTAAATTCAAAGAAAGGAATACCTTCTTCCACAAATGTACATTTTAAATAACTAGAAAATTTTGCGCTCTACTCGCGCACTAATTACCCTTTCCTTAGAAAAAAAATCTACTAAGTGGAACTACTTTGTTAAAAGTTCCTTTTTTTTTCATGATTCATCATTTCAGTTAAAAAATCTTTACTTTTTTTCAAAATTCAACTATTTTGTGAATATTTTTTAAGATTATTTTTTTTAATGAAAATGTAACTATTCCATATTGGATGAACATTTACCTTTTGCAGTTGAAAATTCAAATATTTGGTTGACAATTCATGTTCTTTATTAAAAATTATTCTTTTTTGGTAGAAAACTAATTTTTTTGGTTCAAAGTTAGTTTTTTTTTCAATTAAAAATTAATTTTTCTATGGTTGAAAATTAGTGTTTTTATTGAAACTCAATTTTTTGAACTAAAAATTTGACTTAATTTTTTCCCGAATTTTTTTTTTCATAGACAGCTAATCTTTTTGATATAAAATCGGTTTGTTTGTTTGAGAATTCAATTATTTCACTGTAAATATATTTTATTTGTTTAAAAATATATTTCTGTAACTAAAAATGAAACTATTCTATTTTTGGTCGAAAATTTGTCTTTTTTCAGTAGAAAATTATCATTTTTGGTTTAAAATTTCATTAAAAATAAAAATATTTGTTTGAACACTCCTGTATTTTGTTGAAAATTAGTTTTTTTCTTTAATTGAAAATTAATTTTTTGTTTTAAACTAAAAATTCAACTATTCCATTTTTCGTTGTATAATTTTTTTATTGACATTTAATCTTTTTGGTTGAAAATTCAATTAAAAATCAAAATATTTCTTTGAGAATTCATATATTTTGTTAAAAATTATTCTTTTTGGTTGAAATTTTAACTATTTGTTTAAAAATTGATTTTTTCATTGAAGATGCAGCATTATAGTTAAAAGTGCATTCCTTTTGTTAAAAATTTAACAAATTTGGTTGAAAATTCGTTTTTTTCTTCTAAACAGCTATTTGACAGCTATTGTTTTTTAAGCTAAATTTCCAGTTTTGATGATCAACATTTTTATTCATCGCAGAATTCACAATTTAGGTTCAGAATTCATCTTTTTTGGTTAAAAATGGTATTATTTGGTTCAAAAATTAATTATTTTGTTAAAAATTCAAGATTTTTGTGAAAACTAATCCTTTTTAGTTGAAAATTTACGATAAAAAAAATTGCTTTCCTTCAAAATTTAACTATTTTATTCATCATACGTCCTTTTGGTTCAACATTCGTAATTTTATTAGAAAATTCGTCTCTTTGGTTGGAAATTAAACTAAGTCGAATAAAATAAGTTTTTTTGTTCAAAATTATCCTTTTTTTTAATTAAACACTTAATACAAATCAGTTTTCAGGTTGAAAATTAAGAACATTCAATTAATTGGTTGAAAATTCAACTATTTGGTTGAAAATTCAACTTTTGTGTGGAAAGTTCATCTTTTTGTCTTAAGAATTCAACGATTTGCTTGACAATTCATTTTCTTTAAATGAAAATTTAAATAATCGATTTTTTGCTTGATAATTGATATTTTTTAATTTCAAAATTCAATTAGTTGATTAAAAATTTCTGCGATTTGTTGAAAATTCGTATATTTTTGTAGAAACTTAATCTCCTCGGTGGAAAATTCAACTAACTGGCTTAAAATTAATGTTTTTTTTTTTTGAGAATTCGTCTTTTTCAATAGAAAAATGCTCTTCTTGGTTAAAAATTGAACTATCTTTATAAAAATTAGTTTCTTTCGTTGAAAATTAATTTTTTAAATAAAAAACTGAATTAGTTGGCTGAAAATTTTACTATTTGCTTGACAATTCATTTTTTCAAATGAAAATTTAACTAATCGAAATTTTTTTTTGTTGAGAATGCGTCTTTTTCAGTAGAAAAATACTCTTCTTGGTTCAGAATTCAACTTTTTTGGAAAAGTTCACCTGTCTTAATAATTCAACAATTTGTCTGGAAATTCAAACTTTTTATTGAAAATTTTGTTTTTAAATATAACTATTACATTTTTGTTTAATAATGTATTGTTTCTGCTTTCCGAATGTAATTGGTTGTTTGACAATTTATGTAATTTCTTAACAATTCGTAGTTTATGGTAGAAAATTAATGTCTTTGGTTGAAAATTCAACTAATTGGTTAACAATTTTTTTTCTTTGAGAATGCATCTTTTGCACTATAAAAATAACCTTTTTAGTTGAAAATTCATCTTTTTTATTTAAAATGCATTTTTTTTTCATATTAATTTGACTTTTCAAATTTTTTTTAATAATTTTTTTTTACTTTTTTTGGTTTTGAACGTTCATGTTTTTTTATGTCTTTTTTAGTAGAAAAATAATTATTTTTGTTTAGAAATTTGGTCAAACATTCTCTCTTTGATTGAAACTTTAACTGTTTTGTTGAAAACCCGTTCCATTTTCGGTCAAAAATTCAAACACTTTGTTGAAAATGATCTTGTTTCGTTGAAGATTTAATTTCTTTTCCTATTTTTCAATAGAAATAAGTTCGTAAAATAATTGCATGACATTGAGGAGATTGAAATAAAATGAAGTAAGATTTGTAGACAATAATGTTTTTATTCGACAATAATCATACTAACATTATTGGTAGTATCTGCATGTTATATGGAATGGATAATCATACCTATTGAGGGTATTGAGCCCAGTCAGGAACACGCATCTTTTTAGGAAAACGTTGTAGAATCCCAGCCCAGGACTTTCGTTGATCCTCATTATGTGGATTTAAAGCAACTACTCGGACTATAGATAAACCATGGAGATTTCCCAACGCATCTCCATCAGTATATAGTTTTGCATAATAAGTACTTTGACCCTCTGTTATGTAACATTCGGATTCCTCAGTGTTAACAAATGGGTCATGATCTCGGACATTATTGATACGATGGAGATCTGCTTTAACATGCTTTTCTTCTCTTGGACTATATACACTAACGCGCTCTGCCATAGCAGGTTCGTTCCACCAGTTGTACACCCATGCACCGTATGTAGGATCAGTGACTAGTTGTCCTCTTAAAATATATGTGGCCCCATGAATCATTATAGAAATTTGGCTGTTTTCAGAAATTGGAAGATGTTCTCTTGACGCATGGCGGTTGTCGCCCCCAGGAATCAGAGGATAGCTGCTTCCTCTTCCACCTAATTTATTTGGAAGAAAAGAAAATTATGCATTTTTTGTCAGCAGATACCGTAAAACGGGGCGAAGCGCATCATATTTTTTTTACTTTCTGCAATACTACAATATCCTATATTCACATTTTAACCCAAGGTTCCTTAGTAGGTGTAAAATGTGTGTGGATTAGGTTAGTGCAACATTTTTTTTCGAATTAGCATGAATATCACCCCCAAATTTGTTCGAATCCACGAGAAAATAACTGCGGTTAAGAAGTTGATATTTGATACAGGAAGTCGCACTAAGAGATCTTATCGCTAAGGTCCATTTTCACGAAGCCTTCCCGCATTTACAAGTTTTGCCATATTGCCTTTTATTTGTCACACATTCGCGCTCTTTACTCAAACTTTTCTATTTGCGATTTGCCATGTCTCGTATTTCTGTCATGTTTCGTATTTCCGTCATATTGTTCGAATCAAAATATACCCTATATAATACTAAATAAATTTATATGTTTTTACTAAGCAGCTAGTAGGATTTTCTCTTGATTTTATTTTGAAGATTTTCGCAGGAACGCTGTTCTAGATTTTTCAATGATTTACACGCAAGATTTAAAAATAATGATTTCGATGCATGAAACTGCAAAGTTAATAATATAAAAATTTGTCCAGGTTGAGACAAATCATTTCTCATAAATTTTTGTTCCCTGAATCTCAATTTGAAAGCAAGAACATTCTGGATCTAGCTTTCAAAGATTTCGCTCTCGAATCGTTTGGAGCGATCAAAAATCTATGGAAAATGATACTTTTCATCAATGTTGCACTTGTAATGGCCACATGCGTATTACAGAAGTTTTCGTCCGGGGTTAATCTTACGAACATTTTTGTGCCAAATATTTTTCATGGATCAGCTTAGTCAAAGTGAAAAATAAGCATAAAATTAATGTTTCTATTAATGATAATATTCATAAGAAAATTCCGTAATACAACAGACATGCCTTATGGAAAATTACGATCAAAGAAAGAGATGGAGGCTAAATTTAAAGTTACTCTTAGGAAACTTGAAATAACTTATTTTGTTAACGTACCTGTAACGAGTTACTTAAAAATAATAACTTACCACGCAATAACTCAACACCTTTAGTCATTGCCCCGCCTTGCGAGCTCAATCCTGTAAGAACAAATAGCAGTGATCAATATTTGATTTTTAAAATTGACAGTGACAGGGAAAGGTTGCAAGATGTGGCATGATGATTTACTGGGGTTTAGTGGCTCCCAAACAACAACAAAATGTGGTTGTTTTTTGTGTCACAAGACCTTTCAAAATTCCTGAAAAACTTCTTCTCTTCAATAATCAGTTCAAATGTTTCGAAATATTTTTCAATTTCCTCTTAAAATTAAGTTTTCAATATCTTGAACTGTTCGTTGAGTATTTTAAAAAATGTGAATTTTTTCCTAAAAATGTGTATTTTTTGCCTTCTAATTCCTAAAGAGATTGATAATGAAACTATTGAAATTAAAGGTAAAGTCATGTAGATCGTTAAAATTGTTTCCAAATGTGAATGACATGCTAGAAATTCTATTTAATATTTTGGGGTTTAAAATAAAACGCATCATGGTTTGTACTTTTTCTTCTCAAAAATTGAGACAGATAACTAAAACAAATATTTCACAATTTCTGGTTTGCAGAGTCAAGAATTTTTTCGGGTGCATAAAAAGTTTCCCGTGTTTGATGAAAGAACATGAACGTGTAACATTATCAGCCTTATTGCAAGAAGGGGAAGGCTACATAATGAGAGAAAAACAAGAATTATTTAGACAATTTGTCCATTTTAACTGGCTTTATTGACGTTAAAAATAATCTCTTCTCTAAAAGTACACAACCAAAAACGCGTTGAGTAGTTTATTTCACACTTAGATAAATATTTTTTTTTTAATTAACCAACCGCTTCTTTAACATAATTTCTTTCATTTTGGATAAAATTTCTTTCTTCAATGGCTCAGAAACATTTTTCGGTTTCGCATCTAACTACTTTTTTTTTAAATTCGTATTTTTTGGTTTAATTGAACTGTTCTTTGTTTCAAAATTGATCATTTAAAAAAAATTAGAATACAGCTATTTCATTGGAAATTATTTTCGACATGATTTCGATTCGCAAAATAAATTTCGCGCATAAAGGTGTTAGTTGGGTGTACAATCCAAACAATGAATAATTAAAACAATTAAATAGCCTAAGAATGTACTGAAACTTTGAATGTCAAGAAGCAGGCACACGGCAAATGTAAAGGTCAAGTTTCGGGCTATGAATGGAGATTGGGTGTTTCAAGGAGTCAAGGAGTCGGTTTGATTATGAATGAAAGCGTGAAGTAGCATTTCAGAGATCAAGGATATGTATCACCCAGATTGCTGTGGGCTAGAATGAAGGTAGGAATCAGAAGATTATTTATCATAGCGTGTTATGCCCCAGTTGTTAGTGATTTGAGAGAAGTAAAATGTGCCTTCTGGGACACTTTATGTGATACGATAAGTATTTGCAATCATAATGAAAACATTATTCTGCTAGGTGATATGAATCAATGAGTGGGCGTCGAACGTCAGGGAAGAGAAAGGGTGCTAGGTGATTTCGGGGATCCAAGAGGAGAAAATGATAACGGAGACAGATTACTTAACTTACGCTCAGAAAAGTGCTTATTTATTAGAAGTACTTGGTTTGGGCATAAGATGATCCACATGTACACCTAGTGTAGAGGAAATAGCCATAGTATAATTGGCTTTGTTTTTGTGGATGAAAGGCTAAGAGCACTAGTAAGAGATACAAGGGTTATGAAGGGTTCTGAATGCAATACTGATCATTACCTTCTAGTCTCTAAAATAAACTTAGGTCAGGGATGAAGAAGAACGAGAACCAAAAAAAATTGGAAAAAATTAAACAAACGCGGATCAAGACTAAAATTTTACAGAAACTGGAAGTGCAAATAGCTTTTCAGAATAAGATAAACGAACGCATATATCAGGCAACTTGGGTGGCGCTAATAGATAATAAAAATATAGAGGGCGTATCAGCCTTGTTTACGGATGTGATTGTTAAGAGTGCGACTGAAGTGTGTGGTGCTGCGTTAGTAGGAAGAACGTCTGGGGATGCATGGTGGAATGATGAAATTCAGGCAGCCCGACAAGAAAAGCAAGAAGCGTACGACAGAACGTTGAACATCACAGGTCTTAGTGATGAGGAGAGAAATAGACTTGAAGATGTTTACAGACACAAAAAAACGAAAGGTAAACAACTAATCGAAGAATGTAAGGATGAAATCAGAACAGAAGAAGAGAAGAAAATACAAAACGACCTTGAAGAAAGCAAGAAACTATTGTATAAATGGACGAAGGGAAGTTAAAGTACAGAGTTTTTCAGTATGAGAAATAACAAGGGCGAAATGCTATATGATACAGACGGGATACTAGACGCTTTGAAAGATTCTTTTAAAGAATTATTAGAAGATGAAGCGGATTTATGTATTTCCTGCCCTTAGGTTAACCGAAATTAACTACTCCATTTTGAATCCATAGTAATCTCAAATATTGCCTGTAGTATAGCGCTTTTATTTGTTTGTTTTTTGCCATCGACGAGATGAAAGTAAGAAAGTCGAACACTATGCGCGGTGAAATTGAAATTCATCAGATGTATTATGTAAAGTTTTGAATTACTCAATAAATTATATAGAAAAAATCCAAAATTTTTGAAAATTCATAGCGGGAAAATTCGGCCGCACTTAAAAATTTGCTGCCTTAGGCTGCAGCAATTAATGAACGTGTCCCTGATGGAATCGTGAAATCTAAGAAGTTTATTTTACGAAAGTCGATTCGTGAGAATATTAATTAATTCTTGAGCGATTTCAGTTACTATCAACTAGTGAAAAGTTGTCCACACTTCGCAAAGAAAATATATTATGTACATGTTTCCAGAATTTCAGTGGGGGAATAGAACTCTGTTGATGCCCCACCCCCCTATCTGGGGCCGTGTAGGTGGTGGTGAAGTAGTACAAATATTGCCTTCTAACTGTTTCAATAAAGCTGAACATGCTTACACTGTTAGACAATCGCGTTATTTTTGGAACTTTCCTAATTGCCACGTGTCGCATTTCTATAATCTGCTCTTAATTAATATATACAGCCTTAACTAAATTCAGATATCATAACAAAGTAGTAATTTATTTGAATAAAATTTGGTTTAATTGATGGAATAATATCAAACCGATCATTATTTCAATTCAAAAACAAAGTTAAACACGCATTAAACGAAACGCGTTATTTCCATATGCTACTATTCTTTAAATGAAGATGGAAATGTTACCCAGCAATTGAGTTTCTATATATGACTTTTTTTCTTGTATTCAAGCTTCTATTAAAAATGGACTGAAAATTATAGATACGATATGATATTATTATCAATTATTATATACTTACCAACAGAATGAAGGAAAATCGATAACCCGAAGAATACAGTTCCAGCGGCGATCTTCATTTTCTATTGTAGTAGATTCGACAGACGTGAATTTCGTAACTAATCAGTTTTCTGTGAGATGCTTCCATATAATATACTAGAAGAATGTCCACATACCACGTAGCCAATTTTTATTTTTTCACTCCCTCTCTTTGACCCCCGGCAAAAAAATGTCTACGTGTGATATGTGACGACCCCTAGTCCCTCGACTCGGTTGTTAGCAAATAATTTCATGCAGATCTTATGTTCCATTTCGTCGTATACCCATATGTCGTAGAATAAATCATGCGAAAAAAAGTATATCAGCATAAGCTAACAGCTTAAGTAATGATTCGAGCAAACAAGATATATATATATTTTTTTTTAATTAAGCTTTATTCAAACCTTATTTGGGCTTATGAAAGCTACATAGTATGATTAAACTAAATATAAAAAGGTGAAGCGCAGATTAGAGTAATTTACCAGAAACACGAATTTATATTTCAAGGTTACATTTTTCTAGAAACGAAAATATGAGGAGACAGGCAGAGATATTTGGTTCGGCGATGAACATTTCGTAGAGAAGAACTCTCGATAGGTTTGTCCAACATGTTTCTCAAGTCTGCTGGATTGAGATCGGAGACTGAGGGATTTTTTTTGCCTGTCAAGACGGCGTTATAGACACCTTAGTTCACCGCGAGCGCATAATGAATATACCTGTAGGCGATACGAACTGCCAAGCGTGCAAGCAAGAGCCAGAAACTAGAGATGCATTCGGGCGGGACGAGACAAGAAAACATCGATTTTGGGAACCATCCTGACTGACGATAGCGAGAAGTTGTCCCGTATCTTGTGATTTTGGTCGAGAATCTCGGAAAACGAGCAAGATCGGGTAAGATTCTCGATGAAATTTAAAATTTGAAATCTCACGTAAATATGAAAAATAATGCATTAGAATTTGGAAAATATGGAAATGAAGTCACATGAAGAGAAACAAAAGGCCAAAAAAGAGCATTGGAAGCTTCGACAAATATAACGAATTTTTTGAAAGATAATACGCACTTTCTATGGTTACGGAATTTTTCGTAACTCAAACCCCTTTTACAGCTCGTTCAGGGCTAACGTTAAGGAAAATTCCGTAACCATAGACAGAGCTAAAATAATAAGGTGAACGTCCCATTAATCGCGAAGCCAATTTTCTTGCTTTTTATTTGATTTAAATGCATCAAAATGTTATTCGCTACTATAAAATGCTAAAAATAGATTTTTTATTAATAAATGTTATTTTTAGCATATTTTTTACAATATATTCAAATCATAACTAAGTTTTACGGTTATTGGAATCGTCACGCTTACTGTGACATTTACCATATATTTTAATTTTCTTTATTCTGATATAAATAATTTTGTTACTTAAATTAATTTCATTCCTGTCTAAAAAGATGTTATATTTGTTTTCTTGTTTTAGTGGTTATGAGAAATTGGACTAGTTCCTTTATATTTTCCACCCTTTGGAGTTTTAAATTTGTTTACAATTTTCTAACCTACGGTTTTATCAATGGATTGGTTAGATTTTGCAAAATTATTATATTTAATTACTTGATTTAGTATCAAATCATTAATTTCATGAACTCGAAATTGACGATGGTTCTTTTCGGCCTTCTGATTCGTCGTGAATCCACTTCCATAATGTTCAAATTCTGCTACCTCATTTTTTAGATTTACGCGAAATGTCAAACTCAAAATATAAACATTATCGAGAATCTTGCCCGATCTTGCTTTCGTATTGAAGTCAGGACGGGGTGAGAGTGAACAATTGAAAACCAAAAGTTCTCGACAAAAAAAATATCCCGAATACGGGCAATATCATGCGAGATCCGGGAAATTCTGGTCTCGGCGTTCATCTCTATCCTAAATTCTAATTTAAAATTATTTACGGAAATCCCTTTTTCAAAGTAAAAATTATAATTTTTTACAGAATTATATTTGTTTGCAATATTTTTATTATAGGTTAGAAATATAATAATTGACTTTTGCTAAAATTTGGAAATGAAAAGTTTCAGTATCTGGAAAGCTATTATTTACACACAAAAAAAAAGAATTTCTAAATTCAAACAAATTTCAATTAGGAAAAAGGAATTTTTGAAATCTGACGAATGCTGACTTGGAACAGAGATCTTTTTTGTATATTCACTTTCTATAAAACAGAATTGAAATTATTTTCCAAAATGCCCGTTCCATATCAATTTATTTATTATAATTCTTTACGGCAGCTTGTCTCAAAATCAAAATTATAATTCATTTCCAAAATTCCCTGCTCCAAGCCAGAATTATATTTATTTACAAAATTTTCTATTATTATTCAGAAATATATTAACTCTCTTTTTTTCAAAAATTGAAAGAGGCAAGTTTTAAATTGTGACGAATTCTGACCTGGAATAGTGAGTTTTTTCAATTCTCTTCTTCTAAATCAAAATTGAAATTCTTTTCCAAAATTTCCGTTCAATGTCAAAAATTCCCTGTTTCAAGTACAATTATAATTCTTTACGAAATTCCCTGTTTAAAAGTCAAAATTATAATTCTTTACAATCCTTTACTAATATTACCTGCCCCGAAGTAAAAATTATAATTCTTCATGGAAATTCCCTATCCTAAACTAAAAATTATATTACTTTGCTGGAATTCCATGTGAAACTTAGAATTAAAACACTTTTTAAAAATTCCCTATTCCAATTCAGGATAATTGTAATTATTTACCTGAATTTTTGTATATATATAAATTTTTTTCATTCTCTGCCTGGTGCACTTGGAAATTGTTGTCCAATGACGGGGCGTGAGAAAAAAATTTGGGTGTGGCTAATCTTTACTTAGAACTCAAATTCCTTGAGGAAGATGTTTTTCAAGACCTCGTGCACTTGGCAGTTGTTGTCTAATGACGGGCAATGAGAAAAAAGTCTTGGGTGTGGCCAATATTTATGTAGAACTCAAATTCCTCGAGGAAGATTTATTTTTTAGACCTAGTGCATTCGGAAGTTGTTCTACAATGATGGGTCATGAGAAAAATGAGTTCGTTGCGGCCAGTCTTCATGAGTACTTAAATTCCTCGAAGAAGATGTAATTTTAAGACCTGGTGCACTTGGGAGTTGTTGTTCAATGACGGGTCATGAGAGAAAATGCTTGAGTCTGGCCAATCTTTATTTAGAACATCTGGTGCATTCGGAAGTTTGTGTATAATGACGGACCTTTCTTCTAACCGCGGAAGTGCGACCAATCCAAATAGTATATTGTTTTCTAGGAACTTCCTGGGGCCATTACAGGCTGCAATTTGCAGACGGAAATTTAGTGGTATTCCCACGGAATGTCAACGGAATTTCCAACTACAATTTCCAACTAGAATTTCCACAGAATTTCCGTGGAGTACTTTCCGGGAAATCTTTCCACCTGGGAACTTAGAATTATAACTCTCTTCGAAAATTGCCTAATCCAATTCAGGATTATTGTTATTCTTTACCTCCATTCTTTTATATTTAATTTTTTTATTCGCTGTCTCAACTCAGGATTGTAAATCGTCATGAAAATTCGCTGTCTCAAAGTCGAAGTTATAATGCTTTTAGAAAATTCACTGTTCCAAGTCATAAGTATCAGGATGTGCAAGTGGTAGTCTGATCCTAATAAAACTTCGTAAAATTATAGTGTTATATAAAAGCCCTTTTTTCTCTAAAGAATTTGTGAACATTTTCAAAATTACGGGAGTTATGCCATGTTTAATTTTGGCATCACATTTTTTTGAGTTATCTATATTTCTGAAACGGTTAAATAAGCATGAATGAAACTTTAAAATATTGTAGAAAAAAGTATACTTTTTAGTACTATGATACAGAATTTTTTTTAAATTTTGATAAAAAAAAGTCCTAAACACGGTTGAATTCAATTTTTCTTCAATATCGCACCGTTTTATTTTTTCCAATTAGACTATACAAATGTCCTATGATTTCACCTTTCGTTGAAAAAAATTAATGGTGAAATTTCTGGATCACGAGTTTCGCACAGTGATGAAAAAGCACCTTTTTTGACGAAAATAGCCCGACAGGTCAATTCTTAATTAATTTTTATGTTTTCTTTCTAAACAGCCGTTAGTCTTCCAGGTATAAAAAGTTACTGCAAATATTTCCCTCCAACTAATGCAAAATCTGTTGTTTAATAACAAAAGTTTAATTTTGTTTCGTTTACATTTTCAGTGATACCATTCCTTTTTAAACTTTTACATTCATTTAAACCGGTCATAAATCAATGTAATAATTAAAACAAAATAATGTCCAGTGAATTAGAGTAAGATAAAAAGTTCTTTGTAATATTATAAATAAAATGAATGAAAGTAATTTTTTTCGTGATTCGCAAGATCAGCTATTTTAAATCCATATAGTTTTTGTATGAAATATTACAGATATTAATGTGCGATTATAATTAGTTGAAAAGAGCTGCGGTTTGGCAATTATTTAAACAATTATTGCAAACAAATACATGTTTTCACCATTTTTTCACAAATAGGCATAATTTTTTTGCGGAATCAACTAGACATGTCTCGCCAAAGATGGCTCGCTGTCACGTTTTTCAAATTGCAATACAGACCTATTTTTTACACAATAAACTAGAAACCCTTACTAAACAGCAGCTATTTTTAACTAATTATAATCGTACATGAATCTATGTCATATTCCATAGATGAGCTGTGGATTTCAAATAGTTAATCACTGCGAATAACGAATGAATGACTTTCGTTCATTAACTTGTTTATAACATTATACCAAATTGTTTTTCTTACTATAACCCCCTGAAAATTATTTTTAGTTAGTTATTACATTAAATGTCTAGTTTTAATGAATTCGAAAGTCTAAAAAGAAATAGTATCACCAAAAAGTTAGATTAAGAAAAGTTTAAACTTTTTTATTAAATAAATAAATTTTCTGAATAAAAGATGAAATTATAAGGAATTTGTATATTCTAGCTAGAAAAAAAATAAAAAGGTGCGATGTTTACGAAAAATTGAATTCAAAACTTGTTTGGACTTTTTTTGGTCAACATTAAAAGAAATATCTCCACGTTTCATTAAAATTCGTTTCACAGTTTATATGACACATAATTAGAGTAGGGGAAGCCACCCTACAGTAGATAATGATTTACAGTACATAATCTTAATTAACTGGAAAACTTATTAAAAATATTCATTCCTTTTGTTAGTATAACGTTTCAGCAAGGATACTATATTTTCTGACGAAGTTTCATTGAAACTTTATAAATAACTAATGTGAAAGAGCAACAAAATTAATTTTTAACCTGAAAAAAAATTTCACCTCTTCTTTATTCATACTTTTTAACTTAATGAAACATTTTTATGGCATTTTTACACATTACAATCAAAGCTTGAAGTTGAATAAACAATATTCATTCATACAAAATCTTTCTTCAAAACTTATAAATATTTTAGGACTTTTTATTGGACATTATATTTTCCAACAGTAGATAACTAACAGTAGATAATCGGAAAATTACGAAAAATGTCGCTGTCAAAATTGGCAGCTCTGCGACTGTCTCACAGTTGTTTTAAGTTAAAGGTGGTGTTTTTTTTATTCGTGAAGTTTTTAAATTCAAGTTATTGTAAATAATAAACTAAGAAAATAGTGTAAATTATTGGTTATTAAAAAGCACATAAATTTTTGTTGTGTTTTAAGTAGTTTTTCGGAAGAGATATCAATTTTAGGATTAAGGAATGTCAAAATTCTGCACTTTTCTGTGATCGCAAGTCAGGTTAAATTGTATGAAGATTCAACATTTCGTACCAATCGTACCAATCTCACGGAATATCAGAGATAGAAAGTATACTAATGATAAATTATAATTATCTAGAATTGAGTATTCTGTCTTGCCCAGGGACAATAACAGAAACGATTATCTATTGATGGATAGAGAAGTCAAAATCGTACCCTTGACCAGGTCTGATAACAAGGTTGAATAAAGCTAATTTATTAATTTCATGAGATTTCTTTCTATAAGAATACTCAATTGAATATGTAAGCTTTATTTAACAACGATAATCTATCAGTAACATTTTCAATGATTGAAATAGCGAGAAGAGCGTAATTGGTATCACTTCAGTGAGAATGTCACTGGATTCTAGTGAATTGATAATGAATTGCACTGTAAATCATTTTAATATCACTGTAGTCAGTGATATTTCACTGGAAACAAGTGAAGTTTTCACTAAAGTGATATCAGTGAGCCTCTTCTGGCTATTTAAACCCACGAAATCTCACTGGTTTAGTTTGGGAGAGTATATTGATTTCACTCACAGTGACTTCATCCACTGATTCAAATTTGGAGAAAAGAAATTATGCATATTCTTTCATCAATTTGAAAATGTTCCCTGATTCTACTCAGTGCCTCATTTCACACTGATTAATCAGTCAAATTCACTGATTGATATTTAGAGTCTAGAATTTGTGCAAATTGTGCAATAAATTATAGGTGGCTGTTTGAACAACAGAAAACAGACATATTTGATCTCTTTCGCGATGCAATTTCTGAGTTGAGAATATTTGAAAAGTTATGCCATGTAGAATGTAGTTGTAAAGGGTCGTCAGACTGCTTTTACGAGAAGGTAATGAAAGAATGCGTGAGTGATGAACGTTCGCACGCATGCAGTTGCAGAATAATTCTGGACGCGTTGTCTTTGCCTCAATTCAACTTCGAGTTTAGCAGCGAAATTCCAAAACTGTAACGATAGTAGTTTACGAGCGTCGTTTCGTTCTTCCGGATTCCGGTAGGGTGTAAAACCCGAGTTCCCTGAGTGTCCCATCCTCCTTCCTAGCAACCACTTTCTACTTTACTCGGTGATAAAAGAGCAAGAGGAAAGAGTGGGTATTCAAAGGTTGACGTTTAGAATCAAAGATCCGTTTAGAAAACAGATAAGAAGCGGAAAAGCCAAACCACTATTTCCATCAGGATTGACAAAGACTTCTTTTTGTTTTTTGCTCCTTCATTTCATATTCAAAAATATTAAATCATTTATTCAACTTTCAAGAACTGAACTAAAAAATTATTTTAAAGTGTTTTCGGCTGGTCTATCTACCAGAACGGCGAAATTTCGTTTATTTTCAAAGCAATTAATACTTCAAAAACTTCAAACGAAATAAAACTAACTTCAAAGAATTTGTATATAGCAATAACAGATTTCAAAGAGAACAAAGAAATAACTCATTCCTCTCTGTCAAAGAGCGGAGAAATGCAGTTTGGAGAAGTAAGTTTGCTTTGCCCGATTAAATATGTAATTAAAAGTAATTAAAAAGACTAAGCTTACGCATTTTGTTTAAAGTAGGATTTATACCAACATTATAAATTGAGTGATCTGAAATTTTACTCGCTGTAAAATTAAAAAAAAACACACACAGTTTAATTTGAACTCTTTAATCTTCAAAAGTTTGAAGCTGAAACCACTTGACTTTCAAGAATTTTAAGTTTGAAGTTCTTTGAAACCTGAAGATTTTGTATTCATTTTCAAACCTTAAAAAGTAAAAACTTTTACGCCTGAGGCAATTCAAATTTAATAACCCGAAATTTAAAGATTATTAATTTTCCATATATGAACTACCCTAAATATAGCCTTGAAATTCATCAATCGAAAGCAGGACCACAATTTTCAAGGATTTAATGTCTTAAAAAGTTGTACAATTAAAATTTAAAAGGGTTACACTTAGGGTTGTGAAGGACAGGACCGACCGGCAGCGCGAGAGAGATATTGCTAATAACATTGCTATTCCTTAATCATTTTAATTCTCCTTTCCATCAAAAATTCCATTTTATTGAAGAAATGGTGCTAATAACTAAAATATTCAAAATTCACGTTGTGAAAAAAAGTTATGCAGAAAACAGTTTTGATGACTAAAGAAGGGAACATTCGCTAGCAGGAATAATACGTTTGCAACAATCATTGAAATAATTAGAGCACGAAAATTTGATCTACTGGTAGATGAAACATTATTTTATCAAGTAATTATTGAAGTTTGAACTTAATCCATGTAGAAAACAAATTAAATTTATAAATTAGCTTGGGCTTCACAATGGGGGTAAGAGCAACCAGATATCTACGCGTGTCGTCTGCACCTGTAGCTGCCTAGAAGAATGTCAACGAATAATACGTCATGTCACAGCTTTTACGATTGTTAATAAAAATACCTTATACTTCTTGCTACATATATTTAAAAGTAAATTTTCCTATTCATAAAATACTAAAGAACAAAACCCTAAAATTTGCACATCCTAAGATATTTATATTTCATAAATAACTGGGTTCTTATTAAGGCAGGATTCTACTTTCGAAGGCGCGAACAAAATGCTATTATTGTAAATTTTTGTAAAAACATTAAGAAAGGTATGGAAGTATGGTTTGTTATGCTTAATAAATATACTCTTAAAATACATTTCAAAAAATTTTTTAGTTTATTTTATGCGCTCTATATTGATTTAACTGGCACTTTCTCGAAACCACGTTTTCTACCGCTTGTTAAAAAAATCTCCGAAACTACCAAATCGATTGGTCTGCAATTTTTAATGAATATTCTATACATGTACATCAACCGGTGGTGGAAGATTTATATGAAAATTTTTATTTTTACAATTATTTTTTTGCAAAAAATAAGCAAAAATATGAGGTTTTCTTTCGAATTGCTGCCGTCTTGTTTTTTTGCATGTAAATGAAAAAATCTGCTATCACCAGTTGATGTATATGTGTGGAATATGTGGTAAAAATTTCAAACCAATCGATTCTATAGTTTCGGAGATTTTTTTAACAAGCGGTAAAAAACGTGGTTTCGAGAAAGTGCCATTTAAATGTATATAGAGCGCATAAAATAAACTGCACAATTTTGTTCAATGTATTTTAGGAGTATATTTATTAAGCATAACAAACCCTACATCAATATCTTTCTTAATGTTTTAACAAAAAATTTATAAAAATAGCATTTTTTCGCGTTCGAAAGTAGAATCCTGCCTTAAGATAATTAATGCGAATGGAAATATAACATACAATAATGTGAAATTCGAAAATAAAATAAAAAATGGATGAATTCAACGTCTTATTAACTTTTTACAGAGCCATTAATGTTAACGGGTCGGTCCTGCACCTATCTACCCTACGGATTTGCTACAAAATCCCAATTTCGAAATTCCCTGATTTTCCCTGACTTTTTCCTGACCAATTCTTCATTTTCGCTGACCGTTATAAACTTTTCTTTCAGATATGAAAGCAAACTTCCACCTAGGCGATCAATAATGTTATTGCAAAAAGATGTTAATTCTAAGTTTATTCAAACACTTTTAGTGACAACAGTCATAAAGAATTTCATGAGGGGATTTCATAAATGAAATAGTTACATTTTCAGTTAAAATACTTCATTTTTAACTAAAAAAAAAAACTAACTTTCAACAAAATTTTTGAATTTTCAACCAAGAAAATTCATTTTCTACGAAGAAAGATTAATTTTAAAAAAATGAATGAATATTCAACCAAATATTTAAATCTCTGAAGGAAAATTTTCAATCTAATGGTTAAATTTTCGACTCATAAAATTAATTTTCAAATAAAAAGATGAATTATTCACCATTAAGATTAATATTCTACCACAAGAGACTAATGTTTAACAAAATACAGGAATTTGTAACCAAGTAGTTGAGTTTTCAACTGAAGATAAATTTTCAACATAAAATAGTTAAATTTTCAGTTCAAAAATTAATTTTGAGTGAAAAGGAAATAATTTTCAATAAAATATTTAAGTTTTGAACAAAAAAAAAAGGTTTTTATTTAAAAAGATGAATCTTTAACCAAAAAAAATGAATTTTCAACAAAAAATGATAATTTATAAACGAAAAATGTGATAGTTGATATTTCGCACAAAAGAAACTTTAATTTTAAATCAAGAACAATTTAATTTATACAAACAAGACGACTTTTCAACCAAATAGTTGAGTGCGCAACCAAACTGTTGAATTTTCAACCAAGAAGATTAAATTTCTATAGAAAAATATCAGTTCTCAACAAAAAATGGAATAGTTAAATTTTCAGTTAAAAAATGTAATTACGAAAACTAATAAAAATTTTCGACAAAGTTCTTGCAATTTTTAACCCAAAAAGATGCAATTTTTACCAAACAAGATGTATTTTCAAGTCAAAAAGATGAATTATGATCAACCAAAAAGAATTAACTTTTAACTAAATTGTTGAATTTCCAACAGAGTAATAAAATTAACGTACTTGTCACAACCATGATTTACAACTGTGAGGCACTAAAATTTGAAAAACTTGGAATATTATCGAAAATTTACAATTTTCAAATTTAAGCGTTTGAAAATGTAAAAATTGTTAACGCTAAACCTAAAAATGTAATTTTAAATTGGATATTTCTTCAATTTTACATGACTTTGCAGTTTTAAATGTTGCAAACTTTAACGTTTTATTCAAAATTGTAGAGTCAATCAATTTTTATTAGTATTTCATTTCGGAAATGTCCAATATCCAATTCATTAAAAAAACCTATTTTAAAGTTCAAGATTAAAAGTTCACAACTTTAAACGTTTCGAAATTTAACGTCACATTAAAAATGTTTCCTGCTTAAAGATTTTTCATTTGAGATCAAGAAATTTCAAGGGCTTAAATTAAAATGATTTTTCCGACCGATTGCTCCAAGTGTCATATTTTAATTAAAAATACTAATTTCTCATGTGCTGAAAAGAGTTTTATGAGCAATAATGCAAAAGTCTAGACTCACAAAAAATAAATACGCTTCACTTTGATATAATTGTCTAATAATCGTAAATAATTTGCTTTCATTACTTCGTGGGATCTTGGAAAAGGGCATGATTAATCGGATTGAAAATTATAAATGTCCCGAGTTTCTTTCAGACGACATTTAAATCTTCGAAACGTTCTCTTCCTGAAAAGAAATATCAAATTTGTAACTCTAGAGAGAGCTTGAAGCTCTGCAAATGACGTTCTCTTCGACGCGGTAATTATCTCGCGCAATGAAGTCCATATAAATTTATATCATTTCTCCGTGAATTCAAAGAAAAATTGAACGAGCGTAGCGACACAAAAACGTTAAAAGTGCAGGATTATTATCTCCTGCGCGCTTTCTTGCTGGAACAAAAATAATTCCTCTATAAGTATCTCTTCCCCTCCTTAAAACTACTACTTTCTCTCTTCTTCTCTTTCATTTTGTTTCTACCTTGTCTTTCTTCTTTCCCTGCCTATTTCCCTTGGTAGAGAAAATTGCTAAAGCAATGTTTCTGGCAGGAGATCTAGATAGGCGTTGGTGTAGCTCGACCGTTTAGCGAATCATCGATAAATCTTATAAAGGGAGAGACAAAGAGAGGGAGAGACAGAGTGATAAAGAGAGAAAAAGAGAGCCTCTTGGCAAAAACTATGAACGTTTGAAATATTCAATGGCGCATATATACATGGTACATGTAATCCGGCCGTGAAGTATAAACGAATATATACATATATTTTTTTTTTAATCGCGTATATCTCGCACTAGTCGTAAATATTGCTTTGCAATATACGCGAGAAGCTGACGGCAAACGAAAAGAGGGGGTGACTGCAGTGGTTGGTTAAGGGGAGATTCATTTGTTTTGCAGCTCTACTTGATGTATGGATGGCCACGTCTGCGAATTTACCTACGAAGACTTCAATATTCATTGTTGAAATTGGTATTGTTATTATTATTATTATTGTCTTGTAAGGCTGGTCCATTCAAGTCCCGTAGCATTCCGGTTGAAACCTATTATACTGTGCCATTTTAGTTTAAAACCCCGGGGAAACAAAGGTCTATCCACGATTTATCCTCGTTGCTAAAGTATCATTTCAGTCCTTTAGCATGAACCGGCAGACTTTTCTTCACTAATGTGGGCTTAAAATCACTGTATCAATTTAATCACAACCAGTGATAATCCGCGGCCGGACATTTGGCCAGGGCAGAGGAAAACTGCAGAAACCCACCTCCCGAGTTCAGCCGGTTTTTTTGATAGTCGAGTTTGAAGGCAGACATTCGACCGTACCCATTGAATGCACACAGTCATCATTAGCGACACACAACCCGGTCGTACGTCGCAGATGGTCACCCATCCGAGTGCTATCCGCGCTCGAAATGGCTTGAGATCTGAACTCTTCCCGAGTCCAGATTTAGCTCGCAGCTAATGCCATCGGCTTAGAATTATTGAAAAATATTAAAAGGTTGTCAAACAATATATTTTTTTGGCATACACCTGTGAAAAAAGATAACCCAAATTTTCAGTCTCACGAAACAAAGTTTGCAAAAAACCATTTTTCCATAAAATATATTTGTTTCGAAATCATAAACGTTTAGAACCAGATAAACATACCTTGGTATCTTTGACTTATAGGGTGGCCGTTTCAATCTAAGAAAAAAAATCTCGGTCATTTTCCGGTTCGCAAAAATTTGTTCACAGTCATTGAAATTAAAAAATTCGAACTCACAAAACTGAAAATGTTTGCATTCAAGGTAATTAGAACTATTCTGCAAATTAAAGCATTTAAAGTGAATGTTTTTTAAATTGTTAAATTTTAAAATTAAAGCTTACAAATTTTCCATTCAGCAATTTTTAACTTAAACGCTCAATAATTTACACGTATAAAACTTAAATTTTCTCCCTTCCAACTCGATTGAAATCTTAAAAATAAAAAAAGGTTCCTCTTCCTATTCAGAACAAATTATAAACAACATTTTCTCCCTTTCTGATCGATAAAAATGTTGAAAATAAAAAAATGTTTCTATGCCTATTCAGAAAATATTAAAACCAGAATTTCCTCCCTTCCAACTCGATAAAAATTTTTAAAATTATAAATTAGCCTTGTTCCAATCCATAAAATATTGAACACAAGAATATCCTACTTTTAACTGGATCGAAATCTTGAAAATTTAAAATTTTCCTCACCGAATTCAATAAAACTTAAAAACTGAAATTTCCTGGTTTTGAAATCAATGAAAATGTTTAAATTACAAAATTTGCCCGTCTTAAACTTAATTAAAATGTAAAAACTAAAAAAGTTTCTCTTCAAATTCGGAAAAAAATGAAACACCACAATTTCTTACCTTTCTTTTTAAATTAGAATTGTGAAATGCAAACGCTTTTTTATACAAAAATTCTTTTAAGTAGAATTATTTTACTTTAAAGTTGTTTCAAATTAATGATTAGTTAATTGTCACTTATATCCCAAAATTCAACACTTTCACTTCCAATTAAAAATTTTAGAAATGGAGCTATTAAAATTGTAACGTTCATAGTTTAAATTTAGAACTCTGGAATTTTAACGATTCAACGCTTTCTATTTCAAACAGGTCACTTTAAAATTGTTTAGTTTTGAATATTTTTTTATGATTGCTCATTTGAAATAAACAGTCAAATATTTCCAAATATTGAAAAAAATTCATTTAAAAAAATTTCAAATTGAATGGGTTAAACATTGAATATTTTAAACTGAAACAATATGTGAATAAGATTTGAAATTGAATAAAAGCGTTTAATTATGAATCTATTATTGCAAAATTATATAAAAATTGAAAATAGTTCATAAAGTTTCAATCGGGCGTTTAAGATTGTTTAACGAATAAGGTGTTCGAATTGAAACAGTTCAACTTACAACCTTGAAATCCGTAAATTGTTCAATTTTGAATAGATTCAAAGTCATTTTGTAAAAAAAAATACTGCTTAATTTTCAAGACTTTAAAACTCGAACTACAATTCAGTTTAAAAATTAATTTATTAATTTATATTTACAACTGATCAACTTGAAACGTTTTTTATTACTTCTTACTTAATGTAAAAGAGTTTAGAATTACGCATTATTGAAAACTGAATGATTTCATCATTAAAAAACTTAAGAATTGAACTTGACATGAAAAATGTTAAAATTGAACTTATTTTAAATTTAATATTATCCATGTGATATGAAGTTTGTGATCTTTCAAGTAATTTCGAGGTGCAGTGACCACCCTGATTTGATATACCAAATTTCCAACTCGATACCTCATTTCGTGTGCCCCTGAGTTTTGCGAAAAATGTCGGTAAGGTAGGAATCGGATAAGTGTTACATGCCCGTGAATTCGATTTTGGGTGTTTCTTTCCACTTTGTACACACAATGTTATGGTGCTCATTTGAAAATACAAGTGGGCCAATCGAAACATTTCGAATCGATGAGTCTTTTCTGTTTCTGTCTGAACTTTTAATTATGTTAATAAAATAAGTTTTTCTATGAATAACAAATTCTTCAAATTATATAAATGACTATAACTTACTTTTGTTATCTTCAATACAATGTATTAATATTCTAGATCAATCGATTCGTTTCAAATCAAGGAATATTTTCATTCATGCATAAATTTTGAATTATGTTAATGAAAAAAGTTTAATCATAAAAAACCGATGTTTCAACTGTTATAAATGATCATATGTTCCTAATTCTTTAATCAAATTTATTGATATTATATGTCAACCAGTTAGTCTTCAATCAACGAATCTTTTCTATTTTTGCATCAACTGTGAATTATGTATGTAAAAAAAGTTTAACTAGAAAAAACCGATTTCTAAAATATTATAAATAACCATAAATTCCTTACTCTTTAATAAAATGTATTATTATTATAGGTCAATCAATTTGCCTCGAACCAAGAAATATTGTCTACGCTTGTATAGATTTTGAATTATATTAATTAAAAAAATTTCAGTATAAAAAACCAATTTTAAAAATATTGTAAAGTGCTAAAAAAAAGTAATAAATATTTTTAGAATTTCTTCTGCCAGTGTTCAGATATTAACAGTAAAAATAAGCTATCAAAATTTCAGCAATTCACAAAAAAGTGGGACATCTACACACGCATGCATCCGGTCAATTGTTTAGAATATTGCATTAGGCATTTATTAATTTAACGAATAAAATTTTTGTCGAAATTTTTGTCGAAATTTTTACCATTACATAGCTTCCGCTGTGAGAAAGCAATTGTTAAAAATATAAATTCGAGAAGTTTGAAAAGAGGATCAGGAAATAATGATCAGAAGATAACGAGGAACAATGGATTTTACAAAGCCTTGAAGAACCGGCACGTTCAATAAAAATATGTAGATATTTTTATGCGAAAAGGGAAGAAGAAAGGAAAGATGGAAAATGTGTAATTTAGCCGAGCATATTTTGCACACAAAATTCTGGCTCTTGATGTAAATTTTCTTAAATCTGCTTTTCCAGAATCATTCCCTTTGATCTTCCACATACACCAGCTCACATATAAAGTCATATTTTAAAATTTGTTCTATAAATATATATACGAATATCGAAAATACTGAGCGTTTTAATTTTAAATTTTGATCTCAAAGGTTTATTATTCGGTGGTCTAAATATTTGTCTTATTCAGTGGAAGATGTATAAAGCCAAAGTGACATTTAGATAGCCAGATCGTCATAGTACCGTATAGTGCTGCGGAATAATCGTCACATAAATATAAAGTTTCCTCTAATAACAAAAGTAACTGCGAAGTAAAGTAAAGGAAGAAGCAAGAGTGAGGAGATACTGCGGGGTGAATCGTGAACGAGGATATGAATTATGCATTCTGCTGCCAGTGGTTCTCAAAACTAGATCATTCTAGTATAAAACTACAATTGAATACATTCAAAAATTGGTTGGCTTCTAGTTTTTCCATTTCTTACAACAAAAAAGAACTTTAAATGAAACTTTAACTTTTTAGGGTCGTTTGGTAAAAAATAATTCCATTTGATTAGGATTAAAAAATTTACATATAGGCTGTAGCACAGAGGAAAAAACACTTTTATAGGCAGAACTCGACGAACAGAACAATTCTTAAAGACCAAATCCATTTCAAATCATGCAGGCCGGTGACATTCAGGATTGGCTGATCAATTAAATATTTTATTTCACGTGGAAAATTAAGAGACACGTATGTTTTTAAATTAACATAGCGATATTTTTAAATTTTTTACGAAAATTTAAAAAACTTAAGGGGGAAATTACTTTTTTTCAAATATATAAAATAGAGATATTTTTCTAAATTAAATACTGATTCACTTTGTATTTATAATTATATGGTGCTCATTTTATGATCATTTTTCTTCCCGTTAACATATGTATTTGCTTTCTTATAGAGGAAGCATTAGTCTTTTTTTTCAATAATAGATAAACTAAAGTTTTCATTTTGATCAATTTAAAAATGTAAATTTACAAAAAATACAAAATTACAAAATCATACAACAATTTTTTCAAATACAATGACAAATCCGACAAATTAAATTTTGTATTTAAAATGGTAATTATTCGGCCTGGAAAAGGGAAGGGGGAAGTTCTGTCACACCCTATCCTTTTCCCAACTTTATGCTTTTTTTACAAAAATTGTCAGAATTATTTTATTTGAAAAGATGTTTCAAATATTATAAATGAGCATAACTCCCTTACTCACCAATAAAGTGTATTAATATTATGGCTACGTCTAGTCGTCCCGAAAAATTGGGGGAGTTGGAAAAGGGGATGGACTAGTCGTCCCGAATTTTCGGGACGACTAACCAAGCATATGAACAATATTGGACTAGTCATCTCTTCGTAATGTTATAGGTCAATCGATTCATCTCGAAGCAAGGAATCTTTTACATTCTTGCATCAACTTTGAATTATGTTATTGAAAAAAGTTTTACTATGGAAAACCGATTTTTAAAACATTATAAAGTGCTAAAAAAATACAATAAATATTTCTAGAAATCCTTTGATCAGTTTCAAGACATTAGTCTTGAAACATCCCGACAATTGCTTAGAACATTGTATTAGATATTTTTAAATTAAGAAAGTTTAATTAAATGCACTTAAATTTTTTCGAAATTGTTACCATTATAAAGCTTCCTTTATGAGGAAGAAAAAATAATGAAAAAAAGTAAAGTTATTCCAAAAAAATTATAAAACGAAATTTTCTCAAAACAGCTACTTTTTTTGTTGTTGAAATTTTCAGGAGTGATCCTAATATATATTCGAGGTGAAATGAGTCTTCGTTTTTTTCGCTGGAAAACGAAGAAAAAGTAATCAGCTTTGCAGTTTTTGATGGATTATATCAATATGTCCAATAAAATAACATTTTTCTGATTTGAACTGAAAAATAACGAAATTCAAATACATCCCGGGTTTCAAATGTGCCTAGCGCAAAAACTATTAGGTCTACCGACCCTATTAACACGCCTAGAGCAAAAAGTAAAGTCAAACTCGGATATAACGCCGGTTTTGGGGCTGCCCTTGGACCTGACCTACCCTAACTTAACCGGATATAGCTCCACTCCGAGAATAAACAGCCAGGGGCATATGAACCGTTTCGAGTGGATTTTATTACGCCATAAGAATATTTTGAAAATCCTTTTTCTAATTATAGGATTATTTTTATTTGAATTATTTTTGTTTATAATAATTTTATTTATTATTATTATCATTTATTTATTTATTCTTGTAATTATTATAGGGCTGTTTGGTAAAAAATAATAATTATTAATCGTTTATTATGCTTTTTTTTGTTTATTATGCAATCGATTAATAATAATAATTATTATTAATTATTATACAATAATAATAATTTATTATTATTTATAATTATTTATTATTTGAATGTATATATATATATATATATATATAAACAAGGGTCAACTTAATATTTAACGGAAACGAGGAAGAACGTTTGCTGTTACACGTTAAAATAAATGTGTTTCCTGCTTACGTACTTGAAACGTTTGCAGGTTAAACCATTCAAAGACAGCAGGATCCAAAAACACATGACTATTTGCACCAAAACACCGCACGTCAACACTTTAAGTGGGAAATACGCACTTTTGCCTATATAGTGCATAATGATGACGCGGTTTCAAAACCAGACATAAGAAGAAATTATTTAACAGAAAATCACTTACTTTTATAAACAACACAAAGAAGAATACTGAAAACCCTGATGAAACTAATTATCATAGCGTTTTCTATGCAAAATATTGAAAATTTATCCCCTCTTACTCAAAATTACCATATTAGTACGGCTACAGCAAAAAGTACTAGGTCTACGGACATAATTTCCACCATGGAGATGTGTTTAGCGTGTCTAATATGAAGAAGAATACTGACAACTCTGAGAAAAATAATCTTCATAGCTTTGCTATGCAAAATCATGAAAATTGAGCCCTTTTTACTCAAAATGACCCTATTAGCACGCCTAGAGCAAGAAGTATTAGGTCTACCGACTTCATTTCCTGCATGGAGACGTGTTGAGCGTATCTAATACGAGGAAGAATACTGAGAACCCTGATAAAAATACTCATCATAGCGTTTTCGATGCAAAATAATGAAAATTTATCTCTTCTTACTCAAAATGACCCTATTAGTACGGCTAGAGCAACAGGTACTAGGAATACGGACTTCATTTTCTCCATAGAGATGTGTTTAGCGTGTCTTATAAGAGGAAGAATACTCAGAACACTTACAAAAATACTCATCATAGCGTTGCTATGAAAAATCATGAAAATTGACCATGTTAGCACGCCTATAGCATAAAGTTTATCTATGGACTTCGTTTTTTGCACGAAGATGTGTTTCACGTGTTTCTTGAGACAAAAAATACCAAGAACCCTGAGAAAAATACTTATCATATCGTTGCTATACAAAAACATGGAACTTTAGGCTTTTTGACCCAAGAATGCTCAAAATTCACTCAAAATTACCTCAAAACCAGTATACGGGTTCGGAAAATTTCGTAAAAAGCGAAAAAGCTTATTTCTAAACTTCTAAGGTTAACATTTAAAAAAATTATTCATAAATTTAACTCATAACTCATCAGCGACATGCGGCATTTGAAATTTTCAATAATAGCGTAAAAATCTCTAAAACTGCAAAAATGGCAAGGATTTTAAAGTAAAATTTGCAGAAAAACTCATTTTACGCTTACAATTTTTAAATATTCGTAAAAAAATGTAAAAATCTCCCTATGTTATTAAAAGAAACTAATCATAATAATCAACTAGAAATGCCTTACCCAAGACTCGCTTGCTATAATATTTTTCAAATTGTCAAAAATTGGTAATTATATTACCCATTTTTATTAATAAATGCACTTCCCGACCCGTCGATAAGCAGTTAGAGAAAAGCAGAATTTAGAAAGACAAAACCGTGGTCAAAAGAAGTGAGCATTTGGTAATAAGAATTGCTTATACACTTAACAATTTTTTTCAGTTTAAAAAATATGACAGCAAGGTCTTTGGCAAAACATTTCTAGTCGTTTCCGCAACAAAAAAAGCCTAATCATAACAAAATACTGAAAATTATACCTACTTATAAAAAAAAAGTTCAAATGTGAATTTGTTTATGAAAATTGTTTAAATAATTAGTAAACAGCAGCTATTGTTAACCTGTTGTGAGCGCAAATTAATATAAATATATATATATATATATATATAATATGTTATTTAAAACCTATGGATTTAAAATAGATAACACTGGTTTACAAAAAAAAAAGGTGAGGACTATTTGACGAGACCACTTTATTCTTATGTATTTTGATGCGCTGAATACGAATCCGAGGTCTATTTACCTCCATCACGTCATGTTCAAGGTCATTTCAAGTTCAAATACAGGAAAAGCCGTGCAATAAACTTCAAAAACCTTTTACATATGTTTTTTGGGTCGCTGAATCGAAATACGAGGTCCATTTACCTCCAACGCTTCAGGTTCAAGGTCATTTCAAGGTCAAACACAGGAAAAGCCGTTCCACAAACTTGACCTTGACGTTAAATCCAGAGACTCGGAACTATTTTGTCTCTCTCCTGTTTTATCTCTCTCCTGTTTCTCTCTCTATTTTGTCACGCCTGAGTGCACACCGCAAGTCCCCCAGCAAACGCCTCTCACGTTTCCCCACGGCGCGGCGTCAATTCTCGGAAGGGCACAATCTAGGGGAGCTAAATTCGGGTTTCAATGTGAATAAAAACAGTAGTGTACATTTTCAATAAATTGTAACTTGAAAAAATTATCTTAAAATGATTCGATTCATTTAATGATTTCCACACCAACCTGATATATTTCTCGACAATTTTATATTTAGTAATCAATTTTAGTTGCAAAAGGTTATTTTTTAAGTTCGTGGGTAAAAAAATATGTAAAAAAAATTATTGCTTAATGGAGTTACGTGAAAAAAATTTTATTATTTAGAAAACGCTCCTGTAATTTATTTTTTTACAAGGTATTTTTCATTTAAATATAAGTCTACGTTTTTTGTCATTTAGCGATAAATTTATTCCAATAACCGTTATGGACAAAATTAGCGTTTCACCAAGCACACATTGAAACATTGAAAGAAATAGTTAAGAAGCTTTCAATTTGCACTATCCCTCTTTGATATTGGGTAATTATAATGGAAAGAATTTTTGTTTGTTCAACAAATTTGTAGTCTGTAGTTTTATCAATGATTTATAAAACTGATTAAAATCGCTTTTCTTCAGATTACAACCCGAGAACATTTCTTTTTAACACATGATATTATTAAAAATCAAATCTGGTTCCTTTATATATCCTGATGTCAGAGTCACGGAGTGACAGATTTCTAGTTAGATCGATTTTTGAAATAATTTCAATATCGTACAATACATGGGGAAGATGTATAGAAAGTTTGTTCGAACCAATTTTTTTGGATAAACTTTCTATTCATCTTCGCCATATATATTCTACAGTGTATTCAAATTGTTAATAAAAAAAAATCAAGGTTGCTTACTGGATGTCATTGGTAGAAAATCCTTTGACGTCAGAATTACTTCCACAGGAAGTTAACAAACATTTGATGTATTTGTTAATACATCAGTCAAGACCATGTATCTGTCGCAGACATGCATTGTTGAGACAGCAACACTTGTTTTACAGATGAACGAATTTTGTAAAATCAATCGAGAACTCAATACTGTTGAGGTAGCTTTAGTTGCTCCCTGACAAACCCCCGTAGCCGTAATCAATCGAGATAGCGATGACGTACCTATGACGCAATTCTATCGACCTTCTCCCCTTAATTATTACCAACGAGTACAAGTATCAGAAGCACGTGACATAGTAGGTCAAATGAAAGAGTGAACCTGGAAAATCGATTATTCACATCCACCCTTATACATAATACCTTCACCTTAAGAATATGTCCAAATGTCAAGGATATCTTTCCTTCTTCATTGTGCTTTTGCGCAGATATGAGATATCAATCAATTGAATGATCTCCATAAGAAGCTCGTATTGCCGACGTCACTGTGATTCAGTTACAAGAATTACGTTCCTGTACGATACCAAATTGTAGGTTCAGATATTAACGTCAAATTAAATTTTTTTATTCTTTAGGATTAGGCGTCACCCATACAGAATACGTGATACATTTTTCACGAACTTTTCACCGCCCCCCCTTTCGTGATGCTTTTTCCATTGTTGTTAACATGGACAATGTTACTTTGATAGACCCCCACCCTGTACTTAACGTATCACGTATTTTGTGAAAGACCCCTTAAATGTTGTTTTGATTACTAGCACATAAATTAAACTTAAGTCACTGAAGTTTATATTTTTAACAACAATGTACAAGATCAAAACTCCTTTCTAAAGGTCGTAGATATTTTTACATCCTGTTTAATCTGTCGTCAAATCGAGAAAAGTAGATCACCAAATTTAAGGATGCACTTAGTAAATAGTACAAAGGATGATAAACTCAAAAAACTGTTGAATGATTTTTTGGGTAGTTGTAATTTTCAAAATTGCGAAAAATACCCTGTTTTTATGTATATGTTTTTCAAATACCCTAAAATCTTTTAAATTCTTGAAAATCTTTCGGAATACCTTGATATATTTGAAAATCTCTTACAATCATTTAAATTCTTTGAAATCTTTCAACTCTTCTGAAAAAATTCATTGAAGTTTTAGTGAAATATAAAAACCTGTAAAATTAAATGAAATTTAATGATATTCCTTGAAATTCCTTCCAATTTTTTTTAATCTTTCGAAATCCCTTTACATTTTTTAAAGCACCTGAAAATTTCTTCGATTGTTTTTTTTCTAAATACACTCAAACCTTCAAAATCCTTTGTAATTTCTTCAAACTCTTGAAATCTATTGAAATTCCTTGGAATATTTGAAAATCTCTTCGAATATTTGAAATCCCTCAATTCATGTGAATAAATTCTTTGAAATTTTATTAAAATATTATAAAATCCCTTGCAATCTTGTAAAATTTCATCAAATCTGATGATATTTCTTGAAATATTTGAAGTTCTATGAAATACTTTGAGATGCTGGCAACTCATTCAAATACTTTTCTGAGAGCCTTTAAAATTCATCAGAAGTACTGTAATCCTCGACAATTTTATAAAACCCTCTGAAATCGGTAAACTGCTTACAAATCTTTGACATTTCTTTACGATCTTTGGAAATACCTTGAAATATTTGAGAATCTCTTCAGATCTTTGAAACCCTTTGATATCCTAAAAAATGCATTAAACTACTTTATTCAGAGCCTTTGAAATTGTTTTAAAATTACTAAAACCCTGTAAAATCTTATAAAATCTCGTCAATTCCATTGAAGTTTCTTACAAATCCTTCAAAAACTTTGGTAGATCTTCTGAAATCTCTTGGAATCTTTTCAAATGTCTTACCTTAACCCGATAAACCTAAAAAACGTTGAATGATTTGCGGGTAGTAGTAATTTCGAAAATTGTGAAAAAACTTTTTTTTGTGGATATTATTTTACATAATGATAGAAAAAAATCAAAAGACGTAATTTATGGATGGCCCCTCATACAAAAAATACTTTACTAGAATTTCAATTAACTTTTCTCAAGACATGAGAAAGTGTTTGGTAAGCAGACTACCCCTGCAGAAACCACTATTCTTCTAGATCGAATGAATAAATCAACCCCCTAAATTAGCAAACATTCGCAGTTTTCCTAACTTATTCTCCATTTGAAGTAAAAATCCTTGGGATTGTAACATTCACTGTGTAGAATAATGCGCCTCATGAACGCTTCAAGTTACAAAATATTGTTATTCAAATAAGTAATTTAACACTCTGATCTTTTACAATCATTTAATTGACAGATCACATTACCGGCATATTAATTTTTAAATTTTTAACTATGAAAATACATTTCGGAAGGACAAAGGCCTCGGAATAGACAAGTTTTTCGTGAAACTAAGATTTTCAAAATCATTTGGAAAAAACACAACATTTTTTAAATTTAATATTTCTTTAAAGTCTTATGAATAAACACGTTTTAGGCTTAATATTGTCTATTAGGTTTTACATTTACTTAATAAACAATAGGACCCTTAGAGCATAGATCCAAAATTTTCAACTCTGTTGAAAAAATTCTACATCAAGAATGATGAAGTTAAAGCTATCTGAAAATAAAGGAGCTTGTAAATCTTTGAGTTTAAAAGCTGCACTTAAGTGTTTTGTTTATGCCAGTATTGAATAAAAATAAGTAAATAAGTATTGAATAGACATTGAAGTATATTCTGCATGAGATGTCAATTTTACATAATTTTATTAGGTATTGAATAAGTATTAGGCACTGTCTATGGTTACGTAGTTTTTCATAACGTTAGCCCTGAACGAGCTGGAAAAGGGGTTAGAGTTACGGAAAATTTCGTAACCATAGACAGTGCGTAAGTATTATACGAAAAAGCAGGTCTTAGGAAGAAATATTTAACTATAATACTTTAAGAAATCGGGGTGGATAGACTGCCGGTCCCGGCAATAAATTTCTCTGTCGATACCGGTAAAAAACATATTTGCAGCATACCGAAGGGACCGTGAGACATCTTAGAGTAAGGGCATGTGCCTAAAGAGTTATTTTGTTATAGGGGTCAAACCCGTATCCCTTTTTAAAGTCTCATGAAAGCGGGAAGGCGCCCCTTTGACTGGTCACAAAAATAATTTTAATTAATCTCCTACCCCTTTCCAATGTCACCTGGGGCCGGGAAGGCACCCCGCTCTGATTGGTCACAGAAATAATTCAAATAATGTTGAAGGCTGCCCTGTGACTGTTCACAGATATAATGTTATGTACAAAGCAATAACAGTGTAAAAATGTATTAAAAATGTAATAAATGATGTAATGAAAATGTAATAATGTACAATAACATTATGTTCTAATGTACCGGCAGATAAGTTTTTTGCCGGTACCGGCAGAGCATCCACTGCCTTCAGAAATGGCAGTATTATTATTATTATTATTATTGATGGCATTGTTTGAAACGGAGAAAATTATTGTCCATGAAACAATCTGATACATACAAAAATTTTGTATTCAAACAATTTTGTTTGTGACCAAACTTTTTTTCTTATCTTTCGTTGAACCTAGACACACGGTCATAATAGAATCATAAATAATTGACGTCTAATGCAGAATATACTTCCATGTACTATTGAATATTTATTTTTATTCATGAATAGTATAAAAAAGTACTTGAATTTAGCTTTCAAATTCAAAGATTTACAAGCTCGTAAGTTGAACAAATGTACTCATAAACTCAATAAAGATTGAGCTCACTTTTTCAAACTAATTTTAGCACAAGCTAATTATTTTTTAACACACATATGAGAAATTTTAATTCAAATACTTCATAATGGGCTAATTGTAAATTTAGCAGTTTAACATTCAACAGTTGAAGGATTAAGTATTTTAAAATTTTAATGAAGTCTCTAATATTAATACAGTTCTATCTGAAATACCTTAGAATGGAATAATTTCGTAACAGTCTAAAATTGCAATGTTCAAAGTTGATGAATTGAAAATTGGAAATCGTAACAGATTTATATATCTGCGTGTTTGATTCGTGCAGTATTTTTACATTGAGGTATAATTGAAATTGTAAATTTCATTACAGTACTAAAAGTAGAAAATACGAGTCCAAAAATATTACACTTACTAAACTATGATTATCCATTTTTGTTTCAGATGAAGCTTCACGAGAAAAAGGAGTCTGCCATTCACAAGGTGCAGGAGGTTCCCCTCGATGAGGTGAATTTAACAAAGGAGTACGACGTAGAAAAAACCCTAGGAGAAGGTAGTTTCGCCAAGGTCTTATTGGCCACCCACAAAAAAACTCAGACCAAAGTAGTCTTAAAAGCCGTGCACCAAGAACTGACTTCGGAGAAGGATTTCTTCCGAGAATTTCACTTTTCCTATCATCTATCTCCTCATCCAAACATCCTCAGTTCATACGCAGTTGCCTTCAGAGCAGAAAACTGCTATGTTTTCGCTCAAGAATTCGCCCCCTTCGGAGACCTTGCAGGAAACGTAAGAGCCGGAGGATTATCTGAGGACGTCTGCAAAAAAATCGCATCTCAGTTAGCATCTGCTCTCGACTTTATGCACTCAAAACAACTCGCACATCGAGATGTCAAACTCGAAAACATTCTTGTATTCTCACAAGACATGTCCAAAATTAAACTCTGCGATTTTGGGTGCACAAAGCGAGAAGGATCTCTGGTCAGTAAAATCACTTGCACCTGGGTGCAATTCTTGCCACCAGAAATTCACGAGGTCATCAAAAATGAAAGGTACACCTGCAAGAAGAGCGCCGATTGTTGGCAATTTGGTATTGTTCTTTTTGTTTGTTTAACTGGAAACCCTCCTTGGCAAAGTGCTGTTCCCATTCAGGATCCAGATTATTCAGCCTTTCAACGATGGTTGAAAACACGGCTGAATGTTCCACCAAACTTTAGGAGATTCACACCGAGGCTCTTGAGGTTCTTCAGGAGAATATTTGAACACAAACCCGATAAGAGGCCACAAGTGACGGAGATCAACAAGTACCTGAAGGATAATTGGTTTGTCAACAAAATAAGCCATAGTGCTACCTCCACTTCAGTTGATGTTAGCGAGAGCTTTTTGAAGAAGGCAGAAAGTCTTATGTACTTGGACACCATGATTGATGACCGGCATAATATTGATGAGAACAAAAATAAATTGAGGAAGCTCCTCAGCAGCTATGGCCTTGAAACCACTGTAGACCAGAAAGTAGTGACCAAAAGGATTTGGGAATGGGTCATGCAGTGTGATTCAAACGTGGGAGAATCGGGACTGATCAGTGGATTTGGTACAGATTCTATGTGAGAGATGGTCAAGTCATCGAGTGAGCCGTGTCTGAAAACAATGCATCAGGAACGAAAGTTCAGCCTCGTAGGCATCGGCCTACCTGATAAAGATACCAAACGCTGAAATCGTGATGAACCAAAGTGTCTCTGTGATCTCTGTTAAATTTAATGTTACGTATTACCTAGTCAGTGACTGATTTTCCATCAATCAGAATGAATAATCTTTCTTCGATCGTTCACCGTTTCTGATAGACGAAACATCAGTCCTATAGTATTATCCTACACTCGTTAAACCTACTCGAATATTAAAAAATGCTCCAACAAGAGTATTTCTATGCTTAGATAAGATTCTAGTAGTCAATTCCTAAACCTGACCAACTGTTGACGCCAATTAGCAGGGTGTCTACGTGTACAGAAGAACTTTATTACCTATTAACCTTTTTCAAAAAATATATCCGGAAACAGACGGAAAATATTTATGTTCCCCCTAATGAGTGTATCATCTGTTCAAAAGCCCCTCAGAAGACTCTCAAGATAAATATACTCGTTTGACGTATTCCGACGCTTGGTGGGCTATACGTAATGACAATAATGCTTCCAAAAATAATTTACGATACCATGTCATTACTAATAATAAAAATTTGTTTCCTACTAGACACGAATCAAGTTTCTGCTGTAATTTAAAGAAAGCGATTAAATTTACACAAGTCGTTATAGACGTGTCGGATTCTATCTAATATATATATATTACACAGTACACATATTCTTGTTACAGATTTATGTAGCGTGTAAAAACATGTATAAATCACTAAAAAAAAGTACCGTTGTCAGAAATTTATGCCAATAGTTGGTTTGATAAGAACAGTGGAAATTTTACTCTTTGAAACTAAACGTCGTGCAAGTGAACTTTTGTTTAAAAATTAATCCACCTTAAATTCTACAAATAGAGAGCTTCTTGCTCAGTAAGAGTTTGGAGAAAATTTCGGAGAAATTAAGCATTATAATAATATTCGTATTTACAATCGCCATTCACACAAAGTCAATTAAAGTATAAATGTGACACAGATCGATAAAATCGATCATAAATGACTGCTAATTAAGTGTAAGCGGCGACTAAAAACACGGATATTAAATTTTAATTTATATTTTTCATTTTGTATTTAAGAAAACAAACTTACATATATTGAAATAAAATTATAAGTCTTGAGGACTGTGTACTAAGAAATGGGTGCCACCTTGCTCTAGTCAATCATGAGATTATATAACAAACAAGAATGCTAGTACCTATTCTTGAAATGTATATTTTTATTTAATCCTTGGGTCCAATATATAAGTACTGAGCAAATTTAAATAAGATAAATTTATAAATAATATTTTAAATAAATACTAATCAATACGACGTTAAGTTTCAACCATCAGTATTGTATAATACAGATGATATGGAGTGGATAAACGCCCTTTAGTCCTACTTTTACTCCACGAGCAAAAAATTTGATTTTCATTGTTTTTTTTTTCTAAAAACCTAACAGTAAAGAATGATCTCAATGTTATTATCGGCGTCGTCAATAACATGGCTTTAATAAAAGGAATTAAGATATTTGGGACTGAAGGGAATAAGTAAAAGCGTTACATTGTTGTAAAAGTCAAACCTAGATTGAATGTAATAGAACTGTATAAGGCAGTACATTTTTCTTAAAGAAATGTCTTTCATTTTATTAAAGCATTTTTAGAAACAAGAATAATATTATTAATTTAAAGTAAGGACTTAATCTTAAGGTAATTAGTTTTACTACCAAGGCACAACGGTGCGGTGTCGAAACCGATAAGTCAAAAATATTCGTAAAAGCTTGACGAAAACATTACTCATAAATTTCTTTTAGAACCCTGATTAACTCATCCTTACATTTAATTTTGTGGCTTTTATTCATAAAACAATGTGGACAATGGTGACTAAAGATAAATTCTTACAAGATTTATATTAAAACATTCGACTGTGTCGTACGTACCTTTCTACATTTTGTACATTTTCAAACCCGAACTTACGGCGCAAACTAACAGCGATTCCATATACGAAAATAGGGAAGAAACAATTGTATTATAGTATATATATGTAGGCGTCGAATGATGTTTTGTATATATTGAAATAAACGTTGATATTGTACAAAAATAAATTTTTAGTTTTATTTCTAGAGATCATCAACAAGTGAAGAATTGAGCGTTTTTGTGCCAAAAATGAGAAAATATTAGATTTTCCAAACAGACTAATGTATTTTTTTCAAGTCTGATTTAACAGTATCACTATTTAGTTTTTAAAGTTATCTGAAGTTAAATAAAACGAAGATAGAAATATTAAAAAATAATATCGTCCCTCTAAGATGATCATAACTGCTTTATCTCTTAATTATATTTTTAATTAACTCTAAAATTTAATAGTATTCCATTATTATTCGAGATTAATTATCGAATTAATTTATAATAGAATGAAAATTAGTATAGTATTTTTTTATTTGAAGTCGACATTTAATTAGTTGATTGGATTTTAGATTCTTTAGCTTGCTACAGTTTCATGTTCCATCAACATCCAAGGGTGGTCGTAGGTGTCGCCATGGAGACGAATCCTAGATACCCGGGATTTGAACCATACCAACCCCTTTATGCAAGGCAACTTTGCGGAATTTTATAAAACCACTCTAGGTCAGCTGTTGCCTCAAGCAAATTTTATCTTGTCAATGCGGTTATAGGAATGCGTACCACGTTATCCCAAAAGAGGAAAATCTATTGCAACTAGGAAAGTCAATTTTAACCGACAATTTCAATCCAATTTTGACCTTTTCTATCATTAATGAATGTTAAAAATATCTCAACAAAATCTGTGAGAGTAGAATTTTTCAAAAAGTATATTTTTCTTTCAATTAAACTTATAATTTTATTTAGACTATTTAAGATTAATTAGGAAACTTTTTCAATTAGTACAGTATTGCTGAACGTACTAAATAGACTCACAAAATACATATAGTTATAAAATTATAAAATTTCATTTCTAAAAATAGCAAAACTAAATTTATTTATGTACGGTAACAGATTTTGTACTTCATACCAAGCTTTTGAAGGTGAAGTTCAAATCATTTTTTGACATTTATAAATTTCAAAAATTAGTATTTGGCCTTTTACAACTCAATTTTTTTTTTTTTAATCAACATTTGATTTATTGAGATTAATAAAAGGTGGCATGCCAGAATGGCCCCAACCCACAAATTTACATATGAAAATGATATTATTGGTTTAAAAAATCAACAAAATTCTAATACACATCCTAACGAAATTTTTTTTTAATAATCTCATTTTTTAATTTTTTTTCGTTAGCTTGTCATAAAGGCCAATCTGTTAATTTAGGCGTAGGCCTATGTGCGCATGCGCAGTCACATCAAGCTGAACAGCTATTGGCAACTAACGCGTTTTAAAGCGGAAAGTAAATTCTCACTTGTTTTCGAATTGATAATTTGACATTTTATCACCGCTTTAATTTGTTTTATCGCGTCCAAACGTGCGTCTCGAGCGAAAATAAAAATCTTCTTTTACCCAAAAGCTTATAATATTTTTTGATCAAATTATCGAAAAAGCTAAGAAGTAAATTCAACGGTTTTATTGAAAATTCATCATTTTGTCTTGTAAATTTATGTCTTTTTGTAGAAACTGCATTTGTTTTTGTTAAAAATTCAACTGCTTGGTTAAGAATTAATCTGTTTCGGTTGAAAATTAACTTTTTTTATTGAAAATTCACATTTTCAGCTTTAAAATTCAACTTTTTTGTGGAAAATTTGTATTTTTGAATGAAGATTAAAAAAAATTCATTTCTGTGGTTGAAATTTTAAGTTTTCTGTTGATAACTTTTCTTTTTCTTTGGTTAAAAATTAATTTTTTTAGGTTAAAATTTCAAATTATTAGATGAAAGATGATCTATTTTCTTAGAAACTATTTTTTGTTGATTAAGGATTTATAATTTCAATTAAAAATTCATCTCTTTGTTTAAAAATTAAACTACTTTGTTGAACATTATTTTTTTGTTTAAAACTTAATTTCCTAAACTGAAAATGAAACAATTTGGTTGAGCATTTATCTTTTTGGTTGAAAATTCATATTTTTGTTGAAAAATTAAATTATTTGGTTGAAAAATTTACTGTTTTGTAGAAAACTCCTCTTTTTTGCTTGAAAATTTAACATTTTGAATGCAATTTTTTGCTTTATTATTGACTAAATCTTCCTTAATTAAAAATTTAAATTTGAGCAAAATACGTATTATTTATTTTAAAATTTATCTCTGTTGTTAGAAATCTTACCTTCTTTGGTTTTAAAAAAGCAACTTTATTCTTGAAAATGGATCTGTTTTAGTTGAGGATTCAACTAATTTGTTGAAAATTCGTCTTTCTTGCTCAATTTAATTGTTTCTTATTTAAAATTAAAATCTTCATTCGCACTCGGACCGCGAGTTAAGTAACCCCACATTATGTTTTCCGAGAATTGACGCCGCGCTGTGGTTACTGATGAGTGGAACCGCTTGGCCGAAAGGGGAGGATGTGCCTTTAGTAGCGTAGCGACAACTGCGTCACGTTGCGTCACATTGCGCAAGTTCTCTGTCAGTGTTCACACAGTCCCGACTGTTTACGTTCGGAGACCCCGCTATAAGTCGATGGTCAGAACCGAAACAGTACTCAACTCGGGGTCCGAGTGTACTTAATTGAAATTTTAACTTCTTTTTCGAAAATTCGTCTCTTTTGTTAGAAATTTCATATATTTGGTTGAAAATGAAACTGTTTTGTTGAAATTTAATCTGTTTTGGTAGACGATACAATTATTTTGTTTCAAATTCGTTTTCTTTTGGAGGCGGGGGGTATGAGGGGAGTCAAAACTTACGGAACCTAACAAAGTGGGTTACGCGGTTCAAAATTTCAGAAAAAAATTTACGTAATTTATGCACGGCCCCTAACTTTGAGTGTCACATTCCAATTACTGAAAAGGTTAAAAAGGTCACGCAGTTAACCCACAGCCCTCCAGTTGACCTTTACTAATTTTATGGAATCTCTGTGGTAACCTTGAAGTTTAGTTAAAAAGGTTAAAACCTTGAAGGTTAGTTAAAAAGATCAAATTGACTCGTGCTATAGTGAAAAACCTCTTTTCAAAATTGAAAACATGAATACCAGTTTCAAACAAAACTAAAGTTGGAACATTTTAAAAAATTAAAAGTTTCGCGAATTAGGTATTGATGTAAAATAATGTAATGGTCCATCCTAATATATGCCTTTTTCAAAGATTCTTCTGAAGAGCCTCCCTGCTCAAGTGGAAACTATAAAGAGACAAACGGTTAAATTGTATACAAAAGCAATTTTCATCAAATTTCTTCGAAAAAGATTATTTATTTTTTACATTTTCATGTGGTTGAAGTTCTTTTAAATATAAGTTTCCAAGTATACTATAATTACTATAAGTGTGCTCTCAGCGAAACATATATTCCAAGTTCTGGTTGAATGCTCTTCTTGTTTCTCATTTTATAATTCGAGAAAATCTGAAATTAGTCAAATGCTTCACGAAATCTGCACTTTTACTCTTTGTGACAATAAATTTTTCACAGGGTAAAGCATCCCTCAACACATTCGTACTTTTCCGCAATCTCTTTTATTCTTTGGATCCCATCAAGAAATGAGTAGGTGTTTTTGTTTAAATAACATCTTGCTCAAGAGAAATTTACTCAAATAAAACGTAAAAAGCTTCCGTGCGGAGAAAGAATTAATAAATTACGTGCGCAAATTGCATAAGGTTTTTTAAATAAAATTTTCACCCCTCCCCCCCTTCCTCAACTTGTGTAAGATACAATTTATAAAATATAATTAAAATCTTAATGAAATTAGTTTCAGAACATAAAATGTGCTTATAACAATAAGTATTTTGTTTAACAAACGTATAATTTTATAATTTCGTGAGGGCTGAACAAGTTGCATTGTCCGACACACTATGTGTAGTCTCAATTTAAAAGTGTGTAGTCTGAAATCAAAAAGTCTGCAATGGAAAATTAACTTTATTTTCTGAGCAAAATATCTTGTTTTCTGACGTAATATTTTTGAAGTAATATAAATGAACTTTAATGTTTATTTAAACTATTATTCTATTATCTATAAATTATCATAATTTCTAATTATTTCTTGCCAACAGCACAGTCTTTCCCTTTTTTTATCGTTTTTTCACTTAAATGCGAACTAAATTAATAGCACCCAATAAGAAAAGTTCGGCTACTATTTATGGTTGAGAGTTTATTCTTTTTTTGGTTCAAAAGTCTAATATTGAATGTCTCATTAAGAATTAATCTCTTTCGGCTAGAACTTGTATTATTTGCTTCAAAATTTATTTATTTTCTTGAAAATTCAACAATTTTGTTAAAAAGTTATCCTTTTTGGTTAAAAATTTGTCTTTTTAGATTGAAAATTCAACCACTTGGTTTAAGAAAAATTTCTTATTTGGCCTGAAAATTCATCTCATTTTCAGAATTTTCCTCTTTTTTGATTAAAAATTATTCTGTTTTGATTCAAAATTAATTTTTTATTGAAAATTTAACTTAGTGAGTTGAAATTTGAGCTTTTTTGTAGAAAATTCTTATTTTTGTCTCAAAAATTGAACAATTTGGTAGAAAATTAAACTATTTGATCGAATATGAAACTACTTTGTTGAACATCCATTTTTTGAGTTGAGGATTCTTTATTTCAATTAAAATTTTATTTCTTCGGTTGAAAATTCAACTATTTTGTTGATAGTTTTTTGTTGTGTTGAAAATTAATTCTTTACTGAAAATAAAAATGGTCTATTTTTGATTGAAAATTTATTAATATTTTTTTCTTCAAAATTCGAGTACTTGGTTGAAAATGCATGTATTTCGTTGAGAATTCATATTTTTGGGCTAAAAATTTATTTTTTTAAACTGAAAGTTGAACTATTTGGTTGAAAAATGTATTCTGTTAAAAATTTGTCTTTTTCATAGAAAATCATTTTCTTTTTTAAAAATGCAACTGTTTAGTTGCCAATTATTCTTTTTCATTTGAGAATTCAAGTATTTGGTTAAAAACTCGTCTGTTTTGGTTAAATGCGACTATTTTGTATTTCAAATTAAAATTTTTTGGTTTAAATATCAACTATCACATTATTGGTTGACAACTCGTCTTCTTAGGTTTAAAATTCACCTCCTTTGTTGAAAGTTGAACCACATTCTTAAAAACTAATTTTTGTGGTTAAGATTCATGATTTTAGTTAAAAATTCATCTGTTTGTTTGAAAATTGAGCTACTTTGTTGAAAATGCGTTTTTTGTTTGACAAATTCATTTTTTTTAATGAACAATTCAACTGTATAGTTAAAAATTAACTTTTTTGTTCAAAATTCATCTTTTTTGTAGAAAATTTGTCTTTTTGACTTGAAATTTCAACCATTTGCTGAAAAATTAAACTGCTTTGTAGAAAGCTCGTCTTATTGGCTTGAAAAAAGTCTTACTGAAAAATACAAAAAATTGATAAGAGATAAGATTCAAAAATATTTTGAAAGATTAATAATTTAATCATACTTAAATAATATTTAATTAATTAATTAACTAATTTTTAACTTAATAAGATTTTCAATCTTACTAGTGATTTTTTTTTCTTTAATAGCTGAAATATCTTTCTTGGTTGAAAATTCTACTCTTGCTGAAAATTCATCTCTTTTGTTAGAAATTTCATATATTTGGTTGAAAATGAAACTGTCTTGTTAAAAATGAATCTGTTTTGATAGACGATACAATTATTTTGTTGGAAATTCGTATTTTTTGGTGGAAAATTCATCTACTTGTTTAAACGTTGAACTACTTCGTTAATTTATAAGAAACAGTAAGATTACTATATCGTCTTACATTCTTTTTGGATGAACACTAAAAAAATTCTCGAAAAAAATGTACTCGGTAAAAATTACATATGATAGGGGGGTGGTGGAGAGGGGGGGGTCAAGACTTACGGATCCAATCAAAGAGGGGCACGTGGTTCGAAATTTAAGAAAACAACGTTACGCAATTTATGCACTACTCCTTTGAAAAAAAAATTATATTATTGGTGCATTTTTTACATTATTTATGACCCATTTTTAATCAAATATTCGCTGTCATTTAGAATTAATACATTATGAACAGATGAACATCAGTTATATTTATCCGGATATGCACTGTGTACAAAATGTCAGAGAATGATATTTTACACCCGACAATGAGATAAAGTATTGCAGCAATACGATTCGTCTCAGTTATTTTGAAAATGACGTCGCTATTTTCGAACGCTTGAAACTTATTCTTAGAACTCAACTCACCAGGTGCGTTAATTTAATCAAGATATATAATGACTATTAACTTGGCGAATGAATGCTGTCCCTCCATATTCACTTTTAAACATGTGTTCGAGCTTGCACTCTGAAATACACCTTTAACGAACTTCTACTCCACGATTCATTAAAAGTGAGTGACATTTAACGACAATTCAGTGTAATCTTACCGAATTATTTTAGCAGCGTAGGACTTCTATTTCTGATCTATCATTGATTCCAATCGCAAAGCAGATTCACTGATTAAAGGTTAGCTGAACTCACCCTGCTACGGAAAAATATGGAATTAAGGAGAATTTGAAAAACATGAATGATTAATCCAAAATCCCTTCTTGTCCAAACAAGAAATTTTATTTTTCTCACTTTAAGGGGCCATTCAAAAACTACGACACACTATTTTGAAAATTTCTTCAACCCCTAACCTTCTTCGAGACAGATTCACACAAAGCCACCCCCCCCCCTTAAGTTAAATTTTTTCTTCGATTTCATTTGAAAACCGCCTAACGTCAAACAAAATATACACAAATGGGAAGCAAATCCTTTTAAATCAAAATAATGTGTAGGAAACACATTGAATTTAATATGAAACGCTTAAGATTTCAAATCGTAACATATTGCATTTTCAACCAAAAAAGTTAATTTTCTATCAAAGGAGATGCATTTTCAACGAAAGATTTAAGTTTTCAAGCTAAAAAGTCAAATGTTTTCCAAAATAGTTGGTTGAAGACCCGAAAAGAGGAATTTTCAACCCAAAAAGATGATTTTTCAACCAAAAATTTAAACTTTCAACTAAATAGTTGAATTTTTAACAAAATAGTATTATTTTCAGTCTGCAAAGATAAATTTTTACCTAAATGATCGAATTTTGTAAATAAAAAATAATTAACTTCAACTACAAGCAGTCGTATTTTTAAGCATATAATTGAATCTTCCAATCCAATACATGAAGTTTCTGAAGACAGATGAATTTTCAACCCAGAAAGGTGAATTTTTAACCAAGAATTTTTCAACTTACAAAAATGAATTTTTAATCAATTATTCGAATAATTAAACAAATAGGATTGAACTCCAGTCAAAAACAGTTACTTTTAGAATCAAATATTTGAATTTTCAAGTCAAGAAGACAGCTGAATTTTTAATCTTAAAGAACGAATTTTCTTTCAAAAAAGAAGAATGTTCAAGAAAAAATCAAATTACTACCAAAAAAGTTGACTTTTCTCAAAAAATAGTTGAATTTTATATAAAATAATTCAAGTTTTAACAAAATACTTAAATTTTCAAAGAAATGTTTGGATTTTCAACTAAAAATAGAATAATTAAATTTGCAGCTGAATCTAAAAGATTTATTTTCTAACAAAAAACACGAATTTACAACAAAATACATATTTTTTTGAATCAAATTGTTCCATTTTCAAATAATAACGATCAATTTTTAACAAATACAGAATAATTCGCTTTTCAGATTACAAAATTTATTTTCAAACCAAAAAAAGAAACGAATTTTCAATGAAGTAGTTAAATATGTAGCCAATAAAAGTAATATTTAAGAAACTAGTTTCAATATAAACCAAATAGTTAAATTTTCAACCAAAAAATATGAATTTTCAATGAAAAATTTTATAGTTGAATTTTAAACTAAAAACGATCAATTTTCCACCAAAAAGAAAATTGAGAAATTTTCAGTTAAAAAATCAATTTTCAACCAAAAATGGATTAGCTACATTTTCTGTCAGAAAAACTAATTTTTAACTAAAAATAAACAAAATTTCAACAAAATTGTTTAAGCTTGAACCAAATAGTAGAATGTTTGATAAAAAGAGATTAATTATGAAAAAAAAAATAATAATAGGCTTTTCAATTGAGACGAAGTAACATTCCACGAAAAATGGTTGCATTTTCTTATTGGGTTCTATTAATCTAGTTGGCATTTAAGCGGAAAAACAAGAAAAATCATAAGTTTCTTGAAAGCAGAGGAAATAGAGAATTCTCTAAAAAAAAAAGGGTATAAAAGGAGAATAGGGGAAAGAGTGTGACATTTTTATTTAGATACTCTTAAATTCAAATGACTAATTTTCATTTTTTCAAGCATTTCAAGAAAGGGTTATTTACATTTATATTTTCCATATGTAACCGCCATTCTGCTTTACCCCCCCCCCCCTAACAACCGCCACAAATTGTCACAAAACCTGTTAACCGCCCTATCCCTGTATTATTTCTTTCGCTTTTAACGCTATAAAATACAATATTCTAATCCTCTCCAAATATTCTATGCTTTTCTATCCCGTTTTATTCTTTATCTTAATGTTTATCAGATATTCCCGAGGCTGCCCTATTTCTCTTTGCGACAAATCAATCAATTTCTGTCTTGTTTTCTACTTTTTATTGCATGATTATTTCTAATTATTATTTCCTCTTTTATCCTATTTTATGATTCACGATCGCATTATCCTTTCCATGAATTATATTCTTGATAATCCTATTTCATAATTTTTGATGAAAATACCTTTTCTGAGAATTCTCTCCTATCTTTTCCAACTCCGTCTTACTGATAATCAGATAAAGCTGAGTCTACCCTATTGCTCTTTGAGACGGCTCCATCCATTTCGATTATTTATTTTAACTTGCCATCTGATTCATATTTCCAATAATTATTTTCTGTTCTATGGCGTTTCATAATTCCTTATCGTATTACTCTTTACAAGAATTCTATTCTTTCCAATTCTGTTTCATAACTTTTTATCTAAACATCTATTCCGTTTAATTACTTTTTATCCTATTTCTCTCACTGCTATGATTCCTATCCCATTTCCTCGCTTATATATACTATTCTCCCATTTGTAAATTCCTTTATCTTTGTCCATCCCTTATTATCACTAATTAATCTATTCACCTTTCCAAGAATTTTATTCTTTTCTTCACCGTTCTCTCACTATTTGTCGTACTTTTGTATCTTATTTTATAATTTTTTATCCTAATCCTTTTTCCAACGATTCAAACCACTTCTGTTCAATGGTTTTACTTATTAACACTCTCTGGTCTATTTCTTACAAAATATTTCAATCCTGGCCATTTCATTAATATTATTTGCATATCATATTATTCTTTTAAATAATTAAAGCAGGAAAAGCCAAACGGTGCTAAGTCCACTTTTGATGAAATTGAGTTCTTGTCCCGAATCATGCTTTCTCCACTTTTTATGTAGATATCAGTGAAAAAATCAGGGTGTGCAATTCTTTATCCCAAAATAAATTATTTACATATTTTAAAATTTCAATAAATTAACACTAAATAAATAAATTATACTAAAATATTACATTTTTTTAAGAATTTGATGGTCATTATAGAATTGAAAAATTGGAGATACCAATAGATCAAAATTAAAAAATGTAGTACTAGTACTATAAATGTTTCTTTTTCTGTTGAATAGTGTTATTTGAATATAATATAAATAATAGTATATATTCAATGTTATTTTTTCAACGAATTACATATGAAATTTTTGTTATTTATAATAACGGGGAAAGGTAAACTGTGCTAAGTCCACCGCCATTTCTATTATATTACTTCTTGCACATGTAGCTCCATCTTTTTTTCACACAATGGTTATTGAACTGATCCATCCCCTCATATCACAAAAATTTACTCAGTCGGTTGTAAATTTTTCCTCTACAAATTTTGTGTGTCTCTCCTGTAAAATTAGGCTGATTGGACTTACCACTTAGCACCGTTCATTCGATCCTTTTTTATACCCTTTTTTAATTGCACCACAATTTAAATTACTGAATACAGTAAAGTCTCGCCTTTTTCCTGACCTTAAAATGAAACGATTCTTTTAATTGCAAGCAGGAGGTGGGCCCTACCCTTACCGCGATTCGGCAGTCTATTTTCATCAACGACGCTCATTGGCTGCCACGTTCTTGTATCGATAGGCCGCCTGTACGCAACTTTTTCAACCGAAAAGCGCGAAGATTTGAAATCAATAATAAATACTATCAATAATAATACAAATAAATGCACTCAACATTCCTAGAACTGCTGGTCCACGCAGTTTCTCCGCGCGTAGGGCGAGAGACGGTTGCGATTCTCGCCTCGGAAGGGACGAGTGCGCGAGTACTCTGTCCAGTACACATATTGCGAAATATTATGGAAACGGCTCAGGCGAGTAGATATCCGGCTTATTGCACAGTTGAAAAAGTCGCCATCCGTTAGTCTGCATCAATGCATCAGTGGTTTTCAAGTGTTCTCAAGTGTTTTTGTTGGCGTACGACAGTTCGCCAACTAAAAATCAATATTATAGAATCAAAAAACAACGCAAATATTTCGCGGAATAGTGAGTTTTGCATCATGACGTACCGCATACGACTTTTTGGAAAAAATCTCTGAAACGTGTAGGTAAGTTATAAAGGTCTGCATAGTAATCTTTTCAAGTGAAGAATGCATTTGCGCAATTCTGTTTGTTCATTCTTTTATCGGTTGAAGACTTTTCAGTTTCACGAAATACAAGCAACTGTCCAAAATTTGAGGTTAGAGTACCACTAACCTGACATTTAGGATATTTTGACGCTGTACCGCATATACTTATTTCCAAAATGATATAACCTCCTCTGGTTTTCACGGATGGACGCGAAAAACTATTTATTTTTTCTGACCTACTTCTTCCTTCAATCTAAAAACCTCGAATCTTAAAAAGGTACCCCCATTCTGACAACAATATGCTTCTTTGATGTCGGCACACTGAATTCAGAACGCATAATCTCTTGCCCAGCCTACGTATGTGCCAAAGCTCTCGCTACATTATAAACTTGATTTGAAGATAAAATGACGTGTAGAAATTATTTTATGAAATTAAATGAAAGGTAAACCATGGAAATTCATAATTTTATTCACAGGCATGTTTCGCATGTTAGCAAGTAAAAAAAAAGACTAAGCCCTGATTCTTCCACGGTAAAATAATCACATTGCCAGTTGAGACAAGAGAAACTCCGTGGGCCTCGGAGTCCTGAGGGAGTCATCGTGTTCCTACCCAAAGCAAAAACAGAAGCGAAAACTAAATCACAAAAATTAAAAACACAAGGATACTGGAGAATACCGAGCTTCCCGGAAGCAAGAAGTAGACCACAACTCAAACAAGTTGAACTGGAAATAATTTACGAAATATTACTGTGATTGGAAAGGAAAGTAAAGAGAACACATTAGAGCGCGACTATAAGTCTTTGTTGGATGCCTGCTGAACGACTAAGAACATGGTTTGTCTCATGCCAAGCACATTGTCTCGCCCACTTAGGGTAAGTCTTCAAAGCTTGGTGCTGATTTTCTGATAAATGAAAATATCTCAGAGTGAATCCGAAGCATTTCCGATGATGAAAAACCTTTCGTTCTCTCTGACACGAGAGTTGTCCGCATTTGGCAAACTATGACGCAACAAATCAGGAACAACCAGACCTGATTCACGTCCCGTTGCGAGAGTCTTGAGTAGGCTGGGTTCTCAGCCAGTGCCGTAGCATCGATGGCCCTGTTGCGAATTTGAGATGCCTTCTCCCCTCCCAAGGATTACTGGTGCAGACCAAGGTATTGCTACAAGGTGAATGAGTTCATATCCGAATTCTAGAAAACAGTCGGAAATTTTTTCAAAGAATGTTCACAAATTTGTTTAAATTTTAAATGTGAATTTTTCAACAACGCTGGTAGATATGATGAAATATTTTTTAGCACAGGGACAGTTTGTAATGATATATTATTTGATTTTTACTTGATCATCCAACTGACGTCTTCCGCAGAATTTTGAAATTGTTCTAAAATGAACTTAGAAACTTTTTATTTTAATTCTCAAATTTTTATTAACGTCAGAAAATATTGCGAAGTATCTTAAGAAAAAGATCGAAAACAAGATCATAAAGGAAGATCGACTCGGGGCCTGCATGGTTCATTGTCCCATGCCCCTTTTTCAAACAACTTTTTCTAGAAATCATGAATTTTTATTTAAATTCTAAATTCATCATCACAATGAAATAAAAACCGAGAATACTTTTTTCAAAATTTTAATTTTATTTTTTCTTCTATATAATTGACTTTTTAATTTACGAAACCTTTACGTTTCAAATTCTACAATGTGAGAACGAATTTGCATTATTTTTGGAGGAAAAACTCCTTTTCTTTTTTCGAAAATTTTTCTATTGTAACTGAACTTCACCGCTCTACCTAATGATTTAACCATGAATCTCTGATGAGGTTACTATGACTAGTGACCAAATGTCAAACTTTATTAAATCTTATTTGGTCTGGAACTGTTGCTAATTTTCTTCTATGTATTTCATTTCAGGCGTGAAAAAATTATTGAGGATTTTCAATCTTTCCTCTATCTATCTAAGATCATAAAATTTTTTATTTAAAATTTTCAATAACACCGCCAAATACTAAATATTTTTTTGTACGTATACATTTTTAGAGGCACATAGTTATATTTTTTACTGAATTATCAACTCACAAAATCGGTAGGGGTTCAATATTTTCACCAAAACAACGTCAGGATGTTTTTTTTTACTTTTAATTTATTATTTTTTCCTGAACTCTGTCACTTATTTTCATTACTTCAGAATAATTTTGCTCTGTATTATCATCTAATTTACAATCTAAATTTATGATTATTGAAATCTTTCATCAAGTGAAATCTTGTTTCGTCCTATTTGGGTAAACAAATTTCTATCAATTTTTTTTCGTACATTGTTTCGCTTGTCAGGAAATAAAAAAAAATGTTCTTTTCAATGTTATTTTTCACTATTAAAACAAAAACTACGCGTCCTATCAAAAAAATATTCATGTGAAATTTGTAGCCTCTTCCTTGTTGATCAACTCTTGTTCATTAATTTTTTTTATAGCTGGTGCCTTTTTTTCAAAAATTTAATTTTTTTACTTTCACATTTCCAAACCTCACATATCCTGAACACAAACGTTTTCTTCTGAAGGTTGATAATCTTGCAAAATTGAAGAATGTTGCTTTAAAATATTCCACATTACATTTTCATATTCCAGGAAATTTTCTGAAATATTCAGAAATAAAAAAAAGTTTCCTGAGAAACGTACATTTAAAAAATTTATTTATACAAAAAAAATGAAAGAATTTTCAACGAAAAAGATGATTTTTCATCCAAACATATGAATTCTCATCCTAACACATTCAAACACGGAGATTAATTTTCTACAAAGAAAGAATATATCATTTTCCTGACAGAATTGTAATCAATATATGTGACCGTCCACAAAAAAAGGGACCTAACGCGCGGCAGCTTGATTTTACAGGAGGAGCGATTGAAGAGGTGGTCCAACGCAGGAACTCCATAAGAGGGCCTTGATTTGCAGCCTGATATTAATTCACATTCTTTGGACATTATTAAATAGGTTTCATTATGAAAAAGCAAATAAAAAACGATTGGTTTGAACAACTTAAAATCAGTTTTTCTCGCGTCATGTCCCTTTCTTCACGAACGGTCACTTATGCAGGTAGCAAAGCGAGTGTGAAAGTAAAAATGAAACTGAGTGACAGCTTCTATATTATGCAAGATCTTAGACCAAAATTCGTTGTCTTCATGGCTTTTTATTATACTGCTGAACAACTGTCTAAAATTGGGTATTCCAGACAAAGAAGGTGCGCATCTCAGGACAGTGAGGGTACGTGGGTTAGCTTTCGCCGATCATAACGCTCTTATGGCAGATTCAATCAAAAAGCTGCAAATAATGTTGAGCAAACTGAATACAAGTATGGAGAACATAGGCCCCAAAATTAACGCGAATAAAACAAAAATTATGATTTTCAAAGAAAAGGATGAGAAAACAATGTGCAACAATATCTTGATATTCCACTGACCACGGATTGCGAACCTTAATTTTCAAAGGGCAGGGAGCCCTGAGCCCTTGGGAAGTTGAAAGTTCCAGTCTGGATCCAAACCCTTAGGGAACCTTTTGACCTCGTGTTCAACCTTACAGTTTCGCTGAATTATATTCGCTAAATTTACTAATTGGTTGCTGACCAAATAAGAGAGGAGAAGAAAGAGAGACAAAAGGAGAAGAAAACTTCCTTTCGTCCAGAATCGAAACCAGAATCAATTTCTCTACATATAAATGTATTTTATATTTGTTTCTACACCTCAGTCCGGAATTGCTTATTTAAATATTGCAAAATAAAGTACAAATTTTATGTTTGATGGTTACTTTAACATGTGTTCTTTATTTTTCACTAATTTTTGTTCTCAGCTACCCTGAACAATGTAGCGTTTCAAACAACTTATATTATTAAAATTTATAATATGCATTTGTATTGAAACTGACGTATTTTCATTTTTTTGCGTTTATAATTTAAAAAATTTGTGCATCCTAAAAAAAATCAATTTTTTATTGAACATTTTATCGCAACTCGTGTTGTTTTTACATGGATTGCTTTTTTTCATTCTTGTTGTTATTTTTCACGATTGAAATAAATATTTCACATCCTAGCGTAAAGCGGATCGAAGGAAATTTGCAGATATAATTTAAGCGACAAATTTTGGTAAATGAAATGTTATTTTAATTTTTGTCGTTTCTCCAAAAAGTTATTTTATTTTTTATTCTCAATGTATTTTCATATCAAATGTTTATGACACATTTATAGATATTTTTTGGTTGGTGAACTGTTGCCATTTCATTATTTGTCGCCTTTTGTCTTTTTTCGACAAATTTAATTTTTTTATTTTCAATTTTATTTGTTACGATTAAAAGAAAATCTACTCGTCCGATCCAAAATTGATCAATAACAAATTTTTATATTCTATTTGGGTGAAAAAAAATTGTTTATCATTTTTTTGGTACCTTGTGTCGTTTTTCAAAAAGTTTAGTTTTCTTATTTTTAACGTTGTGTTTTACGATTAGCCCATTAGCACCTAACGATGCCATATGGTATCACATTGACGTTGTTTGAAATTTGCGCGTCATTTGTCGCCTGTGTGTCGCAACCGCACGCACTAACCAATGGTTACTTCATACTCAGGTGAACTCAAAGTGTTAATCATATAAAAAAAATTCAATTCTCAAACACTAAATTAATTCAGGTGCTAATGGTTTCAAACAAAAACTACGCGTTAAATAAAAAAAAATTGATAGAAAAATTAGTGATAATTTTTGGGTGAACAACTTTTTTATATTAATTTCTTTCCATATCTCGCGTTGTTTTTTCAAAAATTCACTTTGTTTATTTTCAATTATATTTTTCACGATTAAAACGAAAACTACGTATCCTATCAAAAAACGATTGATTTTGCAAAATTTTTCGATTTTGATGTTAGATTGAAGCCCTGTATTTGGAGAATAGGAAATGATATTTGGCAAACTCGTCAAGGACGTAAAATAGGTTCTAAAGCAAATATAAAATCGGAAATATCGGATAATCGTGTGGAGATTGCTGATTGCAACCTAAGGTTAAAGAATCATTAGGAAAATCTGCCTAAAAGATTGAAGCTGAAAGAATAATAAGTGATAGTAAAAGCGGAGATTATAGGCGTTGTACTGACTTGAGAAAATCAAATGAGGAAGCCGAAAAGGATGCTCACCCAATGAGAAATATTGGCACAATTTTAGACAAGCTCTCATCCGCGCGATATATCTCTAAGATTGACCTTAGTCAGGCATTTCATGAGATCCATCTCTCCGATGAATGCAAGGAATTCACTGCTTTCCCCGTACCAGGCAAGGGAATCTATCATTACAATCGCATGCCATTTGGGCTATCGGGTGTGATCATCAGTGCCAGACTTACGGTCAATCCCGATAAAAGTGAATTCGGTTGTTGTCAAGTACGATATTTCGGATATTTGGTAGATAAAACGGGAATGCACCCGGACTCGAAGAAAGTCGAGATAATAACATTCTATCCTGCTCCTACTACTGTACGCAAACTGAAACGATTCCTGGGTATGGTATCGTTGTACAGGCGATTCATAAAGGATTTCGCTCAGAAGGACGCAAGTACTACGAGGGAGCGGGGGGGCGTCCTCACTCAAATCCAAGATAGCGTGGAACACGTCATAGCCCTTACTAGTCAATCCATGCAAGGCGCCGAGAAAGACTACACCCTGGCGGAGCAAGAATGCTTAGCGGTGGTATAAGCGGATGAAAAGTTTAGACCTTACTTGGAGGGTTATCACTTTGTAGTGATCAGAGATCATAATAGTCCCCGATGGCTCTATCACTTAAGTGATCCTACTGGGAGATTAGGTGGATAGGCCCTTAAGCTGTTACAATTTGATTGCGAGATCAATCAAAGAAAAGGTGCCTTTCACCACGTACCAGACGCGCTATCGCGCATGTTTGAGCAGGACTCTGAGGTGGTATGTGCCACTGGAGAAACTTATGATCTGTGGTACACCCAAAGAACCAAATTGGCCCAAGAAATGCGATCTTAATTATTGGATGGGAAATTAGAAGGCAATTGACTGTACTGCCATCCTCCTGATCACCTGACTGGCCCGTTACTGCCTGATTCGGAGACCTGGAAACTGGTCTTAACTTTGGAGCTTCGCAATAGGGCTATTAGTGAGGCACGCGATACCAGACCTCTGGACACTGACGTGTTGATGAGACCGTCCAACGTCTCTTGTTGTTTTCCAAAAGATGAAGGTGGACCAGGCAGGTCCTGTAGGTATGATGGGTAAGTGGGTAATCGAACAACATTCGTCGGTGGTAGCAGCAGAAATGATGGGTCCATTTTCACCCCGTCGCTCTGGTTATCAGGATGTCTTGGTCTTCCAAGACATGTTTACCAAGTGGATCGAGGTCTCAACACTTGGAAAAGCAAATGCCGTTAATCCGGTAGAGCAGGTCAATCGACTGCTCAAGACCATGATATCTTCCTTTGTAGAAGGGGATCATCGGGTTGGTATAGGCACCTCCCTGATTTCCATGTCGCGTAAAACACGGTCGTACATAGTTCCATTTGAGTGTCGCCAGCGCTCTTAAATTATGCTAAGGAGCCTAGACTAGCAAAGTCATTGAGAAGACAGGAGTAGGAAGCACCCGATATTGTGACATCAGCTGCAGAGGATTAGGAATGTAGGATTAGGTGATTGCCAGCCCTTAGAGACGTAGTCGTCCTCCACTTGGATATAGCGTCTGATCATCAGGCGAAATATTATATTCGCAGGAGGCGAGATATTCGCTACCAAGTTGGTGAGGTTGTGTGGCGCAGGACTCATACTTCATCTTCAGGAATAGATTATGTCACGAAAAAATTATCCCCGAAATATGCCGGTCCGTTCAAGGTTATAAAAGTAATATCGCCGGTAGATCATGAAATCCAGGATGAATCCGGTACAATTGAGAATGCGCATATTAGAGATTTAAAACACTACTGGTCGATTGATCCGAACCTAGTTGACGAAAGTCCTGTTTCGCGGCTTGGATGTACAGTTAGTCGTAACTTCAAGATTTTTCTTTCTTTTGCCTCAGCTGCCTGATTGCAGCATTATAATTGAACATGGCGGGTTCCAAAATTTCGAAATTCTTTGGTTCGAGCCTGAAAACTTATTAGATAGGACTACAATCCGATAAGGAACACTAGATTATCACTGGCTTGAAATCGGCTACGACCGAAGTCAAAAATCCATATTAATTTGACTGAACTAGAATAACTTAACTCAAGAGTATTTCAAAGTATAATAATCAGTTTCTGTCGGTGAGATCCTGAATCTGACAAATAGCAGATCAATTAATGTCATATTTATTTTCTTTATCACAAGTTACCGGGAATTCTCAGGCTTGTTTTCCAAAGCTTTATTTCATCTATTTGTTTCTTTTTTTTTAGAATTATTATTCGAGATACCTTATAATGATACACTAAATTATAATAGGTTGCAAGAACACTTAACACAGTTATGCTCTTGAACGTAATAAACAATCTGGAGTTTGTATTGGTGACGCCTGCTGGTCTTGGGACTCCACGGGTCAGTCTGGAAGGGGGTTTTGTAACGTGGTGGCTAGCGATTCGTTATAGATCCTTCCCCAGCTTTTAAGAATTAAAAAATTTAACACTTGACCGCAATTATTTCCATGGCTGGCATGAGCTCAAATTAAAACATAATTTATACATAAGATCTTATTGTAATTTGAGGTGTGTTGAATGAGTGCGAATTCATTATCTTATTTTCATTTTAGGAGAATAGGTAGAAAATCGAGCTATTTAGGTTAGAATTTTTCGACTAAATTTGATGTAACTTGTCACTACTAATTAGGTCAGATTAGGTACCTGGAAAAGATGAGGTAAGGAGGACCTGGTGTCCTGCAACAATCCCAAGAATTACAGAATCCTTTCAAATACGAAAAATCCTGTCAGGAAACATCAACACCCACCATGTCAACCAGCCACGCTCAAAACGATCACCAAGCTTTACGTCACTCTCACGCATTCACGGTCACTGTACTATCACCGGGCTCATTGAGATGCCAAGCAATCTACTACATAATAATCGAAACCTAAAGGATTATTGAAATAACTACTAGGCCGTGCCAGACTCGACACTCTTCTACACACGGAGGCAGCCATCTTACACAGGCCTGCGTTCCACATACCGGAACGGGGGGTCCGAATTCCATTGACCAAAGTTCCAGAAATCCAGCTTGGGAGGGAAGCACCAGTATGAGTTATGAGACTATAGATTCTTTGTGAAGTATTTGTCGCGACCACCAGGCGTTAAATGGGTCTAGAAATTCAGGCTGACGCCATTTCGAATATAATGGGCCTCTTTGTACTAAGATTTTAGTGTAGCTTGAGCATTTCTTTGTGCACTTTCAGATAGTAATGAAACTTTTATTTCTCATTTTCTTTGTTGATCCAAAAGTTTTTCTTGACTTGTTATTCATGGTTTGGGTTTACACTCTTTTTCTTGTAAATTCACACGTTATGCTTTTCATATGTATACCATTACTAAATTCAATTAAACGTGACATCGTCTTTCTTTTTATATAAGTGTGATCAATATACTAATTAATTATACATATCAGAGTATTAATGCGCTACTTTTTTAACAAAGTTCTGTTTTTGATTTTCAAAAGAAATTTCGGTTGTATATTTTATCTATTTTTCATACAAAATTGGAATTGTTTAGCAATATTTTTTGGAGTTGCTTCTTTGCATAATCGTAAGACTGAAAAAGTATGGACTTGGGTCATTAAAGATCATTAGGAAATTATTAATTCAATTAGCTGAGATATTTGCCAACTCCTTTATGGAAAGCAACTAATTTCTCGATGCGAAAACAAAAATTACTGAGGACACTATTGTATAATAATTAGACAATTTTAAGAAAAGGAAAACATGAAAAATAGATAAATTCAATAAAGTGAGGAGGTGGCGCGACATTCTAGATTCTGTTGACAAAATAAGGTCATATTTTGACATTGTGAACGTGAACTAGCCAGCCTTAATTTAACAAGACTAGGACAATGAAACTTTTTGTAAAAAAAAACTGTTCATTTTCCAACATTTTGTTATAGATTTGTAAACGTTGCATATATTTTTATTTTTGTTTGGACATTCATTATTTTAGTGAAAATTCAATTTCCTTCCTAAAAATTTGACTATTTTGTTGAAAATTGGTTACTTTCTGTTGAAAATTAATTTTTTCAACTGTACATATAATTATCCCATGTTTGGGACCCTTCTCGGTGTGTGTTAACCCATTTTCCACCTTCCCTCGTAAAAAAAATACCAATTATATCTCATGTCAGTGAAAAGGTTTCATATTTTTTTTTATGTTGAAAGACTTTAAAGAATTTCTTTCTGTTATTATTTACTTAATATTTTCATTTTAAATTGTCTGATTTTTTCTGTATTCATTAAAATTTTTTTGACTTTTTGATTCACCATTTTTCTTATTTCTCCTCATTTGCGGAATTTCTCTATTCCCTTATATATTTTTTCCTCAATCTCGTTTAACGGGTTAGCCATGCTCTTATTTTGTACCCTACCTGATCCCAATTTCATTAGGCTTTTTCTATTCCATCCAATTATTCTTTACTTTTACAGCCTAGCTCATGGGATTTTCCTACTCTTTGTGCGCGTAGCCTGAAAACGTAGTGAACTTACCGACAGGAGACAGGGAAGCGTCTTAAAATGTTTGAGTGACATCACTGCACCTGTGATTTCACGAGCAAACTACTTTAAACGAACGCCAATCGTCTATTATTATTATTATTATTCTATTACTATCATTTTTTGAAAACTTGCCTTTTTTACTCATTTCGACCATCACTAACCTCTTTCGAACAGCAATTAAAAAAATCTTCAAATGGCACACATATAATCAACATTAATCATTTCAGCTTTCATCATGAAATTTCGTTCTTGACTTGGAGGAATTTTCGAACTAGGAATTTGCGGATAATTTATGGTTGGACGCTAAATTTGTAAGAGGGTCTCGGAAATTAAAGGATGGGCGAAGGAGGTGAAATGTCGAGAACGTATTAAGCCCTTGAAAATTCAACTAGTTCATATAGTCAGGCTTATTCAGGAAAACTCAAAAGAAACAGGATGCCCTGCTGACACCAAACAATGTTCAATCTCGCCGGTTTTCGCGCCAGAGCAGGTTGAGCTGGTTGTCCTCTGGACGGTGTCAGAACGATTGCCTGTAGACCTGAAGGTTTGATGGCGTTGGCTGGAGTACGTCACGGGGCTGGAAGTGACACGGAACAAATTGGCTAAAGGTGCAGGTAGCACAAGACATTTTCCGTGATGGTGAGAATTTAGGAATGAGTTCCTGGCGTGGGGCGTCACCCCACCCTCTGCCCTAGCTTGCAGACCCGCATGTAGAAGGTAAACTTATAACTTTCTTATATTATTACCAAAAAGACTTCCAACCAAGTAGTTAAAGTACTACAGAAAAAGGCGACCTCTTAAAAGAAAATGTAATAAATGATATTTTAACAAAAAAAGATTTTAATTTTTAACCAAATAGTTTTCTTTTCAACCATGAAGGATGCTTTGTGAAGGAAATTGCGTAATTTCTAACAGAATAATCAGATTTCGAATCTAATAAAAAAATATTTATCCGCAAAAGGTGAATTATCAACCAAAAATATGCTGATAGATCTTTTGACCAAAAAGAATTAACTTTCAATAAAAAATAGTTTGATTTTCGAAAAATATTATAACTGATTTTAAACTATTAGTTTACTTCTAATCAATTATCCATGTTAGGATTTTGCTTATTTTTAGCACTTTAATTGTTTTTTTATTTCAGAAATACGATAATATTGTAAAAAAAACGTATTCATTTTGACGAGACAAAACGATTGGTCTATTGAGAAACACTATTTGGCTGAATGAACTAAATTTGTTTAAATTTTAGGGAAAAAAACACTTCTAATTTTTGGAATACTAATTTGTGAGCAGCTAAAGATCAAGCTGTTGAGAAAAACTAGTTTATAAACTGAAAATTGGCCTAAAAAATGCTGAGCATAGGCTTATACCGTCAAAATAAATATTTCTTGGGGTTTCAAAATGGCTATGATTGTTTTAAGTTTGTTTAGTAAGCCATTTATTTTTTACAGTATGAGCTTTCGAATGCTAAGCTTTGCTTAAAAATTTAGAATATTTTATTTTATATTTGTGAATTTTCTTCAGCTTGAATTCTGGAAGAATGTGAATTGTTCCTCTCTCAATTGCACCAAGTTATCCGCATTGAGGATCGGTAATACATCTTGGATTGCTGAAAATTAAAAATGAGTATGTTTTACTGTTTAGTACCAATATTTTGAACAATTATTTTGAAAGCCAAATTTAAACCAAAATTAGTTTGGGAAGCTTTGAAAGCTTTTATTACACGCGATATATATCTGATCAGAAAATAAGATTATAAGACCTGTCGATACATCAAAGACCAATATTATCGACACAAAAAATTCATTATATGCATTTTTAATAAAATAGATCAGATAGTTCTACCTAACAGTTGAAATTTCAAGTTAGGAAGTAAAAACTTTCAACCCAGGAGAAAATAAATTCAAAATTTAAAGCATTTTCGGGTTTCAATCGTGTGCAAAGCTACGAATCTCGTCGACGTTTCGTGAACATTGCAGTTCACTTCTTCAGGGCTGACCTGAAACTAAAGTTTTAGGTTATGTTGTTCGAATATATATTTTCTACGATCTCTGTGATTGGCCAGTGAGCCTCATGGAGGGGACTGCTCAAACTTGATTGGCCAATCAAGTCTTTTTTTTTAACCCGGGAGGACGGAAGGCCAAATCGGATTAGTATTATATCCATTGTCCCTATTAATGTTATTAGGGTGTTTTAAGATTTCGATTGCTTCTCTATGTTTTCTTAGAAAAATATTGTACGTTTTTGCGATGACGGTTGTTCTTTCAAATGAAGTATTATGTCCTGTTTCAATATGATGCTCAGCTAGTGCTGATTGCGTCAAATGTTTGAGCCTGATTTTGCTCTCATGTTCCTCTACACGCTGGCTCACCGCCCTCCCGGTTTCTCCAATATAGACTTTGCCACGAGAGCAAGAAATTTTATATACTCCCAGATAACTGAGAGGTACCTTTTTGTCTTTAGCGTTGTTTGGAAGTTGTCTTATTTTCGCAGCTGGTTTAAATACGGTTTGGTTGTTGTGTTTGTTGAGAATTCTTACTGTTTATTCTATGATATCTTGAATGTAAGTTAGGATGGTGGTCCTTTTTCTCTCTCTTTCATTAGCGGGTTGTGTTGACATGTTTGTGTGAGTGTATTTTCTTAATGCTTTCTCAATTTGTTTGTTTGTGTAATCATTACTTATTAGAATTTGTTCAACATTTTGTCATTCCTTTTGTAAGTTATCTTTATCTGTTATGGAGACAGATCTGTATTCAAGGGAATTAATTACCGATTGCTTTTCAGACGAGTGGTGGTGAGACGAGGCATGTAGGTATCTGTTCGTATGGGTGGATTTTCTGTGAACTTTATGTCCTAATGTGTTATCAGATCTTTTGTAAACTAGTACGCCCAAAATTCCGGTTTGAGCTTCGATTTGTTAAAGATTTTAGTTTCTAGATTTTCCATAAAGATGTTGGATATTTCAGGTGAGATTGGAGATCCCATTGCTGATCCTAATGTTTGTTCGTAGAATTGGTTCTTGAAAGAGAAGTAAGTATTATTAAGACAGTGTTCTATCAGAGGTATGAAATCGGAGGGAAAGGTTGCAAAGGATTTAATAGTATCGATTGTATCAGAGATTGGTACTTTTGTAAAGAGAGATACTATATCAAAACTGAATACGATGTCCTGGGGTTGATTGAAAATCTGTTATATCTTTTTGATAAAGTCAAAAGAGTTTTGAACGTGCGCGAAAGAGTTTCCTGTGCAAGGAACATTGCTTTGGCGACAAAGCCCACTAGGTTGCAAGTTGGTGAGTTTTGCGCTGACGATCAGTCAGAGTGAAATGTTGTTTTTGTGGATTTTTGAGAGTCTGTAAAGTCTTGGAGAGGTGAGATTAGTAGGTAATTATTTATATATTGTTTGGCTATCACGTTTAGAGTCCTTAAGTATGGTTTTTGGCGTAAGATGCTGGCCGTCCTACGCGCCGTATGTCTTTCGCTTTTTCGGGTGGAAGGGCATATATTGTGGATTACAAATTACTGATGATTCTTCTTTTGGGATTTCAGAGGAAGCCACTGCAAAATTATCTCCTTCAAATGAGGCTGGAATCAGTTCATTGCTGAGAAGATGTTATAAAATGATTTTTACTGAGCTAGTTAATGGTGTGTGCCTTACTGGAAGTAATTTGTCTTTTATTTCTTGCTTTTGAGCAGAAATATCTTTAATCCGTTGGTATTGGTCAAATGATATGTGATCCAACCTAGACAAAATGTCAAATCTGAGAGTGTTAAATGCTTTCACAATGATTCATCATAATAAATTAAAAATTTGAAGCTTTTTCGGGTTTCAATATTCTCTACGATGCCTGTGATTGGCTAGGCATCCCCATGGGTATTCGAGCAGTTCCCATTTGACAATGCCAATCACAGGCATTATAGTGAATACATATAAGAACAACATAACCTTAAACTTCAGTTTCAGGTCATTCCTGAAAAAGTGAACTGCAATGTTCACGGAACGTCGGCAAGATTCGTAGTTTTGTACACGAATGAAACACAAAAAGCTTTAAATTCATTATAATGAATCATCGTGAAAGCATTTAATCTATTATGAAAGTACCCTACGGGGAGAGTTTTCTTACTAAAACTAAGACTTTTAGTAAGCTCAGGTCTTCTCAAGCTAAGGTACTAACATCTTTAGCTTTCTTAAAACGGTGTAGGGACAATAACCTCGTCTCAAATTTCTTACGGTTGAAAACCCATTTGAGAACATCTAAATCCGAATCAATTCTACCTGAAGCAAGTTTGCTTCTCTTGAAAGAAATAATACAACACATTAAATTTGTCTTGCAAACGACCTCCAAGAAACTATTAAAACTTCACCTTTTCCTATCAAACACTGTCAGATTTGACATTTGGTCTACATTGGACCGCATATCATTTGACTAATCCCAACGGATTGAAGATCTTTCTGCTCGAAAACAAAAAATGAAATTTAAAGAATTACTTACAGCAAGGCACGCACCATTAACTAAGACAGTTAAAAACATCCCTAACTATCCTCTCGGCAATTTAATGATTTCACCCTTATCCAAAGGACTTAATTTTGCAGAAGCTCCCTCCAAAATCCCGAAAAAGAAAATCAGTAATTTGGAATCCACAATATATACCCTTCCACCCGAAAAATCGAATCACATACGACGTAGGACGGCCAACATCTTACGCCAAGCCCAACTTCACTCCTCACACTTAACGAAACAAGAAAAAACAGCAATTAAAGAACTCAACCAAAATAAAGACATCATAATAATTCTCGCAAACAAAGGCAACACAATAGTAATGATGAATGAAGAAGACTATAACAAAAAAATCATGAACCTTCTAACTGACGACACTTATAAGAAACCTCTCCAAGACTTTACGGACTCTCAAAAATCCACAACAACAACATTCCACTCAGACCGATCGTCAGCACAATAAACTCACCAACTTACAACCTAGCACGCTTTCTCGCCTAAGAACTAAATCCATTCACAGGAAACTCTATCACGCACGTCAAAAACTCTTTTGACTTAATCAGAAAGATATAACAGATTTACATTCAACCCCAATACATCTCCAATACAAATTCAAGCCCAAACCGGAATTATGATGCCGTTAATTTGACGACACTTTTGTCATCTGGAGACATGGACTAGATGAACAACACAAATTCTTCGATTTCATCAATCAATTACACCCTGATATCCAGTTCACCGTGAAAATTGAACAAAACGGAAAATCGCCTTTCTTGGGCGTACTAGTTTATAAAAGATCTGATGAAACATTAGGACATAAAGTTTACAGGAAACCTACCAATAAAAACAGGTAGCTACATGCCACCTCCCAGCTCCACCCACCTCAAAAGCAATCGGTCATTAATTCCCTTGTATATATCCATAACAGATAAAGATAACTTACAAAAGGAATTACAAAATGTTAAACAAATTCTAGAATAAAACGATTGCACAAACAAACAAATTGAGAAAGCAATAAGAAAATACACTCAAAAAAACAAGTCAAAACAACCCAGTAAAAGAAGAGAGAGAAAACCGACCACCATTCTACCCTACCTTCAAGGTACTCGTATCACAGAACAAATAGGAAGATTTCTCAACAAATACAACATCCAAACCATATTTAAATGACCTGCGAAAAGAGGACAACTTATAAACAACCCTCAAGATAAAAAGGCACCTCTCAGTTATCTGGGAGTATATAAAATCCTTTGTTCTTGTGGCAAAGTCTATATTGGAGAAACCGGGAGGGCGGTGAACCATCGTGCAGAGGAACATGATAGTAAAGTCAGGCTAAAACATTTCACGCAATCAGCACTAGCTGTGAATCATATTGAAACAGGACATAGCATTTTATTTCACAAAACAACCTTCATCGCAAAAACGTACTATATTTTTCCAAGAAAACATAAAAAAGCAATCGAAATCTTAAAACACCCTGATAACCTCAATAGGGACAGTGAATATGATACAAATCCGATGTGACTTTCCGCCCTCCCGGGTTTTTTAATAAAGACTTGATCGGCCAATCAAGTTCGAGCAGTCCCCTCCATGAATCTCTGGCCAATCACAGAGATCGTAGAAAATATATATCAGAACAACGTAACCTTAAACTTCAGTTTCAGGTTATTCCTGAAGAAGTGAACTGCAATGTTCACGAAACGTCGGCAAGATTTGTAGGTTTGCACACGATTGAAATCCAAAAAAAGCTTTCAATTTTAAATTTAGTATCATGAATCTTCCTGAAAGTATAAAATTTATTATTGAAAATAGAATATCTACAATTTCCGACTAAAAGTTAAGTTTGAAAAAAAACAACCGAATTTCCGACAGAATAGTTAAATTTTCGAAATACACGGTTTTGGTGTTAATATAATAATTAAATTTTCTACGAAAGTAGTTTAAATATTCAACAAAAATGTTAATTTCAAAAGAGCATTTTGCTTATAAAGTACAGATCTCATAAAAACATATCTTATGTTCGCACACTGAAGCTAAAATACAGAAAATGGTGAAAATCACGAAAAATTTCATTTTCCTCGTTATTTTTGAGCAAATAATTTTTTTTTCGATCCGGGTGAACGGTAAAAGTTGTATACTAGGACAATATCAGTTTCTATGTTCTATGAACCTAATCTAAAAATTTAATTTCACGCACTCAAGTTATTGTACCGAAAAAAAGTCTCGGACTAGCAATAAAAGTACGTACCACATTATTGATATCTGGTATTTAAGAGTGTAACGTTTATGTTCAGAAACTTACTGAAACACAAGGAAATGTAATACAGTATTCTACTTGACCTAATTAGGTAAGAAGTTTCATATCAATAAAATTGAAATTTGCTCTCGAAAACTGGCAAGTCTTTTCGGTTCTGAAAAGAAAATCTGATGGATCCATCCTTTGTTTCAGATGAGTGAGTTTGGTCAAAGGCGATTATGACCTCCTTCACACATCTTTCAACAGCTTGAGTGTGACATGGAATTTTGAAAATATCTGAGAAGGAGAAATGAGCTATGTCTTTCTTGGTGAATTCCAGTTAGTCTTATTTTGAGATCGCTTTTGTTTGAGGAGGTTCTGCTACAGCCCAAACACTTCAATCGATGAAGATTAGGTAATATTTGGCATCAAAATTTATAACAAGAATTTTGAATTTTCTAATTCCTTCTCAGTGGCAATTCATTTTCGTGAAGCTGACAGACAACCGAATGTAAAGTCCTTTTCAACTTAATTTCTAGTTTTCGTATAATACCAGAATGCTCACCAATATTTCAACAACCATCGCATCCGATACAATTTAGGTAGAATAAATTAATCCCGTTTACTCAAAAATGACCAATATTGCATTTAAAGCATCCTTAGCTGCCGTAAATGATGAATATGCGAAACCTGAATAAGAACCTTCAGATGCTTGAATAAAAGAAGTGTGTTCTCCTCTCTGTGTTGTTTGCTTTAATATTCTATCATTTACTCTTTGCATAAGATTCGTTTCGTCTTTTCTTCCATCCAAGAAAAAAGCTCCTAGTTTTACAACCGTTGATAATTTTTTTTCCGTAATTTTAAGCGAGTTCTTACTTTTCCTTCATAAACTTTATTTTTATCAAAAATGTGCCATTCATCTTCAGGAATGTACTCAGAGACGTCATACAAAAGTGAAGAAGCCAGAGCTGCAGCTCTTTGATTTCCAATTTCGTATTTGTCATAAGCTGCTAGATATGTTGGGCATTTTATTCTAGTTTGTTCTGCCAATTTCATTTTACAAGGAAACCGCTGCTTATCTTCATCCCCATTCTCATCTTAGCCCCCATTCTTATCCTCATTTTCACTTAAATTCATCTCATATCTCTCTTTTTCAGCAATTTCGATGGAAAATATTTTTCCAGTAATTCCATGAGAAATGTTGTCAGAATAAATTTGAAGTTCTTTAAGTTTTTTCTAACTTTCACTTTCTCTTTCGAATTCCTCGTTTTTCTTGCTCATCGGGATGCTTAGTTTTGATCAAGGGTTCGAATAGTATTCTTCTATTTTTTTAAGTTTGTTGTTCTAAAAGAAATGCCCTCTCAGATTTAGATAATTTTTTCTTGCAAGAGCAAAACTCACATTACCACTTACAAATTGCTTAATCAAAAAGCCTGTAATTTTCTTACTTCAACAACTTGATTTTGTGGCTAAAGTTTGACTTCTTATTGTCTTGTTTATCGCTCTTTGTCAAATTGAGAAATGCAGTAGGACATTTCAAGATTATGTCTAAAATAGTTTTATCTAAAACGCTTGGTATCGAAGTTTATTTTTTAAGTTCAATTCCTTTCATCAAGAAAAAATTAGCAATACTAGAAGAAGATGAATACTTTCCGTTTCCTCATTCCAAAAAATAATCATTCTTAAAAAAGGACTGTCTCATGGCATCCATATGAGTTTGCAACTTTCTGCCATTCAACGTACAGCAATTTCCAAGAATTTTACTCTTTTTCTTAACTTCTCTTGAGACATTTTACACAAAATTGTAAAACTGTACGAATTTTATACGACAAAAAGTAAAGTACGAGGGTTGCCTTTTATATTTCGGGAATGGGCGATCCTGCTGCTGTCATCTGACGATCGATGTCTCTATCTTTAAGTTTGACTTTCTTTCAGTGATATCTTACTCAGAACGTTTTGACGTGCGGGCGCGATTTGTCTCCTGTACAGTGACTTGAAATGATCACTCCACACAAGCCTTTTTTGAGCGATTTCAAATTATGTGGGATCCAGCAGCAACAAATTTTTTTTGACAGGCAAAGTTTCATACAATATTGACTTATGCTGGTCCCACTAATGCCTGAGGATGCCTGAATCTCACGATGAGTCACATGACGATCTCTCAGTGTCAGTTTACGCACAGCATCAATGTTTTTTGGGACGACTGATTTTGGACGACGTTCTCGAACTTCGTCGTTGAGCGAACCACGGCCTTGATTCAATTCGTAGTACCACCGATACACAGTTGTTTTTGATGGCGCTTCATCGCCAAAAGTCTAATAAAGTTAATCGATGCACTGTTTTTGAGATAATCCTCGTCGAAAGTTGTGAAAAATTATCGCACGGAAATGTTCACGAGTCAATTCCATTTTTTTCTCTAGATGAATTTTTCAAGTCACTGCGCACGACACAAATCGCGCCCGCATGTCAGAACGTTCTGAGTGAGAAATCACTAAAACAAAAGCCAAACCTACACTGTTCGAAATTTCTGTAGCGATTTTACTATAAATGTAATGGAAGTAATATGCATATACGTGTAGTAAATTTCATATACATCATCTTGTAGAATTAACATACATGCGTGAAAGTTGAAAGTTCTTTGATGCACCCAAATCTGGTCAAATATTTAAAACTAAAGTAAGAACCTAAAATTTATGGATTAAATTCTTATTTATAATCAAAGTGCAACGTACGGGTGGAATTTTCTTCAAAATTCACTGTAAATGTCATTATTTTAACGTGAGTACCACTGCTTTTAGGTTAGGTGTCTTAATAATTCGCTTAATTGAACTTTTCCACTTAAAACCCAGTATGATTCATCTTTAACTAGAGAAAAATATTATGCATCATCATCTAGAATTGAAAATCACTGCCATAATTATTTTTAATTCGTTGAAAGTGAAATTACCTGACTTTTCTAAAAGTTGATCAATATACATGTATATGAAATTTAATCAGTGGACACTGTGGAGGAGTGAAATCCCCACTTCTGAGGACTGTGAACCGAGTCCTCAGAGACAAATGTTAAATTCTTATTTCAATCCCACTCGGAAAATAAAGATTTTATTGTACCTCTAAAAATCCACACTTGCATTGATTTTTCAGTGTTCGCTAGTAACTTGTTAGGGGCCGTGCATAAATCACGTGAACTCTTTTGTTGAGGGGGGGAGGTGGAAGTCGGCGAGTTTTTTTTGCTTTCCTATATGGGGGGAGTATGTAGTAAAAACTATTTTTCACAACAGATATTTTTAAGTCTGCTAATCATGAAATAATAATAAATGAATAAACAAATAAGGTTAATTCACAAATTATGTAAGGTCTTTTTCTAAATTTTTCGAAAAATCTTACTAACATTTTATAAACCTAATATAAAATATAAACTCTGTCAATTAAATAAACGTGAAGACTTGATGCAATCAGCTTTAGAAAAAAAAGTGCTAAAAAGAATAAGTATTTAGTTTTACAAACGGAAAATTATACAATTTCTTCAGGACCTAAAAGTTTGCAGTCCGACTTCATTTCTTAAACATCATTTCTAGATTTTTGGTTTCAATTTGTCGTATTCCGTTCAAAATTACATTATTTTGTTGAACCTTAAATGATTTTGTTAAATATTTATCATCTTTAATTAAAAATGCAACCTATCATAAGAAGCAGTAAGATTTCGCCTAAATAAATTCACGACAAATATTTAAGCGCAAAATTTAAGAAACATAGGAAGGAAGGAAGTGGTCAAAACTAACGCCCCCTAACAAAGGAGGATACGCGGTTTAAAATTTCACAAAAACAATATACGTAATTTATGCGTGAACCCTTACTTCTTACAAAGCTTTTGAAAAAGTTACGTTCTTTGTAACTTTATAGGGATTTAGTTCCTTTTTAATACATGTAACTTGTAACGTAGCCCAGTTACTATTCGTGTAATCTTCATTTTTTGTATTAATATATCTCTATTTTAGGAGCGAGGTGGGTTGAGAGATAACCAACATTTAAAGTGGGGCACAGCGAAAGAACAAGAGAATGAGTCTTTGATTTTCTGAGTCTTTGAATGCTTTGGGTCTGTTTTCAAACATAAAAAATTATCTTTTCTTAACGACCCTTTCGAACATTCAATTTCCAAAAATTGTATAGTTTTAAATTTTAATCGCCGTCAATTGCAGAATTTTAAATTGAAGCCTCAAAATTTGCTGAATTTTTCGTTTGAAGCTTTAGTAATGAAACAATTTTAAATTAAAAGACTTCAAAGTTAAACAAATTGAAAATCCAAGTTTTCAAAATTAGATATTTTGCTAATAAGAAATATCTTGAGTTAGAAACCCTCAAAATTTGAATAATTAAAAAAATATATTAGAAAATGAAGTTGAACTGGATACATATAACATATTTTGTACAATTTAACTGGCTAAAACTTTAAGAATCTTAAATACAATTTTAAACTCGAAGAACATTAAGTCGAACCATTTTAATTTTAAGGTACTCCGAGGCTTACAAAATAGGCACTGTTTGAAAATTGTATATTTTACATTTGACGAATTCAAGAATTCTACAATCATTTTAAATTGAACAACTGAGTGATTGAACATTTTTAAAATTAATAGCGTTTGAAGTTGAATGATTTCGAATTGTGTGTGCAATGATCATAAATATTTTCATATTGTATACATTCTTTTTCACAAATTAAAATCTTCCATTGAAAGTTTATAATACAAAACATTTCCAAACATATAATTTCAAATTCAAATACTAACAATTGTAGGGCAATTTCAATTTAAAATTGTTTAGTATTTTTGGATCTCGATAGGCATTCAATTATTGTACAATTGTGAAGCCCTTGCGTTTTAAATATAAAATTTTTATTGTTTAAATAGAAAATTATTCTATGAAACACAATTTGAATTAAAAATTCTACATTTTCGAATATTTCATTTAGATACAATTTTACGCATTAGTAATTGCAGCAGAATTTAACATATATATCTTCCCGAATCGTGAAATTTTAAGTAGTCAGTCTTAAGTTTAAAGTGTTAAAAATAAAATACTTTCTAGTTGAACTCCTTGATAATAAGCTTGAAGTTTAGAAGTTCAAAATTGAATAATGTCAAACTGTAATCATTAGAAATTAAACCATTTTAAATAAAAAGTGTTCAAAATTAAATAATATTAGACATAAATGTTCAAAATTGTATAATTCACCATTTTAATGTGCTTAGAATTGAGCAATATTGAATTTAGATTGAAATCTATATTTGGTACATTCGTTTTAAAACTTCATAACTGCAATTTTTAAATTATTAGTGTTTGAAAATGAAAAATTGCAAAGTCCGCGTGCAATAGGCCGGTTCGTTTTCCATCTTTTTTCCTTATTGAATTTTAATACCCCAAACAATTTGCCACTCGTACAAACTTTTCACTTGCAAGACATTTTTTCGATCGGGCAATATATTCTGTTCGTTCACTGGCTTGAAAATTAATTTTTTTTAAAATGAAAAACAATGTTTCCTATCAGTTCAAAAATTCTAGCGAATTTGTTATATTTGCAGTTATTACCAGGAAACACTTATATAAAAAAATCATAAAGACAAAATTATTTTTTGTTCGATTTAGAATTTTTGTATATGTGAAAAAAATGTTTTTTTTCTGTATTGAGTTAAAAGTACACTTTTTAGGAAAAAATTGAATATAACAAACCTGAAATTTCTTCAGGTAGAACCAAAGAAACACGCTGTTTTTTTTCTTTCATGTAAAAAATTTATGTGTGGTTTTTGAAACGTTCCAAAATCACGGAAAAAATAAAAAATTCCTAAATCACGAAGAAATTATTTTCCGAAAAAGCAGAATGATAACATGTTTCTTTAGTTCAAGTTGGAGAAAATTCAGGCTGTACATAATAAACCTCTTCCAAAATGTGTTTCTTTTACTCAATCAACAAAAACAAAAAAAAACATGTTTTTTACATATTATCAAAAAATTCTAAATCTAGCTAAACATTTTCTTTCAAATTTCCAAGTTTGTATTCTTGTTCACTAGTAATAACCGCAATTGAAGTATAATTAGAAGAACAGTAGGAAAACGAGCAAGCGTTTTGCGCAAGGGTACTTCCAAACTATACAATATTTTTTCAAATCGAAAATCGTAATATTTGATCAATTCAAGAATTTAAGACACCATTATAAGTCTTTTGTCCTTAATATACTCTAAACATATTATTGCTTACATCTCAAAATATGGCGCGTGCACATTTTATTTGTCCTTTTCCCATTTTTTATACTTTCAAAAATTACACCGAGAGAACATCCTTACTTTTTTCGTATGACTTGTCTCACCCTACGTTAGTATGAACTATATCATACTATGACAGTATACATTCTTACTATTTTAGTAAGGATCCACACTAAAATAGTAAGAATGTATACTGTCATAGTATGATATAGTTCATGCTAAGTAGGGTGAGACGAGTCATACGAAAAAAGTAAGGATGTTCTCTCGGTTTACGATTCGACGAAGAAAACAGAGAAGAAGTATTGGATATGCAGAGATAGAGAGAGTATGAGCGTTTCGAAACGAAAACTCGGCATTGGAACACAATTGGATCGTCTCTGTCTATCTCACATGGTAGAAAGAGAGATCCGATCGACTTCCGGCACCGAAGTGTCCTACTCTAGTGTTTTATAATGTTAAACTGCCGAGTGTTGATGTGAGAATGGAGAAAACTGTCTTTTTCGTGGGCAGTGAATCTAATATTTATAAAAGTAAGTGCATTTTCTGTTAAATAACTTCTTCGTATATCTGGTTTTGAAACTGCGTCATCATTATGCACTATACAGGCAAAAGTGCGTATTTCCCACCTCAAGTGTTGACGTGCGATGTTTTGGTGAAAATAGTCGTGTGTTTTTGGATCCTGCTGTTTTTTAATGGTTGAACCAACCCAGCGACAGGGTGTCTGGACTGATTATTCAAGAGAAAGGTCTCCTTTTAAACGCGATACTCATCGGCCCGCAAACGTTTCAAGTACGTAATCAGGAAACACATTTATTTTAACGTGTAATAGCAAACTTTCTTCCTCGTTTCCGTTAAATATTTAGTTTACCCTTGCCTCCGTATTAGAAAAACAATTTTCCAAATGTTTTTACCGCGTAGTAAAATCCACCGGAAACGGTTCATACGCCCCTGACTGTTTACGTTCGGGGTGGAGCTATATCCGGTTCAGTTCAAGGGCAACCCCAAAAGCGGATTTATATCCGAGTTCGACTGTATTTGGTAGAAAATTCATGTATTTTGTTTAAAATGCGTCTTTTTGGTTAGAAAATTAATCTTGTTGAACATTCAATATATATTCAGACTTAAAATCTTAGAAATTTAAATAATTTCATATTGTATTCAATATGGTATTTGCATTCATTTTATTTGAAAGCATTCGTTCCTCCAATATTACCCTTTTTCGTGAAAAATAACTCTCTTTCCTATGTTTTGATAGAATTCTGGGCTACGTTACGTAGTTTATGGACGACCCACAAGTCCCTTTAAGTCCCAATCTCATGTTATGACATCCTAGTAAAACACTTACGCACTTTTTGCACAAAAAAAACAGTATTTACCATTTTTTTATTAAGGATGGTTTGAAGGCCAAAAACGGAATTCAAATTGTCTTTAAATTATTGACAAAACTATGAAATACGGAAACAATATTTTGGAAGTTATCCTAGGACTTTTCTTACGAGAAATTATGTGATGAACTTTGAAAGAAGCAAAATGTCGTTCTAAATGGTAGTTTCTAATAGTTTGAGGAAGTTCTCTATCACTGGCACACATTTTGACTTTTACAAGGTAATTTTTAAATATTCAAGGCTGAAAATATCTAATGTATATGAAATAAGCGCATTATAAAATTTCAATTCTATATAGAGGGTATTAGAGTAACTTTTTTTCAGTGATGCATACCATGATTTTATTGTCATACTTATTGCTTTTATGTAAGTTATTTGTCATTTTTACACACAAAAAAAACAACACTTTATTAATTAAATTAAAAGTTATTAAATTTGTTTACTACAGAAATTAAAATAAAAACAAGTACTTGTATAGCTTTAATTAATTTATTTGATTATTATTTCTTTTATCAAATTTTCTGCTTCCCCTGAAATTATCCTATTTTTGTAAAATATTATTTTCCCGTATATGGGACGGTAGCCATTTAAACTAGTTTCTGTGAGATTTCAATGAGAATATGGTCAAGATTCAATAGAAAGCAATACAACTTTTAAATTTATAACTTCAATATAAATGTAAAAAACCTCGTTCAGTCTCAAAATTTAAATGCTATCAAATGAAGCATTTCAAATGGGCTTTTTTATATTTCTGCTACAATTATTAAAATACATTGTTTTTATGTCATAGGTTTTATATTTAATATAGCATACTTTTATTTAAATGTGATAATACATTTTATTTTATACTGAAAATAGAAATATATTTTAAAATGTTATAATGTGCTCTATATTTTGCAATGCTGCATATGCAAATATAACTATTTAAACAAATTTCTTGGTATCCCAACACAACATTTTTTTCAAGAACTTGTGCAATATGTATTAATTTTTTTAATCTGAAAAATACCCAATGCAACACTAAACTTAATAGCCGTCAATAGTAATTATTCACGTATAAACAAAAATGATTCTATAAACTATAATTTTGCGCAGAGCTTATGCTTCATAAGACCCGACCCAGACGAACAGCAAAAGTACTTTTGGTAATTCCGGTTAGAATATTTCATTTTGACAGGACGCGTTCAGTGCTTCGGCTATTCATCCGGTCAGTCAAACAATTATCTTCAGTCTTTAAAAAATTCTAAACAAATCGGCAATATAATTTCATAAAACTTGCGATATACCTGTCAAAAGGTTATTATCATCAGAAAATTCTAGACAACAAAACCAAGCAACTTCGGGAATATTCTACGCAATTGAAGAACATTCGAGGTCAATCCATGAAACTTTGAGAGTGGATTTTTAAACACTTTTTACTCACGATCTTCCAAGGAAATTAGCATTTCGTTGTTGCGAAGGGTGTCAAGGGTTGATAGAAGCGTGTCCTTTTCTTCTTCTAATCTGGAGGCATCCTTTCTGAGTTTTTCTACGTGCATTTCGATTTGGTCGAGAATGCAAACTAACCTATCTTTTGGTTTGCCCCCGAAATCGTCAGCACTTTCCATTACATGTGGCAAAGGGCTCTCCATTCTAAGAGAGTACTCAAAATTTCCTTCTAACAGGGTTAATTCTTTTTTAGTATCTTTACTCGAAACTAGATTATCTCTTCAAACAACACCAAACGTTTGCTTGTGTTTTCTCCTGCCAGTTGCGGTGTTGCGGCAAAGATTGGTTGCGGTGTGAAACTGATGTCCCCTCTCACGTCCCGAGCAGCTGACCACTCTTTCAGCGCTAAATTCAAACTAACTTCTCCTTTCACAAAAAAACGTTTACAAAAATATTTTTCAGAGAGATAATAACAAATTTCAGGTAAAAAAGGGTAGAAAAAACTTGCAAAAATTATTTTTCTCACAATTAATAACTAAAAATTATTGTTTTGCTAAAGATTTACTTTATTTTATGAAATTTGAAACCCTGATCAATCCTAACCTCCACAAAGAACTTTGTTTATCAAAAAAATTATATGAATTTGACACAATATTTTGAGGTGTGGGTTATAATTAGGTTCTGGTTAAAAAATACAATTTAGTTACTGTTTATTGTTCTTTTTTTTTTAATCATATGTGAAAATTTGAATTTTTGTTGCTGATTTGACTAAACTTCCTCTTTTAGATGAACACGCGACGCGAGAGAGCGCTCTTTTCTTCCGGTGAAAAGTTTGCTTGGTGAGTTCGTGTTTTCTGTGTCTCGATTTTTAATCGTAATTTATCAAGGAAATCTCAGAATTTATCTCAAAAAATTAAACAAAGTCAGTTCTTGACGGATTTTGTAGTTTCCCCTGTGATTATATTTTTATTGATTGTGGTTTCTAATCGTCTTCTTTGTTCGTTTTTTTCAGACGCTTCATCGTTCCATATTTGACAATGGTGAGTATTTATTTATATGTGCTTCTTTTAGTGAAAATAGTATAATGTATGGAAATCGTATTATGCTTTTGACAATTTCCCTTTATTTTTACTTTAGTGTTATAAAAAATGAGTTTCGTAAATTAAAGCGATACGAGCCGAACATAACCTGTAATTTATGACATTTGTGTATCTACCAATTTTTCGTCCTTTTTTAATTTATGGCTACTATCTCGTGCATAAAATAAGAAAATTCTCTTCAAAGAACTTGAATGGTATATTTTACATATTTTCGAAATAATGTGTTTTTAAGTTATAGTTAGTTTAGATTGTTAAAAATTCGTTACTTTCGTTTTATTAACCGTTGGCCTTGAATGTTTTGCAGACTTCCTATTAAACAGTTTCAATTCCATAGAAGACTTAATCAACCAAAAATTAAAAGCGTTTGAAATTGAAAATTTTTGGCAAAAAACGTTTTGATTTGATGTACTGTAAATATAAGTTAATGATTTTTAAAATTAAACTGTGCATCCAGTATTAAAAATTTAACAATTGATTTCATTAGATTTTTCTGAATCTCTTCAAAGTTAAAAGAAAGCACACATTTTAACGTTAAAATAGTTACATTTCCAATCAATGAGGTGAATTTTCAATTAAAATTATGAATTTTTGAAAAGTAATTTAACTTTCAACCAAGTAGTTGAGTTTTCAACAAAATAAATAAATTCTCTATAACAAATGTAATAGTTAATATTTCAACTAAAAAGTATTTTAATTTTCAACTTGGAGCATTGAAAATGATAGCGCGGAATTATGTTTTTTAATCAGAAACCTTTGAACTGTTCAATTGATAGAAGTTTGAAAATTACAATTTTGCAGCTTAACGGAGTGCTTTAAGTTGCAGTTCAGTTTCAATTACTTTATATAAAAAACTTGTTAGCTTTAGTTCTAATTTTTTTATTTCAATGAACGCGAAAAAATTTTGCGAACCGAGAAATCACCCGGAACTTTTTCTGTCGATTAAAACGGCTACTCTGATTTTTTAACTTCCTAACGGGTTCTAAACTCAGTTAAAGTTATGAATTTTTGAATAATAATAATAATATAGTGAAAATAAATTGATGTTCTTATACTTTAAATTTTAATTGAAAATAAAGATTTAAATAATTAAATCTTGTGATTTGCAATAAGTTAAACTTTATTTTGGGTTTCAGCCACGAGAAATCAAGGAGATTAAGGACTTCCTTCTGAAAGCTAGGAGGAAGGACGCAAAATGTAAGTAAACGTATTTATAAACCTAAATTAAAATATTAAAACATTTCTTTAATCTTATGACTCTTATTTTACACCTAAATATGTTCGGGTATATAATTTAATATTATATATATATATATTTCAATATTTCAGCCGTCAAGATAAAGAAGAACGCTGACAATGTCAAATTCAAGGTCCGTTGCTCAAGATTCCTTTACACTCTTGTCATCACCGACAAAGAAAAGGCCGAAAAACTGAAGCAATCTTTGCCTCCCGGTATGTTTTACTTATTTGTTTTTAATCCATTTAAATATCGAAAAGCATTTCAATTTCTCCAAAAAGAAAATAAGGGGCCGTACTTAGATTGCGTAACGGATTATAGGCCCTCTCCAAGACCCCGCTCATCCCTGTAACGAACTAACAAAATATTTCTACTAATTAAATGTTTAACAAAATATTTGAATTTTCAACCGAAACACGTGAATTCTCAATTAGCCAAAAGACGAATTTTCCGTTTAAAAAAATTGATTTTTCAACCAAAGAGATAAAACTTGATAACAAACATACAAATTCGAAAAGTAGTTCAACTTTACCCATGCAGTTGGAGTTTCAATTATAAATGATCAGTTTTCAACAAAGTAGTTAAACTTTCAACCAAAGAGATAAATTATCAACCAAAAAAATATGAATCTTCAACAAAAAAAAGATTTAACAGAATGGTTCAACCAAAATTTTTAACCAAAATAGCAAAGAAGTTCAATTTTCAACCAAACAATTGCATATCCGTATAAAAAAGATCTCAGTTGACTTTTCAACACCAAAATATGAATTTTAAACAGCAAGTAAGTTTTCTACGAAATAGTTGCATTTTCATACAAGAAAGATGCAATTTCTACCAGAATAGATGAATTTTTAAATCAAAGGGCAAAATATGAATTTTAAACAACAGTAAATTTTCTACGAAATAGTTGAATTTTCAATAAAACAGTTGAATTTTCAACCAAAAAAAGGATGACTTTTGAACAAAAGGAAAGATGCAATTGCTACTAAAATAGATGAATTTTTTAATAAAAAAGACAAGTTTTCAACAACAAAATAGTTGAATTTTCATCTCAAAAAGATTTTAGATTGACTTTTCAACATCAAATTATGAGATTTAAATAAGGAGTAAATTTTCCATAAAGATACTTGAATTATCAACCTAAAAAGATGAATTATCAACAAAACTGTTGAGTTTTCAACCAAAAAGGATGACTTTTAAACAAATTCGTTGAATTTTATACCAAGCCGTTGCATTTTTATCCAAGAAAGATGCAATTTCTCTTAAAATAGTTGAATTTTCATCCAGAAAAGATTTCAGTTGACTTTTCAACCAAAGTGCGAATTTAGGTAAAAAAGTAAATTTTCTACGAAAATAGTTGAATTTTCAACTCAAAAAGGAGAGTTTTCAAACAAGTAATAACATTTATAACTGAAAAGCTAATCTTGCGGAAAGTAGAAATATAAATGTAAATACAAGCAAATAAATTAATAACAAGAATATTATATCAGAGTTACTGCAAAACTTCATTTTTAAAATTCTCTAATTTTTCCCTGGCCATTAATATTCAAAGACCAGAATCTTAAACGTGTACCATTTTTAACGTAAAATATTTTATAAACGAAAGAAAGTAATTTCAAATTAAAATTGAAGAAATTTTAATTTATTCTGCTTGACAGTTGAGGGACTGATAGAAAAAACGGAGTAGTATAATCGTCGGTGCAAAAACGAGTTAAGAACGATGCGGGAAAAAACGAGTTAAAAATCTTCGTTATTCTTGTACAAGAATAACGAAGATTGTATCGTATATTATAATATAACGATATAATAGTACGGTAGATTATATTGTAATCTAGCATTTTATTACACTTTTATCTTATAATATATGATACAATCCTGGTTACTCTTGTTTCTTTTTAACTCGTTTTTGCCCATATTTTTCTAAACTCGCGTTTGCTCCGACGATTTTTCTACTCCGCTTTTACTATCAGCCCCTCAGTTATTTTAAGTTGTAGAAATTCTCTAACTTTTTCAAGATTTTTTTTCAAATCCTGTCTTTTCCCTGACCAATAAAATTCCCTGACTTTGTTTTTAAATTATTTTTGGATAGGTTTGCTTTTCGCTCTCCAGGTTTCTTTGGCGCGTAAAGTTAAATTCATATTAACTTTCTGTACAATTACTGCGAGTTATTTGTTTCATTTGCGAATTTCCAATAATAACGAACGTAATTAAATTACGGTTCCTAACTTACCTGCAAATTTTTATACGTGGTCTACTACATTCATTTCCATTCATTCTATTTTACAAAATTTAAGTTCGGCACATTTTTCCTTTTAATTAATTTCAAAATACTAATTCTGTTTTTCTTTATTTTTGCAGGTCTTCAAGTGAAAGAAGTTAAGAGGAGCGAGCGTATGTAGCTATGTAAATAAAAATTCCGTCTAAAAAAGTACAGGTTGTTGATTTCTTTATTAGACTAAAACTTTTCCAATTAAAAACATTCTACGTAGGGAGGCAACAAATCGGACAAACTTCAAAAATAAAAGGTCCTTTCGTTCGATTATATTTTAATTTTCAATTCCAAGTAAACATATTAGCCCGAAAACATTTGGAATATTTGTCTTCCCGGCGAAACGCATGGTTGATCTAGAAATTTCTTTCTTCTTTCGTAAACTGCTTGTCTGATTTTTTGTCTTCCTTTTCGCGACGCTTTCATCAAACTAAATTCGTCGTAGGTGTCTCTACAAATATTTCCACTAGTGCAAGAAGGGGCCTGACCATTTGGATAATATTGAAAGTAATTTTTCTTGATTCGACACTGCTTTTGATCGTGCATTCTTTGTTTTAAATGTCTTCTTAAAAGGCAATAGTTTCGATAACAGGGGTGAGCTTGTTGTTTCATATGTTGGGAAAAAAGCAACCCTAATTCGTCGTAAGTCTCGCATAAATCTAATTGAGATTCCGTATCTCCGTGAGCCGAATTTTTAAAGGGGGAAAAATTTTCACGGTATTTTTCAGTATTTCTTCTATTGTAACGTGGGTTCAAATTCCAGGATGAATTTGAATCGAGGCTCGTTCTAGATACATTTATGTGAAACCTTCCAGTATAAGATTTATTTTTGTAAGGTTCTTTATTTTTTGAATAGTCCGAATTTCGATTTTGTTCAGTATTTCTATTGTTGGTCCTTTTCTTTTGAAGTTGGAATCTATATTCAAATTTTGATTTTTTGGATCCTAATTCAATCGCGGAAGCTGACTTCATTAAATTTATGGTGGGATTTTTGATAGGGTTTTCCATGTCAGATTGAATTTCATTTTTATTTTCGTTAAGTTCTGGAGATATATTATGGGAATTTTCAAATTGAGGAACTTCTGATCGAAACGTTGACAATTCCGTCTCTTCTGATGTTGAATAACTTGAATCTTTCTCTGATTCGAGGCAGGCTTTTCTGTAAAAATAATTTTTTTTATAACCATCATTTTAATTTTTATTATCATCCAGGGTACTCAGCGACCCGGGAAATCTGTGGTGATAAATTTAAATAAAAAGTTATTGTTAAATTATGCGATTCAATAGTAAAAGCGTGTGTGGAGTTTAACGTCGTCAATTTATTACCAGCCAATCAGAACCAGGGAAATCTTTGAAATTTTCGAACCCAAATATGGCACAGGGAATAAGAAGTTTTTTCTGCTTTTTGTAAATAATTTTGTTATTTATAAACACGGGATTTGGGAAAAAGAATTTTTGTCCCTTTTAAATTTCCGATTTTTGCCCCCGATTCACTACAAATTTTCGACGTTCATTGAAATGAAAGGCCTCAACTCTATTTAATTGAACAATTTTAAATTAAATGCCGTTGAATTACCAAACTTAAAAATTTTTACTTTTTTAAATTATACACATAAAAGATTTATGATTAAAAAATATGAATACATGCTATAATTTTCAATGCTCTGTAAATTGAAGAATGAATCAATAAATTTATAAATGTTGAAATTTATATAATTTTGAAGCAAAACATTACACATTGGCAGTGTCTTATGTGTACCAAAATTTCGGTACAAATAGTCCCGCAATTCGCACCGAAAAATCCAGCTATAGGTACCGAAATTTGAGTCACGTAGCCACGGCCTTAAAAATGTAACGATTTTAAACTTAGTTTAAAACTAAAAGCTTTCTAAGTAAGAAGTTTATTTTGGCTTTAAGTAGTTTGAACTGAATAATAATTGTCCACTTGTTATTGAAACATCAAAATTAAAAAATTTCACTTACAAATTAAAAACTAAAACAATGAAAATTCTAACGTTCAAAGTTTACATTTACTCAAAATCTATTTCAAACCATTCACTTTCAAATTATTTTGTTTTGAATATTTGATTTATAGTGGCTCATTTTAAATAAACAGTCAAATATTGATAAGTATTGAAAAAATATACTTTTTTTAAATTAAAAATTTTTTATTGAATGCTGTAAAAATTGAGTATTTTAGACTGAAAAAATATTTGAACAGGGTTTGAAATTATAAAATTGCTAAAGTTTCAATCGGACGTTTACACTTGTTTAACTACTAAGTCTTGAATTGAAACAGTTCAATTTTTAACGTTAAAATCTGTACATTTTTAAATTATTAACACATTCAGAATCTTCTTGTAAAATTAATGTTATTATAGTTCAATTTTTATTACTCCCACTTCCATTAAATTAAAAAAAATCAATTATTTTGTAACTGTTTAGGTCTTCAAAACTGCATTTTTAAATTCCTTTAATAGAAAATGTATGATTAAAAATGAAGACCTAAAACGGTAAATTTTTTAACTAAAAGGTTTTAGATTTGCGCGTCGAAAAACTAAATGATTTCATAATTGGAAAAGTTGAAAATTTAATTGAACGTTTAAAAAATAATGAAATCAAACTTATTTAAAATTACATTTATGTCATTTTATATCAAATTTGTGATATTTCAAGTGTGAATAGATTTGTCTTAAAAAAATTGGTAAATTTCCCGGTCAGAAAATAATTGTCATCTCCCGGATGTCCAGGTCTAGTTACCACCCTGTTTTAATATGATTAGTTTTAGGGTAAAATTGTCGAAAAAATTAATTTTTCCAGTCAATTCTTCTCATGATTTTGTTAACATGAAACCCGTTTTTTATTTATTTGTGCTGACAAATTTTTAATTGGAAGTTTTTTCTTCAAATTTTACTTTTTATTCATGTTAGTATTTCTTTTAGTAATTTTTTTACTACTTTTAATGAACGCATGTAAAGTTGAAGTTTATGCAATAAATTTTTTTTAATTTTGTTGTTACTTTACTACTTTTTGAATGTTTTATTTTGAGTGATCAATTTGAAGACCGTGATTAGAAGAGAGAATATTTCATATTAAAATTTTCTTTTCACAAGTTAAAGAACAATTAAAAAAAAATAGTAAATGAAATAACAATTCAATAGTAAAATATACTTTTTTTCATACCATTTCATACAAATTACTCTTTTTTTGCTCAAAGTAGGATGAAACGTACAAATTCTGCGTCCAGTGATACTAGGTTGAAATATTTTTCCCTCTCTTTCAGAAACATTGTATTATCAATTATTTTATTATTTTCAATACTTTTTTAACTAATAATAAAGTGCGAAATTAAGACACATACTTCATAAGAAAAACGTTAAATCCAACCGGGGAATTTGAAAACGAAATTCCTCTAGACACCCTATCAACAATTTATTTGAGTTCGTTTGTATAGAAAAATACCTTTGGTTTCTTTCCCAAGTAAAAGGGGAGGAACAATTCTTATCTGAATCTGATATTGTGTAGCATTTCACACATTCACTTTTTACATCCAATTCATCATTTTTGGAAGTTAGATTTTCTTTCTTTATCAGAGTTTCTTTAGTTTCATTTTCTAAATACTGCTTGGAGGAAGACCATGGTCTATTTCCATTCGCTTCTTCGAAATTTTTCTGAGGACTTTTATTTTTTTCCGCAGCGCATAAAATCATCATATCCTCCGATAAAGAAGACCTTTCCTTCGATCCACAATTTTTTATAGATCTTATTTTATGATCTGATTCATGGGAACGAGCTATTTTTTCTCGACAAAGATTTTTCATGTCGATTATAAAAGTCCCCTGGCGTTTTCCTGATAAAAGTAATCTCTCTGTTTCCTCGTCGGAATCTAGAAGAAATTTCATCTCGCGAATCATTTCTCCGAGTTCATCTCTTTCCTCTTCGGTTAAAGAATTTAGAATTTTTTCCTCTTGTCTATTTACTTTTACTTTTTTTTGCTGATCGATGTACATTTTCTGAAAACAAAAATTCAATGGATTTTTATTTTTTTTAAGGGAATTTATTTGATTATGCAAAGGAGAACAAATTTCATCCTTTACTTGTAATTTAACTTTCAGTTTTTGAAATTGTTGGAAACGGAATTTCTCCTTTTTCTTTTCTTTACGGTTCTTGAAATAATTTTTCAATTTTGATAAAAATTTCTTAAACCCCGAGGATGGTTCTTTTTCGTGTAAATAACAATCTGAAAAGGAAGTAATTCCGTATTCATCTCCACAAAGACAATATTCTTCTTCTTTTTCCCTTTTTGCTCCGGATCGATCAAATTTATTTCTGAAAATCATTTATAAATTTGTTATTATTTAAAGAATTGTATTTTAATATTTAATAATTTTGACCTCAAAATAACAGGGAATTTAATATTCAAGACCTGCTACAGACGCAACGCAGCTTTCCGTAAATGTAACGACAGCAGCAAATGCAGAAGAGCAACAAAATCAGGATTATAAGAGCTACGACGAAGACTTTCCAAAAAATTCTCATCCTTTCTGACGATTCAGTCCGGCAAGTGGATCTTTGTAGCCTCTCATCCCCAAAAACATCTTTATCCATTGAATTTTTTTTACTTTTACGACTGGGGGATTATTTATTTATTATTTTTAGATACTGCTAATTTTTAGGGGGACGTTTTATATCAGAAACTTTTCCTCTATCGAGTATCTTATGTAATGGATATTTAGGGTTGCTACAGGTCAGGGAATTTAAAACTGGTCAAGGAAAGTCAGGGAAAACCTGGAAGAGTCAGAAAATGTTCAATAAATTGAAGTTTAGGTGTCATCTACAAATGATGCAAGGCGCTATATTTTGGTGGAAATTCCTTTATTTTAAGTGAAAATTTAAGTGTTTTATTTTGTGTTAAATTTCCATCTTTTTTTGTTCAAAATTCAACTATTTGGTTGAAAATTCATGCACTTTGTTAAAAATGTATCGTCTTTGGGCATGAAAATTCAACATTTTAAATGCAATTTTTTTTTCTATTGACTGAAAAATTTTGGTTGAAAATTCAATTACTTAGTTGATAGTTGAATTACTTATTTGTTAAAAATTAATTTGTTTGGTTGATGGTTCATTATTTTAATTCAATAACCTTTTTTTTTGTTTGAAAATTGAACTATTTTGTTGAAAATTCTTCTTTTTATGGATGAACATTAATCTTTCTATACTGAAATTTTAACTTCCATTTTTGGTTGAATTTCCATTTTTTTGTTGTTGTTAAAAATTCAACTGTTTGGTTCAAAATTCATATACATTGTTAAAAATTGATCTTTTTTTTTTGTAGAAAATCAATCCAATTTTGTTGGAAAATAACCTTTTTTAAAAAAAATCTTGGTTGAAAATAAAACTCTTGAAAATTTATCTTTTTAGTTTGAAAATTAATTTGTTTTGGTTGAGGATTACACTAGTTTGTTGAAACTTTATATTTTTTGGTCGAATTCAACTATTTTTTATTGAAATTTATCATATTTTTTTGGTGAAAATATAAATTATTTTTTAAATTAAGATCGAAAAGAAATCTATTTTATCATGAATAATTTTATGCAAAATAAGCATAAAAAAGATTCACAATTAAAAAAAAAACAGAATTCCAAACTATCTCACTTTTCGGTTCATTAGAGACAAAGATAACCAAAACTTTTTTTGTGAAAAATTAATTTTTTAATTGTAGATTCATCTCTTTGGTAAAAATGTATCTCTTTTTTAATTGAAAACTCACATATTTGGTTAAAAATTAATCTATTTTGTTGAAAATACAATACCTTTTAGTTGCAAAATATTTGGATTTGCTACTTTTTTAGTAAAAACTTTTCTTACGTAAGAGCTTCCCCCCCCCCCACCAATCAAAAACGTCTTACGTAATTTGTGGATGACCCCTTATTAAATTTTCTATGACTGTTGTCACTAAAAGTCTTTAAAATAAATTATGAAACATAATATTTTTTTAATTAAATTTATTGATCTCCTAGGTGTAAGGTTATTGTTTTTATACTTGACAGAAAAAATGTATAACGGTCAGGAAAAATGAAAAATTACTCAGGGAAAAGTCAGGCAATTTCGAAATGGGGATTTTGTAGCAACCCTGATATTGTTTCTCACATGTAATAAATATTTAATAGAATTTATCAAAAATTTACCAATTGTTGAACGTACTCCAATTCCCTGACTGCAGTGATTGGACTCAAATCAGATTCATGTCTTCGACGAAATGAGCCACGACCAAGCCAAAGGGCCAGATCCTTTCTACCAATTTTAGCAAGTTTTAAAGCAACTCTATCAAGAGTTTTGAAGTTTAATTCTGCCGGATCGGTTGACCATGGGCCAAGTAAATTCATACACGGAATTGCTGGATATTTTTTAATGTATCTCAATGTCTCGCGCTTTAAAGGAAATTAATTATTTCTTTACTTACAAATATATATTTTTGTACATTTTTCATCTAAAATTTGAAGACTTCCAGCTTAGAATTTGACTTTTATATTTTCATAAGCTTATTGTTTAGAAAAAGTAAATATAAATCGAACCTTACCCTGTTTTCGTGACGATGATCAAGCAGATTGTATAATTGAAAGCACTCTTCCGGCGACAAATTATGAGCCAAATAATCCATTTCCTGCAATTCTATTGTGTTCAGGGTTGAGCACGTCTTGAGATTCTAAATATAAAAGGAAAAAGGCATGTAAAACTAATGATTCAAATTAAAAAAAAATAGAGGTTGAATTTTCAAAAAGTGAAAGGAAAGAATCATACCTGAAGCCAAATTAGGAGAAATACAATGCTACTTGGATATGTTAGCCATTCTGAGGTCATTTCGTTTCTAATTATTCTAATCGAAACGTGTTTAATACAAAAAAGGGAAAAAACATAGAATCAGTGCAAAAATCGTGTAAAATATTAAAACAGTTGCACTGCATGGCTGTCAGACAAATTCGATTTAATTTGTAATTCAGTTCATGGTATCGAAAAAGTACCAAGTTTGAAAATGTAAATTTTAATCCCAATTTTGTGTACTCATAATTTATACAAACATAATCAGGGTTACTAGATGTCAAAGAATTCTGGATAGTCAGGGAATTTAAAACTGGTTAGGGAATGTCAAGGAAAACCTGAAAGATTCAGGATTTTTTTATAAACTGAAGTCGAAGTTCAAGTCCACAAATTACGTAAGGCATTTTTCGGAAATGTTCATACCCCTATACCAACTAGCTGAAAATTCAACTATTTGGTTAAAAATGCATGTATGTTGTAAAACATCCGTTTTTTGTAGTTAAAAAATTAATTTTTTCAACTGATAATATAAACATTCCATTTTTTATTAAAAATTTATATTTTTTAGTTGAAGATTTTAGTTGAAAAATCATTTCATTGTTCAAAATATTGACTATTTTGTTAAAAATTCATCTTTGTTTGTAGAAAATTAATCTTCTCGTCGAAAATTTTTCTTTTTAGTTAAAAATTTAACTATTTTGTTGGAAATTCGTTTTTTTTTTTTAATTTATTCTTTACCTAAAAATTTAACTATTCTATTTTTGGTTGACAATTGAAATTTTTCAATTGAAAGTTGATGTATTTTCTTGAAAACTTGTCTTTTTGGGCAGACAATTTATCTTTTTGGTTGAAAAATCAAATTATTTGTTTAAAAATTCTTTTTTTTTTGTTTGAAATTCATTTTTTTTAATCGTCATTTTTGGGGTGAAAATTCAGTTATTTTGGCAGAAAACTCATATGTTTTGGTTTAAAAATCAACTTTTTGCAGAAAATTCTTTTTTTTTGCTTGACAATTCAACATTATAATTGAAAATTAACTTTTTTGTTAAAAATGCATATTTTCAGGTTGAAATCTCAACTGTTTTATAGATAATTTGTCTTTTTTCTTAAATTCATGTTTTTGGTGGAAAATTCCACTATTGGGTTAAAAATTCATTTTTGTTGGTTAAAGATTCATGATATTAGTTAAGAATAATTTATTATTTGTTTCAATATTTGACTATTTTGTTGAAAATATTTTCTTTAACTGAAAATGTGACTATTCCATTTTTGTTTGATAATTTATTTTGTTTCAGTTCAAAATTAATTTATTTTGTTTAAAAATCGTCTTTTTGGGGTTGAAAATGTAACTGTTTTGATAGAAAATTCATATCTTTCAGTTGAGAATTTAACTTTTCGTAGAAAATGTTGTTTTTCGGCTTAAAAATTCAACAGTTTAGTTGAAAATAAACTTTTTTTTTTTTTAATTAATATTTTTGAGTTGAAATATAAACATTTGTCTTTTTGGCTTGAAAATTCCACATATTAGATGAATTTTTTACTTTATTGACTGACAAATCTTTCTTCGTTGAAAATTTAATTTTTGTATTGAAAATAATTCTTCTTTTTGGTTTGAAAATTAGTCTTTTTTGGTTGATTAAACTACCTTTGTTGAAAATTCTTATTTTTGGTGGAAACATCAACTATGGTATTACGCTTTTGTTGGAGAATTATTATTATTATTATTATTATATCATTAAGCCGTTTCCCTTTCGGGGTAGGCGTGAATTGCTCGGTTGGAAAGTTATATATATATATATATATATATATATATAATAAAAAATACAAAAATAAATAAAACATGTAAAAAGCAATCAATTTTTCTGCTGTAATTACTCTTTTTTGAATATTAAGTTTTCCAGCTAAATTTGATCTTTTTTTTAACAAAAGAATGATAAAAATGTATTATTACCTTTGAAAGAAATTTTCATTAATTACCTAAGATAATATTTACAATAAATTGAATTATTGGATGTAAGAAAACGTGTGATTGACCACATGAGAAAAGTTCAATTGTCGTCTTTAAGGTACGTATGTATTATACCTATTCAGATTGTGCAGTTTACTGTACTAACCTAGGCTAATACTTTTTGACAGGGATGTTTGGAGTCACTAGCTTCTTTTGCAGCAAGCGCAAAGTGCCCGCGATTCACGCATTTCCTGTGAGATGTTATTCGCAAACTGGTTCGAATGTGCGAAGAAAAACGCATAGGATATTCGCACACTATTGATGCCCAATCACAAAACAGCATTCACATTCGCGGTAGGACGCTGACAAATGATGTTGTCATGACAACATGATGTTCACGAAGTTCAGTGTTGACATTTCAGGAAACGGTAATTGTGCAGCTAAGGGGCTTTTCCAAATTATTAGGTTTCTGGGTTCAGGATTTTTTCTAAAAGCTTCCTTTTGTTTTAAAAACAAGAATTAAACTGGGGGAGTACAAAAGAAATTTTTTTGTATTTTTGGGGGCAAAAACGGACAATATATTAATTTAAAAAAAAATTTAAAAAAATCTCCTATTTCATTGTATTCACACAGAGTAACATTTCTGATCACTTGTTATTATATAAAAAAAATAACTAACATGTTAATCCTAAAATTTCAAGATATTAATCAGAAATAATGTAAACTTCAGCAATTGAACGTATTTTATGTTTTTATTTTATTTTTTTAAAGTGTCAAGTGTTTCTTGATGACGAAGCGTATCAAATTCGTTGAAAGAATGCCAAAATTATGATGATTGAATTAGAATTGAGCGATTATGACTCTTATAAATATACCGGTGCTAGTGCAGTTAAAGGGCTTTTCGGAACTATTTTTTTTGTTGGACAGTGGGGAAAAATAAAAGAAATGAAGAAAATGTTATTATTTTAGCAAAAAATAGTAAAAATGGATTATTTTCCAGCCGAGAAGTAAAAAGTTATATTCTTTTACAACCGAGAGGTAAAGAGTGTACGCAAATAAGTTTTTTGTAGGTTCTAATTTTCAATAATATCGTTCTATTTATTAAAAAACATTATTTAGAGTGGGGGAATACAATGAATAAAAAAATATGTCCATTTTGGGGGAAAATAATACAATAATTTGATTATTTTTCAGGCGAGAAGTCTAGATTTTACGGATAGCATTTTTTTTTAATTTGGGATTTCTTCATAAAAATGATTATATTCATTCAACGACGTAAATTAGAGTGGAGAAACGTAACAAATAAAAAAATATTTCCTTCCTTACAGCCAGGAAGTCATGAGTGTACGCATAAAGTTCTTTTGAAAAAAAGGTATTTCAAAACTGACGAAAGCCACTGAAGTACACATGTACCCTACCTTTATCTATTAACTTAAGGGGCTTCTTGAAATTTTAATCGGTTTGATTTGTGATATTTTCTTTAAAGTCTTATATGATAAAAAAACTTAGAATAAAGTCGGGAAACGCAAAAAAAATTCCTTCTTTACAGTCAGGAAGTCATGAGAGTACCCATAAAGTTCTTTTAAAAAATAGATATTTTAAAAATGACAAAAGTCACTTAAGTACACTTGTACCCAACTTGTATCTATGCATTCAAGGGGCTTCTTGAAATTTTAATTGGTTTGATTTGTGATATTTTCCTCAAATTCTTATATTAATAAAGAAACTTAGAATAAAGTCGGGAAACGCAAAAAAATAAATAATATTTCCTTCTTTGTAGTCAGGAAGTCATGAGAGTACCCATAAAGTTCTTTTGAAAAATAGATATTTTAAAAATGACAAAAGCCACTCAAGTACACTTGTACCCAACCTATATCCATGCAGTTAAGGGGCTTCTTGAAATTTTAATTTGTTTGATTTGTGATATTCTCTTCAAAGTCTTATATTGATGAAAAAAAACTTAGAATAAAGTCGGGAAACGCAAAAAATTAAAAATCTTTCCTTCCTTACAGCCAGGAAGTCATGAGAGTACCCATAAAGTTCTTTTGAAAAATAGCTATTTCAAAAATGACAAAAGTCTTTCTGGGAGGATTTTTTCTTTAATTACTTCAAGTAAAGTGGGCTTTAAGGGGCTTCTTGAAATTTTAATTTGTTATATTTCTGATATTTTCCTCAAATTCTTATATTAATAAAGAAACTTAGAATAAAGTCGGGAAACGCAAGAAAAAAAAAATATTTCCTTCTTTACACGCAGGAAGTCATGAGAGTACCCATAAAGTTCTTTGGAAAAAGGTGATATTAATTCCACAATAAAATCTTTTTTTTCTTCTCTACATTTTTTTATTTTTTACAAAGTTGCATGCCGAATAAATGCAGACAGCACACAGGTTTTGGTTTAAGGAGACTTTTTCTCCGTCTGTGTATGTTCTTTCCTGCTTATTATAGAGTGAATAATTTTTTTTTATTCAATTTGTCTTTCAGTACGGAAATAATTTTAAAAATATGGTGGAATCTATCATAGAAATCGAAATATTTACGCTTGAAAAGATATTCCGTGAGATAACCTTCCACATTATCCGAAATTCGACCATATTTAGGGAGATTTTCTCTGGTATCTCACCAAGTGCGTTCAATATTTTGAGTGTGAGCCCCAGTATCAGTGTCGATAGAGTGTGCTCATCATGTTTAGAAAAAGTAGCTGGCTTCCCACATGTCGAACAATTTACTTCTTTCTTAATTCCATTGGGATATTGAAGAAATTTTAACAAAGTTTCTTGATTATCACAGATTTCTAAAAAATTGAAACAAGAATTGTCACACCCGTAGCAAGGGAGCATGATTAGATAACTGAAAAAATATGAATATGGATTTTAGCTGTTTATTTTAGAGATGAACACATTTACTCTTATATATTAAAAAATATAAAACTATAATAAAATTGCTTTTTTTAGGGGGGGGGGTGGATATATGCAGCCTAAATATAAATACTTTATATTACCAGTACACATAAAAAGTATTAAATATATTATGCAATTCTATACACTTTTCTTTTTTCTGCATTTTTTTCTATAGTCCTAATTTAGATATCACTATCGTAGGACCGTGAAATAATATTAGGCTGATTATCATTTTGGCAAGCAATGCCTGAAATACATATTTTTGGGTAAATGCTTTTGTGTAAAATGTATTTAATATATATTATGCTATTGGACAGAGTTTTAATTGATTAAAATGCATTTTTTCCTTAAGTTTTAATTTGGATTCTAATATAATAGGATGCTAAAATAATATTATATATAACGTCGGTTTTGGGGCTGTCCTTGGACCTGACCTACACAAACTAAACCGGATTTAGCGGAACTCCGAATGTAAACAGTTCATGTTTTGTCACGCCTTCGAGAACCCCGCACACCCTGCGCAGCTCCTGACAAGCCTACCCGCGGCGCGGCGTCAATTCTCGGAATCGGTAAATCCGGGAACGTTGAATCCGAGTTCGACTGTATTTTCAATTTAAGTTAAGAAATTTCATTTTCAAAATTTCTTGACTTCTCCCTGATTTTTCTCTGAATAATACTTCGTTCTCCCTGACAATATTTAAAGACCAAAATTTTAATCTTGTTTCAGTTTTATATATACAATCTTTTATAAATAAAATGAAACGATTTTTAACTTTTAATCAAAATTATTTTTAATCTGTTAGTCTCAGGGCTGCAACAGCCTAATTTTCTTGAACAACGAAAAAAGGTGAAAAGGAAACCTGCTTAAACCCAAAAAGTCACCAAAAGTGACTAATTTCTAGCTCAAAAGTGAAATTGACCTAATTCAGAAAGTATGAGTTAGAATCCAAATGAATACAAATGAATCGCAAAAAAATATAAGAAAATCTCTTTAAATCTTTGAAACCCTACGAAATACATCACTTCCCGTAAAATCCGGTTAAATTCTATGAAATATAATATTTCATGAAATCATGGAAAATTGATTAAAATACCTTGAGAGCTTCTCAAATCTCTTGAAATCATTAATATTCTTGAAAACAATTTCAAGTTTTCAAATCTCTTTAAAATTGGTCTTGAAATCTTTAAAAATACCCCGTTATTCAAAATCCTTCAAAATCATTTCAAATTATTGAAAATAATTATTAGTTACTTGAAGCTCCCTTGAATTCTCTAGAATATTTTAAATCCTTTGAAAGTTCATTAAATTACTGAAACAAATTAAAACATTCTTAGAATCTTTTTAAATACCCTAAACTCCTTTAAGATCTGTTAAAATCCCATGAAATTTGTCAAAGCTTTTAAAAATTCCTTGGAATTTTTTCGAATATGCAAAAAAATTTCAAATCGTTTGAAATTTTTTGAAATCCCTTGACACTTTTCAAGGCTTTTTCAAATGATCTAAATAAAATACCTTATTGTGTCTGAATAATTATTTTACCCATTAATAAATTGACATATATTTGGTATATTTAGATACGTAGCAGATTATTTGAAAGCAAGGGAAACCACAGCAATAAAAGTGGAGTTACAAAGATTAGAAGGTTTCATAAAAAATTTAAATACGTGGACAGGTTCAAAAATGAATGCTGCGGTTGCTATGTATCTTCTTTACACGACTTTGGAAGCTGAAACGTATATGAATCTTACAATCCCACCTTGGACCAAGAATGTTTTTCCAGACGGCGATCTTTTAAAAGGAACGCTTCTGGAATTTAAAATAATGAATTATGACCAAAATATGATGAAACGAAACGGGGGTAAGTAAAAAAATTTATTCTGATCAATTCTACCACCCAGTTTGAGAGCAATGCAATCACATGATTAGTATAGCGTCTGGTCATTTACGAAACACTCGTTGTTATATAGACTTCTACTTTGTCTACTGAAGGTAATGCAAATTCCTAGATTACCGAACGAAGGTAATGTATATTCCTAGGTTACCGACTGAAGGTAATCTAGATCCGGCATTATCGACCTACGGTAATTTAGGCCTTCACATTATCATCGGTCGGCAAAGTCGGTCCCGTCATATGCACTGGTAGTAATGTAGGTTCCTACTAGGTATCCGTTTGATGCGGGTTAGGAAGGGATCTACATTAGCGACTAGTGGCATGTTAGCACATACACGAGCCATTATCGTCTGTCGGTAAATGACATTTAGCTCGGAACCGAACCATGGCCTAGTAGCCCTGCTGCTATACTACTCATTTAAATTACATTAGCCATTTGTCCAATATTTTATACTTTTTTAACACGTTGAGATTTTATACTGATGTGCATATATTCACATTTGAGGCCTTTCTGATCAGTTGTCCAAGGACATTGTACATAAATTCATATAAAAAGAATCCAAAACTGTTATTTAAAAACATCGTTTTATTTATTCATTGATTATTTTACAATGAATTGTAACAATTTAGGATCTTCATAATGTTTCGTATTTAACATGTAAATCTTCAAAATTGAATCTTTGGGACGAGAGACTTTGAAAAAATTTTCGAAACTACACCATTTTAAATTACACACAATAATTGAAGAACCTTTATTGCAAGTCTTCAAGATAGACCTACTTCAAAATGATGTTCAAAATTTTATCATTTTCAACATCTCATGTTTAAATGAAAGTTCCAGATTATTGAAAGGCGATTAAAATTTAATATAAATTTGAATTTAAATTAAAAATTTAAATTCAAATTGAATTGAAATTGTATAAAAACCTTATCGCGCTATTTTTGCTAGTATTCATATAATGTCTTTTAGGCAGGTTGATCCAAAAATTTATAGAAGCTATGGAGTCTGTCAAAAGAGGTTCAATGGATAAAAATCGAAAACTAATGTTATATGTTGGTTATGATCTGAACGTTGTTGCCGTTCTAAAGGCTTTAGGTGTTTTCAATCCGCATGTACCCACATTTTCAAGTGCTGTAATGCTTGAGTTGCATCTGATTAACCAAGTTTACAGCGTGAAGGTATAACTTTATTTATTATAGTTATTTGACATACATAACATTTTGTGAAAGCTTTCTATTTTTACATACAGCATTACCGCGGATTAGGGAAAAAATGGAAATCCGGTAAAAATTAGGGATTTTGAAAAAAAGCAAAAGCCAGAGAACCAGGCATTTGCACTTCATCGCCAGCGAACTTCGTCGAGTGCTGAGGGAAAAACAATGGTGCCAAATGCACGGGACAAAACTTTATTTTCGTAATATCTTCCTGATAAATTATTATTTCCATTTTATTATTTCATTAAATGGTTCTTAAAAAATAAAAAATCATTTTAAATTCTATTATAATACTAATTAGTTTTTACGAAGATATTAACAAAATAGGTCAAAAAATGGGCCAAATGCATGGGATTCGGTCCATTTTTCCCCCCTCAGTATTCAACGATGTGAAGTTAGCTGGTTTTTAAGAAAAATTCAACAGAAAATTTTTTTAATAAATTCTCCAGGATTTCAAGAAATATTATCAGATTTCATAGAATATCACGGAATTTTATAATATCTTGATGGATTTCAAATCATTCATTTATAAGTTCTCAGGCATTTATTATGGCATTTTTTATATTTTAAACAAATTTTCAATTCATTTGTATTCTTTTGAATTAAACTCGGATTGTTTTGAAGTCTTCTGAATCGAATTCTTTTAAATTATTTCAAATTCAATAGAACACTAGTGACATTATTGATGAACGTTGGGCACTTTTAGTCACTTTTTTGGGTTAGGAGACACTTTTGGTCACTTGTTCCCTTTTTTCAAGTAAATTATGTTGTGGCAGCCCTGATAATAATAAATTAAAAATGTTCCAATTTCAATTTAAAATTATTTTTATCCAGGGAAAATAAAACATTAATCAGGGAACAGGTTTGAAAATTAAGTTTTGCGGCCACCCTAATATATCCTAAACATTAAGTTATACAAATAATTTTTGCAGGTTAATTATTATAAGGGTGTGCTAGAGAAGATGAGCACTTTACAGATTCCTGGATGTCAAACGTTATGTCCATTAGATAAATTTATCAGTCTGATGAAAAATGTCATTCCATCTGGCAAAGACTTGATATGCAACAAAGTTAAAGGTTCAGCGGGTCTTGGATCTCAATTCGATCCAGCTGGTCCTATCATGGGAAAATTCAATGGAATATTCACCGAATAAATAATTATTAAACCAATAAATAATTTCAACTAATAATATTTGAATTAAACCTGTAAGAGGAACTGATTCATTTTCCATGTGTGAAATAAACATGGAGATTAAAATGATTATGCATAAATAATTTATTATTTGATCATATTCCAAACACGCACACATTCCTTTTCACTCAAGGGAAAATATTTCAATGTTTAAATTACGTGGGCATAAATAGAAAACTTTCAAAGGAAGTATGAATATTTTCGTGACTTTTACATAATTTTCATTTAGAACAAGATCGTGGATAATGTATGTATTTTTGTTTTCGAGAAAATTCGATTCAGAATATTTGAATCTCTGTCAAAATTTGACTTTCGCGCCAAAATTTGTTGAAAAAATGTGTTAAATGTAGTTTTAAGAGATCAATAATTTGACCCGAGATTGATTAGAATCTACCAAAAACAATCCGAGATATACGCAAAAACCCGGAAAACCATGAACGTGACCTTGAAAGATCATCTTCAACGCAATCTCTACCGAAGTCGTGAGTTTGAACATTATTAATATTCCTGCGTCGGATTTATATCCAGCTTTGCCATAAAAATGTGTGCGCACTAAAAAATGTTTATTATTCGCGTCCGATGTTATTGAAAACTTTCTGCAAACCTTTTATTTGTTTTTGCATTACACATCTGAATAGAAATACATATTATTGCGACACATTTGCCTAAGGAAAAAAAAAACTTAATTCAGTTTGTGTTCCAAAGAAACAAGAGTGCTTTCTGAAGGAAATTTAAAAAACCTAAAGGTGTGTGCTTTTGAATACTTAAAAGCATAATGCATTTTACTGTAGAGGGGAGACCTCCCAACAGTAGATAATAATGAAACATTTAGTAGATAATTATTGGTTGAAAATAGCAATGTGTGTAAAGAGGATGTGAAAAATAAACGTTTTCTGTACGAAGAGATCCGAAATTCCCGTAAAAAGTGAGATATTTCATTTTCTATTTGGCCAAAAATACTTAAAGCAGAACCATAAATAAACAAATTCCTAATTTTTTGCGAGGATAAGTCGTGTTTGAAATCCTTGAAATCTTTGAAATCTTTGTGAAATATTTTTAAATCTTTGTGAATTCGTTGCAATCTCTTGAAGTACTTAAGATCTTTGTGAAATCTTGAAATTTCTGTGAAACCTTCTGGAATCTTTTTAACTTTTTGTAACATATTTTAAATCCTTAAAATTCTGGAGATCTGCAATCTTTGTGAAATGCTTTTAAATCTTTTGAAATTTTTATGAAATCTTCAAAATATTTGTGAGAGCTTTCTTTAATCTTTCTTTGTGAAATCTTTTGTTTTCGATTGAAATCATTGAAATGTTCTCAAGTTTGTCGAAACCTTTTGAAATAGTTTAATATCTTTAAAATTATGAAATGTTTGAAAAATATGTGAAATCTTCTGTATGCATTTGAAATCATTTAAATATTTTTAATTAGTGTAAAAGCTTTTGAAATCGTTTGAAAGTTTTAACATTTTTGAAGATGTTCGAAATCTTGGTGAAATCTTTAAAATCTGGTGTACACGCCTTTATCAAATCTTTGAAATCATTGCAATCTTTATGCAATATTCGAAGTATTTCAGAAATTGTTGTGAAATCTTTGTTAAATCTTTTGAAATATGCGTGAAATTTTTCTTAAAGGTTCGTTTGTGAAATCCTTTTTATTCGTTTAAATTGTTTGAAATCTTCGTGAAATCGTTTAAAATCTTGGAAATGTTTTAAAATCTTTGAAATCTGGTGTACCTTTTCGAAATCTTTGACAATAAACTTAACTGGATCCCCCACCTCAGGCACTTAAAAACAGATTGTAATAGAAGACGTAACATTATTAAAACCCTCGCTAAAAGAAACTGCGGAGCTGATCAAAAACTATTGGTCAATACCTACAAAGCCGTTGTTAGATCCAAACTAGATTATGGTTCTATAATCTATAATTCAGTCAATCCAAACGCTTTAGACATGATCTCTCCCATTCATAATGCTGGAATGAGGATTGCTATGGGAGCCTTTTTCTCAAGTCCGGTAAATAGCATTCTCTCCGAAGCGGATGAATCCCCATTGGAGTACAGAAGAATGCAACTAAGTCTGAACTATGCTACTGCGATAGCCTCAACTTCCTCAAATCCTACGTACAAAAATCTCTTTCTTGGAAACTACGAGGACGTATACAATAAACGTCCCAGAGCTCCAGAGCCTCTATACATCCGAATGAACACATACCTCCAAGAAATTAACCTTGAATTTCCAGAGATTGCTTGCAGAAGATTCCATAATTTTCCCTATTGGGAATTTCCAGTACCAACCAACATTACTGATCTTCGTGAATTTCCCAAAAACAAAACTTACTCTAAAAAGTACAAAAATGCTTTAACTGAGATCCTTAACTCCTTTCCAAATCACACTCAAATATATACTGACGGATCTAAATCAAACGTCGGATGCGGTTGCTCGGTGGTGACATCAGATGAAAAATTCCAATATAAACTGCCTGAGTTTCATAGTATATTCAGATGTAAAACTTATGCTCTTTTACAGACCATAAAATTTATAGACCGAAGTAATGATTCCCGTTTTGTCATTCTGAGTGATTCATTGGCTGCTATTGATGCTACTATAAACACAATTAACTTTGATCACATCACTCAAGAATTACAAGAAACCTTCTACAACCCAAAACCCCGAGGAAAAGAAATTATTCTGATTTGAATTCGATCTCACATGGGTATTGACGGAAATGAAAATGCTGATTGTCTAGCTAAATCTGCCTGTTTACTCCCAGATCCTGAAGTTCCTGTGCATGTATACTACGAGGATCCTAAATTATGGATCTGTAATGCTATCAACATCGTATGGATCGAACAATGGAAGAACAGCATAACCACTAAACTGCACTTGATTAGAAAGGACATATTTGAAAAAAATCAGCTTTTTTTAGAAGACCGAAAGGATCAAGTGACACTCACTCGAATAAGAATTGGTCATGCAAAGTTGCCACATTCCTACCTAACAACAAAAAGTGATCCAGAAAAATGTGATACCTGCGAAGTACATCTCACCATTAAACATATACTGACGAAATGTTCAAATTATACAACTATGCGGAATCAACATAAAATTGGAATCGACTTCAAGCAAATGCTCACTGATCCAGTTTCCTTCAGCAATGTTCTCAACAGCCTTGATGATATTGGAATCCGAAATTTAATCTAGAGTGTGAAATTATCAGTGCCCTCTTTAAATGTGTACCAAGTGTCAATTTACAATATTGTTCCTTCTCTACTTTTTATATATTAAAATCTTTTCTTCTATCTTGATGTACATCCTGTCATATTTTTCTAAACTTCACAGAACGTAATTGGACAAAGACAATCTTGATTCTAATGTACATGTATAACTAACAGAAGATATTATGTAATTAGTGTAGTCGCTAATGACCACAGCAGTCGATGCGACTCAAAACATCTTATTAATAAAAAAATTATTCTGTCATTTGACTAATTGAATTTTATTTTAATGCTTTCATATAAAAATCAGTCAATATGTATGGTTTATACTTTAAATTATTTCAAACGAATATAATATTTAGTTGATAAAACATTGAGGAAATGTATTCGTAAATTTTTCCACAATTTTAAGGTATTTCTGGAACATACGGACATTTTGATAGAGTTTATTACTAATAATAACATGTTATTCTTATTAATTATTATTAATTGTTACAGGTATTAATTCAAATTTTTAACAGCGAATAAGATGTTATCAAATTCGTTGGTCTCAGGCCTTATATTTATGAGCGTTGTATACAATTATGTTTTGACAGGTAATTCAACAATTAAGTTGGGCAAGGCAGTGAGTATATTTTCTTTGACATTTTTGTTTAAAAGAGAAAGAAACTTCCCTACGGTTACACATCACTTTGTTTGAAATAAAGATTGACCAAACAAATACAGCTTAATAATTAAATATTGAAAATAGTAAAACCATAGAAAAATTATACATAGTGAAATAAATTATGTATAGTTTTTTCCACTCAATACCATATAGTTTTTCTGCCCGGGAATGCAATTTTTAACATTGTTTTGATACCTACTTTTGAAAATTCTGTGAATTTAATTAATAAGTAATAATAACAATAAAAAAGTAAAAGTAAATGTAAATTTTGTAATCCCTACTTTCGGCGGGAAAAACAATCTTGTAAAAAACTAGTTCTAATATGATATTTTTGTTTCTTAAAATTATTATCCTTGTGGCTTACGACCTTATGCAACTAGGTGGAAGATACGTTTTTACAATTTCTATGAACTCATGCCAAAAAATATTGCAAAGTTCAGATTTCCCGTCATCCAGATCGAGCTCTAGACCCATCACTTGAACCTTACCCGAACGATCCATATAAAAACAATAATTTCGATTCTTTAGTATACGGACAATTAACGACTGTAATGAGAATTATATTTCAAAGGAAGAAATTTCTTCATAAGACATATAAAGATTTTTTGAGGTAATCCAAACGAGCTGGAAATGGGTTAGGTGTAAAAAAATTTTTCAAATATCTGTTGATCATAGTGCGATAAAAACTACAAAATTCGTTTATGTTAATAAAAAAATATAAGTTTGACATATAAAGAATAGGATAAAAAGGAACTCTGTGTATGAACTTTCAGTTACAAAAGCATGACATATATTTTGAGTTGTCAGTACCTGAAATATAAGCTACATCTATAGTTTGAAAGTGTTTTTGAATTTTCAAGAACTTTCTAACAACGTTAGTTGATATAAGATAAGATAACAGGTAAGCTAAGAAAACCGAGAATTGGAACCTCTGAGCACAAATATACAGAAACGTCGCTGAAAAGTCAGATAAGTAAGAAGTTACCAGTGCGTGATTTCATGAATAAGATTATTAATCATTCAGTGGCATCTTTACTGGTTTTTTTAAACATATCGGATTTAATTGACCCAAGTTTTAAAATTGTTTAGAAAAATTGTTGTACTCGCCTTAGGGTCTTATTATTATATATAATCACATAAAGTAGATTTCATAAAAATGAATTTAGGAAACGTTTCGGCCACGGATAGAAGCCCTCCTCTGTACCAGATGTGCACTTAATAAAGTAAGGAATGCAAATTTAATCTTTGGTATATCAAATATTCTATACGAAAGATTTGATTTTTATTCTTTAATTTATTAAGTACATATATGGCATTGAGAAGGGACCTTATGCGCAGCCTAAACGTTTGCCGAATTCGCTTTTAGAAAATTGACTTTATGTATTTGCACTTAGGTTGGAGAGGGGAAATCCAAATTATTTCTTACGTAAGTTTCATCTTTCTACTTATCTTTTAAAAATATGCTTATTAACATATAAGAATTCTTTGAATTTTGGAAATCCCTTAAAACCCTTAACAATCTCGAAAAACGGTTAAAAATCTTGAAATTCCGTAAAATAATTTGAAATCTTACAAGATCCCTTGAAATCTTTGAAGTTCCTTTGGAATTTAATGAAATCTTAAAAATCCGTGGGAATCTTTCCAAATCTCTTGAAATGTCTTACCCATATTAAAATCCATTGAAATCTTTCAAGTTGTTAAAATTCCTTGAAATCCCTTAAAATTTTTTATTGTATTCAGAAATCATTTTCAATCTCTCAAAGTCCTTCGAAATCCCATGAAATCATCGAAAATCCAGTAAATTCGTGAAAATAGATAGTTAACACATAAATTCCTTTAAAATCCTCTGATAATTAATTTTCAGCCAAGAAAAAGGGAATTTTCAACACAATAGTTTAATTGTTAACCAAACTGATGAATCCTTGATAAAAAAATGAATTCTCAACAAAAAGTGTCATAGTTGATATTTCCACAACAAAATATTTTAATTTTCAACACAAAACTGATAAATTAATTCAAAAAATACGAATTTTCAACAAAAGAGTTGAAGTTTTAACCAAGAAAGATTTTTCAATCAATGAAGAATCTCTTCAAAAATGTTGAGTTTTTAAGTCATAAAGACGAATTTTAAACAAAAAAGTTGAATTTACAACACAAAAATAATTATGCATTTTCTATCAAAATAATAGAATTTTGGACTAACAAAGATAATTTATCAAAAAAATAAGAGAATTTTCAATTCAATTTTTTAAATTTTCAATCAAAAAAATGAACTTTTGACTAAAACGATACATCTTCAAACAAAACAATTAACTTGTAGCCAAATAGTTTAATTTTGAGTTAGATAAATACGTTTTTAAATAAATAAAATAAATTTTCAACGAAATAGTTAAATTTTCAACCAAACAGATTAAGTTTCAACCAAACAGATTATATATCTATAGAAAAAAACAACAGAAAGAGAGTAGATAATTTTTAGTTGTAAAAATTAATTTTCAGTACAAAAAAGGGAATTTTCAAACAATAAAGTATAATTTCAATTAAAAAGATTAATTTTCTACCAAAAAAAAGAATAATTTTTAACAAGATACATGAATTTTTTACTAAAACAGAAACATTTTCAAAAAAAAATACGATAGCTTAATTTTCAGTTATAAAAATAAGTTTTTAAGCAAATAAAATAAATTTTCATCCAAACATATGAATTTTCTATCAAAAAGATTAAATGTCTATGAAAAAAAAATTCGAAAAAAAATTTAGTTAAAATTTGGAGCATAATTTTTGACAAAATACATGAAATTTGGGACGCTTGAAAAATCCTGAAAAATAAAATTCCCGACACTGTAAAATTCCCGAAATGGAAAAATCACGAAAAATAAAAATCCCGAATTGGAAAATTTCCGAATAATAAAATTTCAGAATTTGAAAGTTCCCGAATAATAAAATTCCAAAATTATAAAATTCCCGAACATTTGATAATATTACCGAATTGGACAATTCCCGGAAAATAAAATTCCCGACAGTTTATAATATTACCGAATTGGAAAATTCCCTAAAGAAAATTGTCGAATTATAAAATATATCAAGTGGAAAATTCCAGACTTGTAAAATTCCCGAATTTAAACAATTAGAATTTCTTATAAACATATTTTATTGATTAAAAGTACAATAATGAAATATTTATTTTAAAAATTATTTTGAATGTTTAAAGTTTCAAAAATTATTGTTTGAATTTAAAATAACAATAATTGAAAAAATATACTTGTGGATGAAAATTTATTTTTTCAATTATTGTTATTTTAAATTCAAACAATAATTTTAGGAAATCTAAACATTATAAATTAGTTTTTTTCATTTTAATAAAAATATTTGATTATTGTATTTTTGAAAAATCAATAATATAAACATTATATAACATCTAAACATTATAAATTATTCGGGAATTTTCTCATTCGGGAATTTTTCAATTCGTGAATTCTATATTTCAGAAATTTTATTATTCGGGAATTTAATTATTTGGGAATTCTCCATTTCGGGAATTTTATTTTTCGGGAATTTTCCAATTCGGTAACATTATAAAATATTCGGGAATTTTTCAATTTGTGAATTTTATAATTCAGAAATTTTATTATTAGGGAATTTTATTATTTGGGAATTTTCCATTCAGGGAATTTTATTTTTTGGGAATTTTATTTTTCGAGAATTTTCCAATTCGGGAATTTTACAGTGTCGGGGATTTTATTTTTCGGGATTTTTCAGTCGTCCCGAATTTTCAACCTAATAGTTGAATATTCACTGAAAGAAGATAAATATTTCATCAAACATGGAGTAGTTAAATTTTCAGTTAAAAAATATTTAAGAAAAAAAAGTAAGCAGAACAGTTAAATTTTGATCACAAAAAAGAAGATTTTTCAACTAAAATCATGACTTATGAACAACAAAAATTAATTTTTGACAAAGAAGTTCCACTTTTAACTAAACATTTGAATTTCGAACCAAAAAAGGTTTTTCAGTCGCCATTCACGATTAGCGAAAATTTTGAAAATTTAATCGAACTGTTATGTTAGAAGAAAAATCCTGGGACCAAAGTTGCAATTTAAAGGATGATTCGAGAAAAAACTGACTTAAATATCCTGTAAATTCCAGATTTTTCAGCTTTCCTTTCTATGAGGTATTCATCTTGAAAAATATGGAAAATCTCTAAAGTATAAAGATTTGAAGCAAAATTTTTCATATCACAGGAACAATATGTAAAGAGAAGCTCAAATTTTTAATAGAACTAGCAAAAATTAACCGTTTGTGCTAAATTTCATAATAAACATAAATGTCCATTTTTCTTGATCTTGAACTTTAAAAATAACATTTTTATATAAAAACAAAATAATTTAATACATATATGTGACAAATATGTCCAGAAAACGCGGTAAATGGAGCTTTAAAGAAAATCCGAATCAAATTCAAAAACTCAAATTTAATTCTGCAAACAAATTTTAAATTCTACAAAGTGAATACCTTGAAAATGTATTTTTTATGTTTTTTTTAATGTTACAAAATATTAAAAGTACGGTGTCAGATTATTACATACGCGGATATTCATATTTTGTCAATAAAAAAAATAATCTGCCAAATTTAATGAATTGTAAGTTAATGGAAAAAATTGTGTAATTCGTAAAAATTTTGTAATTCTTCTTGTAATTCTCCTTCTTTCTAATTATTTTGAAATACCTTAAAATCTCTTGAAATTTGTTGAAATACTTTTAAATGTCTTGAAATCTCGTTTACAGTGCAAATAATTGATATTTTTTTTATATATCAGGTAAAAAATATAAAAACCTAATGCCAATAAACAAATTCTTCTGAACAAGATTATTAATACTGAAAAAATGATCCAACAACATTTTTTCAAATTCAAATCGCGATAGGACTATAAACGATCATTTTTCTTTCCCGAAGTTCAGACTGAGCGGTTTGCATAGTATGTCTAATTATAAAAAAATTTAGATATAATAGTGTTATTTTTTTATGTTTAAAACATCAGGTTGTATGATTCGACATTTTACTTGGATGCTACGGATACATAATTATAGATTATTAGTCATGTAGATAAAAAAGAGTAGCGGAAATTAGTACATTTTTTCTTTGTAAAATAAATAAAGTGCCGGCGGAAATGATCTAAATTCAGTTTCATAATAATAACATGATTTTTTTTCTTCAAATATCACGAAAGAAGATAAAATTCTGTGTTTAATAAGCCCAAGTTGAAGGCAGAAGGTCAATTTCATAAGAAGATAAAAAATTTTAGTTCTGCGGCTCATTTTAAAGATAAGTCTCCATAGTGTTTTGGTAAATTTTTAACATATTTTTAAAGTTTTTTCCCTATATTCTGTCATGGGGTCGAACTTTGTGCAAAAAAGTCGCAAAATGTTCAATAATGATTATAATCACCACATGAATTTACAAAATTTACAAAAAAATCACTTTTTATAAATATTACTAAATTTCACTAAAATATGATAAATAATAATTTTTTAAATGTTTGCAAGTGTTTACATATAGTTTAAATCTTGCGACTTTTCTGTCCAAGTAACCCTAGGGCAGAAATAAAATATGCCCAATAAATTTAAAAAATGTTAAATACTTCCGGATTTATAACAACGCTTTATACACCTTACTGAAGAAAAATTGCAGAATATCTTATATAAATCACATCAAATTATACTGTGAGAAGTCAAGATATGATATCGAAAATTTGTAATGGAGATGAATAATTTCATGGCATTATTAATATTTACATTTTATAATCTTTTTCTAAAAAATAGGTGTCTCACAAAAACCTCAATTAAAATAAATAATTGTCAGCCAACATGAAAGGGAATTTTCAACAAAATAGTTCAATTTTCAACCGAACTGTTAAATCTTTGATAAAAAAAATAAATTTTCAACAAAATATGTAATAGTTGATATTTCCACATAAATAGTTTTTAATTTTCAATGAAAAACTGTTGAATCAAACCAAAAAATACGCATTTTCGACAGAAGAGTTGAATTTTCAACCAAGAAAGATTTTTCAAATAATAAAGAAAGAATCTCTTCCAAAATGTTGAGTTTCTAAGTCACAAAAGAAGAATTTTAGAAAAAAAGTTGTATTTACAACCCAAAAAGATGCATTTTCTACCAAAATTATTGAATTTCCGACTAAAAAAGACGAGTTTGCAACCAACTAAGTGGATTTTCCACTGAAAAGATCAATTTTTTATCAAAAAATGAAATATCTACATTTTTAGTAAACAAAAATTAATTTTTGACAAAGAAACGAATTTCTAACAAAATTTGTTAAATTTTCAGGCGAAGAAATGAAATTTTAGCTACAATTATGCATCTTCAATCAAAAAAATAAATTTTGAATTAAATCGTTAAATTTTTAACCCAGAAGATGAATTTTCTACCAAAAAGTACAAATTTTCAACACAATAGATGAATTTTCCACTAAGATAAATTTTTAATAAAAAATAGAATAGTTCAATTTTCAACAAAAAATATCTACAGAAAAAAAAAGTCTACAGAAAAAAAATTCGATGAAAAATTGAATAGTTAAATTTTTCGTTAGAAGAATTAATTTTCAATAAAAAAACTAATTTTCAACCAAAGCAATGAATTTTCATACAAAAATATTAGTTTTTTACCAAAAAAGACTAACTTTACACAAAATGGACGAATTTTCTACTAAAGAAGGTAAATTTTGAACAAAAAATACAATAGTTTAATTTTGAGTGAGAGAAATAAGTTTTTAATCAAATAAATGTCTATTAAAAAAAAAAATCAACGAAAAATTGAATAGCTGAATTTTTAGTTAAAAAATAAATTTTTAAAACAAAAAATGAATTTACTACAAAAAAGAATAATCTCGAACAAAATACAGGAATTTTCAACCAAATATTTTAATTTTTAATGGAATTTTCAACCAAAAAGGGTAATTTTCTGCCAAAAAGGGCAATTTTCAACCAAATTGATGAATTTTCATCTGAAAAAGATCAATTTTTGAACAAGAAATAAAATAGTTTAATTTTCAGTTAAAAAAATAAGTGTTTAACAAACTAAATTTTCAACGAAATAGGTAAATTTTCAACCATATATTTTAATTTTTAAAGGAATTTTCAACCAAAAAGGTTAATTTTCTACCAAAAGGACATATTTTCCACGAAATAGATGAATTTTCAACTAAAAAATATCCATTTTTGAACGAACAATAAAATAGTTTACCTAATAGTTGAATTATAAACTAAGAAGGTGAATTAGTCACCAAGAAGATTAATATTCTACCACAAAAGAAAAAATTTTAACAAAATATAGAAATTTTCAAACAAATAGTTGAATTTTCAACTGAAGAAGATTGATGTTCAAACAAACATGATATAGTTAAAATTCCAGTTCAACAATTAATTTTCAATTTTTAAAACACTCATTTTCAAGCGGAAAAAATTAATTTTGAACCGAAAAGATTAATTTTCTACAAAAAAAGATTAATTTTTAATAAAATATATGAATTTTCAACCGAAAAGGTGAATTTTCTACCGAAAAAGGCTAATTTTCAACAAAATTGATTGATTTTCAACTGAAAAAGATAAAATTTTGAACAAAATATAGAATAGTTTAATTTTCAGTTAGAGAAATAAGTTTTTAGGCGAATAAATTTTCAACGGAAAAGTTAAATTTTCAACCAAATATTTTAATTTTTAATGGAATTTTCAACCAAAAAGGTTAATTTTCTACGAAGAAAAGACGTATTTTCAACAAAGTAAATAAATTTTCAAATGAATATAGACATTTTCAAACAAATAGTTGAATTTTCTACTGAAGAAGATTGATGTTCAAACAAACATGATATAGTTAAAATTCCAGTTAAACAATTAATTTTCAATTTTTAAAACACTCATTTTCAAGCGGAAAAAATTAATTTTGAACCAAAAAGATTAATTTTCTACAAAAAAAGATTAATTTTTAATAAAATATATGAATTTTCAACCGAAAAGGTGAATTTTCTATTCGACAAGAAAATGCACGGAAAATTTCACAGGAATGTAGAAAAACAGTCCTTGTCGAAGGAGCAAACTTTTGCTTCTCTCAAATCATCAGGGCTTAATTCAGGTACAGACGGTTTAATTTTCGAAGCCAGGAAAGTGTCCTTTCCACCTTAGCATACCGTAACCGCATTTTAGGTCAAGAAGTTCCAAGCGATAGGCATCGCGGCAGCGCGAGCGAGGAGGGTCGCCGAGGCCCGACAGCTTGCAGAAGGGCAAGCACATCGGATTGCCGAGGCGCGACGGCTCGCGGAAGAGCAAGCGGGCCAGCTCGCCGAGGCTCGAAACGCGGAAGAGGAACGGGCGCAACGACAAAGCGGGGCTCGACGACACATAGCGGATGAAGCCGTTCGATATCCCGCCTCGAGATATAACCCTGAGGAACCAGGGCTTCTTGTAGAACTAGATTGGCGTCTCCTCGATGTCCGCCGAGGTCGACCGGGTACCCAGGACCCACGTCGCCGCCGACCAACCGCAACGAGCTGCTCTCGTTGCGAATCCCGGCTTTTTATAACGAGCCACGAACGCACTCATCGCACCAATCTTCCTCCTCTCCGAGCCCATGCTTGCATGGACGGCCTGACTACGTGCAAGAAGTTGATCAATGAGGACATAAAGAGGGTGTATCTTCCCCACCCCACCAGTCAGCGTAACATACCCCAGGGTATTACAGGCTTGGAAGCGTGGCTGGCGTCCCAAACGAAAAAGGGTTCCGTTGCTCGACCTCCTCCTCGCAGCGAGAGCTCCTCTTCCTTCGCCCCCCCCCCCAAATCCTTTCTCGATCTAATCCAAGAGAACTACCCCTTCCTCGACCTCTCTCCACGTACCAGCGGTACTACGCACTCTGCGTGCCAACTCTTTTATCCTTCACCCCCCTGCGCTACAATATCACTGCTCACCCCCCCCCATACGCTATCTTCATTAGCAACACCGAGGTAGATAACAATTTTGTACCGAAACGATTAATTTTCTGAGAAAAAGCACTAACTCTCAACAAAATACATCCATCTTGAACCAAATATACAAATGTGTAACCCATTCGTTGGAGTTCAACCAAGAAGATGAATTTTTTATTATAAAAGGCGAATTTTTTACCGAAAAATATGAGTTTTCAACAGAATACTTGAATACCAAACTCAAACAGATTTATTTTCAACGAAGCAGTTGCATTTTAATCAAGAAAATTTATTTTCAACCAAGAGGATTAATTTTTCAACAAAAAAAGATGAATTCTCAACAAAATATGAATTATCATCTAAAAAAGATCAATTTTCAATCAAAAACGGAATAGTTAAATTTTTAGTTAGGAAAATAAATTTTCAACGAAAAGAGCGTGTTTTCTAACGAAATAATTAAATGATAAACCTTCAACTAAAAAACTAAATTAATAACAAAATAGTAAAACTTTTTACCAAATAGTCGAATTTTCGAGACGAACATACGTATTTTCTACGAAACAGTTCAATTTTCCACAAAAAAGTTCATTTTCAACCAAAAAATTTTCATCAGTTTAAACGAGACAACTACATTTTTCAAACTAAAAAACAATCTTTAACAAAACAGTTGACCTTTCAACAAAAAGTTTAATTTTTCAAGCTTTTTAAGAAAATTGTTGAATTTTTAAGAAAATAATTCAATTTTGAACCAAATAATAAAATTTCTCACTGACAAAGATTAACTCTAAAGCAGGAGTTTCATAGTAGACTTTGTAACAAAAAGAATCAACTTTCAATAAAAAATAGTGAGATTCTCATATAGAACTCTATTAATTTATTTACTTTGCAATTAAGTGGAAAAACAAGAAAAATTAAAGAGACGGGAATGACTGTGAAGCTTGCAATAAATAAACAGGAATTTCTATTATCTATAAACTAAATCATAATATTTCCAATAAATCAAAAAGACTTCATGTTATTAATGCACGAAACCTAGCTTAGATTGAGAAAACACATTTTAAACAAAAATTATGTGGATTTCAGAAATCATTTTTTCTTAGTTGAAAATGATGACAGTAAATGAATAATTTCTAAAATTTTAACCAGTATTTCATTTAAATCATTTTTTTTGTCTTAAGTAAACAAATAGTATCAAATAATCATTTCCTTGAATTCGAAAAAGGAACAAAGGTAATGATTTAAATTTCAACAAATTTTTCTTCTTTTAAAGGCACTTTTGCTTTGACTCGAAGAAGCGAAATAAAAGAAACAATTTCTTTTCCAACATAAACTTTCTCTTAGTGATTTGCCCTTTATAATGCATAATGCCATAATTCGTAAATATTCTTCGGAATAAATAATGCTTCAATATTGTTGAATAATAATTTCATTTATTATATGATTAAATATACATAATTTTGCGAAGATATCCGAATTTCCATAATTATACCAAATTAAAGAATTGGAATATCTTGGGGACATCCTTGCCAATTGACATCCGGGTAAAGTCGGGAAATTTATGGGGCGTCCTCAGTATATCTTGAGAAATGTTCTGAATATTAGAAGAAAATCTAAATTTACACTTTGTAAGATAGGGCCGAAGGGTCTAATTTTTATACTGGAATCCACAATACGTTGTATTTCAAATTTTAATTTACCGCGAGGGACTAAAGACCAGTCAAAGGAAAAGTTCGACGATCAATTATTGAGGGCTGTTTGACCTACTACTTTGCCTGCCACTGGCAGTCAATGGCTACATTCTGGTAAGCTCTGGTGTAGGATATCCTCCGCGATTTTCCCTGTGATCTGCTTGATGGGGTTCTAATATTGAAGTGTAGATATTCCCATTCGGTAGTGATATATAAACGTGGTTTCTGGATGGGTGAACACCCACATTTCTTCCACTTCCTCTTTTTATCATTCGCTGGTGCAAACGGAAATTTCTTGCTATCAAATGATCACTTCCTGAACGTATTTCAGCGTACTTTGGACCATGATCAAGATTATGTTGATTATGATTTATGGGTAGCGAGATGGAAAGCAAAGGTGGTATAAATTGGAGTTTTGAAGAAAAACGAGCGTCCGAATCCTTAACTATAAAAACGTGATAGAACTTAGGTAACATTGGCCGAGGCTTCAACCAGTCGGGGTTGCCATCATATTCTTTGAGAAGTCCTTTAAAATAAGAATTATCTTCCATTTCTACAACAATGTACTCTGCGGGCACCTCCGGAAATTCACTTGCATCTAATTTTATAAGAAAAAATTAACATTCATATAGTTCTTGTATACTGTTAACTTAAAATTTAACAATTTTGAACAATCACTAGTCAAAAAAGAATGGCCAGTATTCATAAAGCAGAAAATTTATTTTCCAAACAAGTTTTTTGATGCGAAGTTCCTGGAAAACAGGAAAATCTAGAGTGCTCAAATGTAGTAGTAGTTTAAAAGAATTAAGGGAGAAAACAACATGAAGACAAGTTTTTATTATACAGTTTTTGTTTTCTTTCATGCAGTTTCTATAAGAAATAGTATAACTTTGGTATCCCTGAGTTTTGCCCTTCAAACAATACATAAAATGCATGTGAAGATTTAAAAAAAAAGGAGTAAAGATCAACACATATATAAAATAATATAAAAAGTATATTGAAATCTATTTCAATTTCATATCTAGGATTATATTTAATATAAAAAAACAAATCCACAATATTTAGTTGTAGTTTTTTATCAAAATTAAAAGTCATGGTAATAAGGTATAAGTTTGCCTTTTTTATGTAACTATCTCTGATGACCCAATAACACTGATTTCTGAGAAAATACTTTTCTCGTTTAAAGTCTTTTTGTGCAATTATGTTAATGATGTCGACTTTTTTTAAGTTTATGCTTTTACAGAATTTTTTTCTACATTTAGGTACATTTTGTAGTGTATTTTGAAAAATTACAGACAGTTAAAGTAAATTTGGATGAATTCAAGAGAATTTTTGTACTATCAATCGCTTTAAATAAACATGAGTCATAAAATTCTCAATATTACAGAAACCTACTCTTTTGACCGCCACTGTCAGCCAAGGCAGTCAATGGCTCCATTCTAGTGTGCCCTGGTGCAGGATATCCTCCGACATTTTCTCTGGGATCTGTGTTTTGAAGATCTAATCCTGAAAATAGATATTTAAAATTATATTAAAAGAGAATTTGAGTAAAATTATTCGCTTGAAATAAAAATGAGTCATAAAATTCTCAATATTACAGAAACCTACTCGTTTGGCTGCTACTTCCAGCCAAGGCAGTCAATGGCTCCATTCTGGCATGCCCTGGTGCAGGATGTCCTCCGAGATTTTTTCTGTGATCTGCCTGATGAAGATCTAGCCCTGAAAAATTGATATTTGAAATTATATAACAAGAGAATTTGAGTAAAATTATTCGCTTTAAATAAAAATGAGTCATAAAATTCTCAATATTACAGAAACCTACTTGTTTGGCTGCTACTGCCAGCCAAGGCAGTCAATGCCTCCATTCTGGCATGCCCTGGTGCAGAATGTCCTCCGAGAATTTTTCTGTGATCTGCCTGATGAAGATCTAGCCCTGAAAAATTGATATTTGAAATTATATAACAAAAGAATTTGAGTAAAATTATTCGCTTTAAATAAAAATGAGTTATAAAATTCTCAATATTACAGAAACCTACTTGTTTGGCTGCTACTGCAAGCCAAGGCAGTCAATGGCTCCATTCTGGCATGCCCTGGTGCAGGATGACCTTCGAGATTTTCTCTGTGATCTGCCTGATTTAGATCTAATACTGAAAAATTGATATGTCAAATTATATTACAAGAGAATTCAAGTAAAATTATTCGCTTCAAATAAAAAGTAGTCATAAAATTCTCAATATGACAGAAACCTACTCGTTTGGCTGCTACTGCCAGCCAAGGCATTCAATGACTGCATTCTGGTGTGCCCTGGTGCAGGATGTCCTCCGAAATTTTTTCTGTGATCTGCCTGATAAAGATCTAACACTCAAAAATTGGTATTTAAAATTATATTACAAGAGAATTAGAGTAAAATTATTCGTTTCAAATAAAAATGAGTCATAAAATTGTCAATATGACAAAAACCTACTCGGTTGGCTGCTACTGGCAACTAAGCCAGTCAATGGCTCCATTCTAGTGTGCCCTGGTGCAGGATATCCTCCGAGATTTTCCCTGTGATCTGCCTGATTAAGATCTAACACTGAAAAATTGATATTCAAAATTATAATTTAAGAGAATTTGAGTAAAATTATTTGCTTCAAATTGAAATGAGTCATAAAATTGTCAATATTGCAGAAAGTTACTCGTTTTCCCGCTACTGCCAGCCAATTCAGTCAACTGGTTCAATTCTAGTGAGCTCTGATGTTGTATAACCTCGCGATTTTCCCTGTGATTTGCCTGATGGGGTTCCAAAACTGAAGTGTAGATTTTTCCATTTGGTAATGATATATAAACGTAGTTTATGGACGGGTAAACACCTAAATTCCTTCCATTTCCTCTTTTTATTACTCGCTCATGCAAACGGAAATTTCTAGCTATCAAATGATCACTTCCTGAACGTATTTCAGCGTACTTTGGACCATAGGCAAGATTATGTTGATTATGATTTAGTGTTAGCAAGGTGGAAATCACAGGTGGTATAAATTCAAGTTTCGAAGAAAAACGAGCGTCGGATTCCTTGAATATAAAAACGTGATAGAACTTAGGTAACGTTGGCCGAGGCTTCAACCAGTCGGGGTTGGCTTCATTTTTTTTCAGAAGTCCTTTAAAATAAGAATTATCTTCCATTTCTACAACAATGTACTCTGCGGGCACCTCCGGAAATCCACTTACACCTAATTTTATAAGAAAAAATCAATATTTATCTAGCTTTTGTATACTGGTCTCTCAAAATTTAACAATTTTGAACAATCACGAATCAAAAAAGAATGACCGATGTATTCATAAAACAAAAAATTTATTTTCCAAACAAGTTTTTTGATGCGATGTTTCTAGAAAACATGAAAATCTAGAATGCTCAAATGGTGATTTTAGGCAACATGTTATGAATTAAATGAATTTTTATGTCTGACACCTACAAGCTATTTCTTTTACTGAAAAATTCTCCTTGGAGTGACGAGTCTTTGCATGCTACTCGTTCAAGCTCCAAAGATTCACTTTGGTCTTTTAAAATTACTTTTTATACTCATTTCTCTGTTTTTAGAGGTGTCTCAACCTACAATACAAAAGTTTTGTTGGCAGATTCGAAAACATTCAGAAAACCAGCAATAACATTTTTTGGTATCGTAATTTTTTTCACAAAAAGTAAGCCTAAAAGTTATGGGCCAAAAGAAAAATCCGTCACAACGTTCACTCCATTCCTCTTCAAAAAAGACGGAGAAAGAATAAGGAAAAGAGTGAGAGCTTGGTTTGGATGACTCGTTTCTTTTTTCTTCCTCTTTTTTTCGTGGTTATAGAAATGTAACTAATTAACCAATTGCACTGATTTTTAGGAAAATACCTTCCTCGTTTAAAGTCTTTTTGTGCAATTCTGTCACATGAGTTGACTTTATTCAAGTTTATGATTCTAAAGATTTGTTCTCCATTTAGGTACATTTTATATTACATTTTAAAGAATGCGCGACGGTTAAAGTAAATTTGGGTTAATTCAAAAGAATTCAAATACAATTGGTGCGCCGGATGCAAGACGGATATGAAACATTATTTTTCTGGAATGGGAGGGCCCCTTAGTACTTGAGAATAAAGTTTCAATTCTTTATTTTTGAAATCCGTATCTTTTAATAGAAATTATTCATCTTTTTTAGTTTTGAAATAAATCTAAATTCTCGCTAGAAAATAAGTTAATTGTTTTTTCTGAGGCGTTTCCACAATTCGTGCACAAACAACTTTAATTGTTTCGGGAGTCTTGCGAATTTTGAGCAGGCGAAAACTTTTCGCGAGAAATTTGGCCGACATGGGTCAAAGACGTTCTCTGAAAAATTTAAGATTATTTGACACAGTAGCTAACAAACTTTTACTGTTTCAATTTTGCGGCGCGATCGATTATCTCCCGCTTTGGCTGCGCTCAGCCCGGCAAGCCGTTGCCCCTGAGCTAAGTGAACTCTCCCCTATAATACTTTAGAGATTTTCAAATTTAAATACAATCAAATAATGCAAATCGTGGTTTATAATCATTTTTTTCCTTCCTGATTGTGATATTTAAACGTTGCCACTTCTAGAGACATGAGCTTCATGAAAGTCTTAAAAATAAAGAATATGTACACGTTTCCTTTCTTGTATCCCACGTGCCCTCTGTCTCACCTCTATTTGTAAAAATACCTGTATTTTAAAATTGAAGATAATTTTTATAATGAATCAACTATTGTTTTAAAGAGATAATGATGAGCTTTGAGTGAAAAAAGTCTGGTTGAATTAACCAGCAAAATGACCTAAAATAATTTTTTTAGTAAAAGTCACAACTCTCGTATTTTATGAGTTCCATTAAATAATTAATATTTAACAATCACAATCTGTGCTAAATATAGCATTTCCACTTCGATTTGGTTATTTTATTTATCTCCTCAAGTTTTTCATTATATATTATTGTTTTAATACTACAAAAAATTAAACACAAGTGATTCTACATTATCAATACCCATTTCATTTACCTTAGAACAAGTCCTGATTTTGCATACTTCAAATAAAAAATAACCTGTGTCTGACCGTCTTACCAACCAGGCCGCAATATCAACAGTTTGATAAATACTGTTTGAATTGATCTAAAACTTTACAGAACACTTCTTTGAACGTCCAGAATAAGTTTCTCAACGAATATTTCTGATTGTTTGAAATTCGCTCGACTTCCGAAATGATGGCTGATAATAGTGGAAAATATCTAGCCTTGGTGCAGTTGGATAAGTGTCACTATAAAAAATGTGTTGAGGGAAAGAAAATTATTCAACGATCAGATGTTTATAGATGTTTTGGCTGTCAAAAAACATACCACATAGTTTGTGGATGTAAAATGAGGGGAAAAAAAAGATGGGCAGCTTGTTGTTTGTTGTGGATTTCGTGCTGCTTCACCGACTACTTCTACTTCGACGAACAATAATGAATTGGAGGTTGTGGATTTTGCATCACTAAAACACATGATTGACAAAATATTTGATCAATCAGAGAATGTAATCGATGCACGTAGTGAAACCAATGATAAGGTATTCAAGGAATTAAAAATTCGTATGGATATAATTTAAAAATATCATGTAACTATGGATAAGAAGATAAGTGATATGCATGAGAGGTTCTCTTCAATAAAGAGAAGAATGGACCATGTTGAAATCGCATCTCATGAAAATATTGCAGCCATCGATATGCAAGCAGAGAAAAGCAGATTCAACTCATGCATGGAAGAAATGGAGGATAGAAATACCAGGAAAAATAAATTAATAACATTTGGAGTAACTTTGATTGATATGTAGGAAAAGGATTATGTGAACAAAAACAAAAACAGTAAGTCTGAGAACCTTATCAAAATATTGAGATGTGTAGATGTGAAGTTTGATATGGGAGGAAAATCTTGTTTATAGATTAGGTAAATTCTCACAGAATCAAATCAATTAACGACCAATAGCATTGATACTGGAGAATGAGCAACAGGTGAAAAATCTGCACAAAACAATATCAATGGCTTTGAAGGACAAGACGAGGAGAGAGATCTCACAAGGAATGAGGTGCACTCCAGATCGGACAAGGATGCAGAAAGTGGAACTGCAAATTCTGTATCAGGTACTAACAGGAAGAACGCTGCAAGGGAAACCAAATCTCAGAATTGCTTACTGGCTAGAAACCCCAACAATAATCAGCAATGCAGGCAGGAAGAAATCTTCGAAGGAGATCTAGATTTCGAAAGAATGAAAAAGATGAATAGATATTATTAGAATTTCAGGAAAATCAACACAAAAATTAAGCAGGTTTGTTTACTTTAAGTGACAACTATGACTTGATTTTCCTAACGGAAACTTGGTAAACCATAGGGTGTACTCTAACGAAATATTTGATGATCAAAACATATGTTATAGAGATGAAAGGATAGGGACAATAGGGGTGAGTGGCGGTACTTTTATTGCTGTCAATACAGAAATAAAATCAAAAGATGTATCTCTAACGTAATTGAAAGGGCTCTATCCAAATATTAGTATCAATGAATACAAAGTGTCGAAGGTAAATTTCTCGCTTATGATAGTTATTATCTATATTCCACCGCAGTTAAGGATGGATGAGTTTATTTTTGTTGGGTTGTTCCACAGAATAAAATGAGGCGGGGTTCAATTGTGCACTAAACTTTATTGACACTGTTGTCTGCTGCAAAGCTACACACATACTGACGACGTCGTGACTCTCCCCACGGAAGAGAGCGATCATTCCGAGAGTGGGACCAGGAGTGGGGTTAAAAGAGAAGGAGAGGCGGACGACAAAGCAACCGGTCGGGCATCCGCGAAACCCCCAATCCAACATCCCGCCCGCCTCGTTCCTTGAACGAAATCTAAACAAGTCCGCCCGCCAGGAGCAGCCAGTGGAAGATCTGCTTGTCCGCGCCGCTGATTTAGGTGCCGCCTGCCGTGATAAGACGCTTCGGAAGATTGAGTACCGCCCACCGTAAGCGGTCCATCCTCCAGCTGTGGGTCAGCGTGCTGTCGGTCTCGGTCCTGCCGGTCGAGGGTTCCGTCTTGTTGGTCCTGAGCTCTCACCAGCAGTTTCACCAGATTGGTGAAGAGTCGGATGTAAGAGCTATCCGCTGTACGTACCGTGGCAACGCGGACTAGGCCGTCTGGCCCCGGGTGAACGGCAGTGATCCTCCCGAGTGGCCACGTTCCGCTGGGCTTGACAAGAGGAGGGTCGATGATGACCATGTCGTTAACCGCGAGGTTTGAGCGGGGCCGTGTCCACTTGGCTCTTTGTTGAAGGTTGTTTAGGTACTCACGGCTCGAGGGCGCCCAGAAATGGTCGCGAAGGCCTTTGACTAAAGTCCAGTGTGTTGCGTGATCCAAGAGTGTATCGGCCATGGAAGGCCGCGGCATAGAGGTGAGTGGCCTGCCCGTGAGGAAGTGAGCAGGTGTCAGAACCTCGATGTCATCTGAATTGCCGGTGAGCGGCATGAGGGGTCTGATGTTTAGAACCCTCTCGATGTTGACTAGCAGCGTGAAAAATTCCTCAAACGTGAAGTTGCGGAGCCCAGCGACTCGTCGCAGATGAGATTTCTCAGACATGACGCCCGCTTGCCAAAGGCCGCCAAAATGGGGAGCCAAGAAAGAAATGAAGTTCCAGGTAATACCCTGCTGGGCAAGGCTTCCTTCGACGAGGCCCCAGTCCATCTCTGCAGCGCGCAGCAGGCGACGAAGTACAGTGTTTGCCCCGTGAAACGTTTTGCCCTTGTCGCTCTACATCTCTTGGGGTTGTCCGCGTCGGTCAGCGAAGCGGTCAAGTGCTCCGAGGAAGCTCTGCGTCGTGAGGTCTCCCGCGAGTTCAAGGTGTACTGCCTTGATGTCCAGGCAAACGAAAAGGGCGGCATAGCCCTTAGTCGTCCTCACTCCACGGCCCTTTGTTGGAAGGATGTCGAATGGGCCAGCATAGTCCACGCCAGTCCGGGAGAAGGCAGCTGACGGAGTCACGCGGGTAGCTGGCAGGGGGGCCATGGCTTGCTCCATGGGCCTAGCATTGGTATAGGCATCAGATGGCGTGGAGGTACGTGGCGCGGATGCCAGCGTGTAGGCTCTGGAAGTGAGCCCAGTCGATGATGAGCCGAGCAAGGTAGCCGCGTCTGTCCAGGATGATCAGGTGCTTGTCATCGGGAGAAAGTGTCGAGTTGCCGAGCCTGCCACCGACCTGCAAGAAGCCAGAGTCGTCGACAAAGGGCGCTCGTCCTCTCAGCGCACTATCACGGTAGATTGGCTGTCCCTGCTGGAGTTGTGTGAGTTCGGGTCCGAAGTGTATATTCTGGCTAATTTGGAAGCCGATCACGTGTTCTTTGTACAGGTCGTCGGCTCTTACGGGGGCACGGATTGACCGCGTGCTTGGATCTATCCGTCGATGAAGCCCTCGTCTGCCACGTGCCATGTCTCAAAGAAGTCCGTTCAGGCTCGAGAATTTGTCGGCTAAATGCTCGTCGGTTGGCGCCGCCTGGGCGACTGCGCATCCCAGATTGGTTGGCTCTGTGGAAGGTCTAGATGTGAAGCTCGAGGGTGTCCAGTTGTGAGTGCGCAAGGCGGCACCGTCCATATTTAACCAGGCGGGCCCGTCCTACCATAGGCTGGATTGTGAGAGGCCTGAGATTTCAGTGCCTCTGGTGGCTATATCAGCCGGGATCTCTCTGGTTCAAATGTAGTGCCACTTAGCGTCGGGTACTAGTTCATGAATGTGTGCGATATGGTCGTCTACTAAATTGTTTCCCTTCGTAGCATTGGAGTGAAGCCAAAGGAGCGCTATCTGTAAGTCGCCCTAGAGATGGCAGTCAGCCAGGGGGATGTTCAAGTTTGCGGCTGCAAAGTGAAGAAGCTTGGCCGCCAGGAGGGCGCCTCTCAGCTCAATTCGCAGGATCGTCATCCGGGTAGTAGCCCTCTTTGGTGGGAGGAGGCTTCTAATCGGCGAAAACTTGGTCTTTGCCCACAGGAGCAGGTCGTGGCGTTTTCTCCGTCGTGGTCGCTAGTTCTGGAGTACAGAGCTGCAGCTGTTGCTCGACGACTCGCATTTGCGAAGACATTTAGCTCGATCCGTCGTGATTGGTGCTGTTGAATCCAGCGCGGGATGATGATCTTGTCCACTTCCTTCATCGTCTCCTGGAATGCGAGCCACTTGCGGGTCCAGGGGTCAGTCACGCGCGTGTCACAGTCAATTTTGGCGCACCACAGGTCTTGGATCAGCATCTCAGCAACCACCGTGACTGAAGCAAGCCACCCGGCTTGGTCGAAGATTCGAGCCAGCTCGGCTGCGAGGATCGTCCTTTTGGTGAATTGGCAGTTGCTGGGCGTGAGTGGAGGGGCGAATCGGAAGCAGTCCTGGGCTGGATCCCAGGCGACCCCCAGTCCATTGTCCGGTACATCGGTCGAGAATTAGAGCCATGTTAGCCGAAGTCTGTCCTCTAAAGCGATGTCCTCGAGTAGTTAGGGGCTATTCGACACCCACCTCTTAAGATTGAAGCCACCGGCTTTGAGAAGCTTGACGTGTTGGTCGCGGCGATGTCGCGCGGACTCGAGGTCGTCTGCTCCGCTGAGAAAGTCGTCTACGTACAGATCCCTTTCAACTGCGTCGCCGGCCTCATGGAGACTGGCGCCTTCGTCTTGACAGAGCTGCTTCAGGGTCCACAATGCGAGGTACGGTACACAGGTCTCTCCATAGGTGACTGTAAGGAGGACGTAGTGAGTTTCTGGGATTTCGGGGGTCGGTCTCTATAGTATCCGCTGAAGGGCGATTCTCGCGATTCGGCGAGTTCTCTAGCGTGTGACCACGACTGCAAGGACATTTTGAAGCCTGGGGCCGGCATACGTTACGTCGTTGAGGCTGCATCTGCTGGTTGTTAGGCGAGTGGCGTTGAATACCACGCGAAGTTTGCCCCCTTCGTCGCTTCGCTGCCAGATCCCGTGGTGGCAGATGTAGCAGACTAGCTGTGGGCAGTTTTGCCGTTCTTTGAGTGGGAAAGGAAGCATGTGACCGTGTTTGATCTAGTCCTCCACGAATCGGTTCGCGGGTATGTTTCTCGGTAAACAAGCGTTCACACTCAGAATCAACCGTCGACAATCGGGGGGTCCGCTGTACCTCCTCGAGTGACAAGAAGCGCTGCAGGAGCTCGAATAGTCTCTCGTGGCACGACATCTATGTGCATGCAGCCATGAGCGTTGTCGTCGACCCGTTTGTGGGTGCGGTGCCGGTGAGAGTCCAGCCCAAGA